>JAWPHD010001352.1:0-330547 GCA_037043455.1 Cyrtodaria siliqua
TTTCTTGAAGTCGAACAATTTATAACGATATATATATACGTAATAAAAGGATTATTACATAAATAACTTCTTTTGGAAGCTTGTGTCACCTCTTGTGGTTATGTCAGAACTGAAGAATCACGTTGGAGGCATAAGCCTTGACGAACTATCCTGCAGATATGACATGTCCACGCAAGGTGATACAAGATTCCAGAACACGTTCCTGTCGTAACTACTCTCGTGAGATCATGCAGATACGACATGACCTCTCCAGGGGATATACTATTCCCGATAGAACATGGTCTCAAGTAAAGCCTAGAGGTAAAAAAAGAGAGAAAAACAACTTACTGATAATACATTAGAGTGACTGTGTATTTTAATTCATCAACTCTCAAGATGAAATTGAGTTTTCAGAGTTTAAAAATTAAATAATTGCGATAAAGAAAGCAGAAAGCCTTTTTTTTGACGGACGCTCATTAATTAGATAGATTACAAGTAAATGAAAATCGATCACTGTCAAAACTGATCACCCCTCTTTTATACTGGGCAATCTATTATTTTATTTCCATGTGAATGAAGCGCAAATCTGAAATGTTTGTTTTTATGTTAGCGTCTTATGACGTATCTGTGTTTGTTCGCGCAATAACTCGCAAACAAATTTACAAACTATTCTCATATTTATTCAATATAAGATCGCAACTGTATTGAATGTTATACTGTATGAATTAACCATCACGAATTACCGATGAGATTTGAATAGGTAGTGTAAACAGATACATGTTTGTTGTATGTGTTAAAGTTGTTATTTTGTTTAACACTGTATTTCATATGTATTTTGTAGATAAGATTTCTATTTTTCGTTTTCTTGTGCATTTTATATTTATGTAAATGAACTGTTTAACAGCTCAGCACAGTATAGGTTATCTAGAGCCGCCCCAGAGAGAGGGGAAGGATACACATGTTATATATTGTGACACTGATCATTTTTATTTTATTTTATTTATTTGGTATATTTTTCTAGGTAGCACCTGTACTTCTTTTTCAAATGTATTTCGATACGTAACTAGGTGATTCTTTTTATTGCTGGATGATTCCTGATACTGCAATGAGCCATCTATTTGATGGCATGTTAGCTTGTTATTTATTTGTACATGTTCTACAATGAGATTGGAATTATCGATGCATTTTAAGCTCATGTGTTTTTTACAAAACTTAAGAGCTATTGTCACCACCTGATCCATGTTATCATCATTGTCACAACAACTTAGTTTCTTGCTAAATTTTAGTGCTAAAGCAACTAGAACTATTACCAAAAGGTATGAATACCACAGCTTTTTTGATACAGCCGACCATCAGTTGTTGTGTATATGAAGTTTGGGAACAACCCATTCAAAATGTTTGAGAAATTCAAATAGTAAAAATCTGTTATGGACATGACAGGACAAAAATGTGTTACGCGACGTGACATGACGTTACAGACTAAGTGTTTTTTTTAGTGGGAGTATGATGAAACTTAAATAAAACTTGTATCCTGGTAATACAGTGGAGTATAATGAAACTTAAATAAAACTTGTATCCTGGTAGTATATCACTTTTCTAACATGCATAAGCCACATTGCAGGGATCACCCTAGGATTGAATTTCAATGAGACAAAATGTCCCATTTGCTTGATTTTAATGAGACATTGACCATTTTCATGAAACATTTCGGATGCGAAGCCGAACGACCAGTGGTTGTTCGTCGAACGCGCATTTTTGAAATTTAGATGTGATTTCCTGCATTCTGGCTCATTCCCAGTAGTGAAAGTAGAAGTTGTTAAAGCATCGGAAATAAAGCGTGTCCGAATTTACGTCAACATTTTACACTAACATAGTTTTACAATTGCTTGCACCACTCCAGTACATAGTTAATCGTGTCAAATCATTATAGATCGGGGGATAATGGTCAGATATGACTAGAAGTTGATGAATTATTATATAAATGGCCATTTATTATTAATAATCAATCAATTTTCTTTGACACTGCCGCGTCCGCTAAGCAAAAGCGAACCGGAAGTTTACTGATATAATCTTGTTTATTCGTGATTTTTGAATAATTTCATATTTTCTCATTTTATACGTTTTAATCGCAAATAAATGGACCTGAACAAATTTATTTGAGATTTTAAAAGAAATATAAATAAATTTAATTTCATAACGAACCGAAATGGTGAAAATGAATTTCCCCGAATTCGGTGCAACAATTTGTTCCATTATTTTCATGCGATTTTTGAGATTTTAATGCGAGAATATCGCGGAATTGCGGCCTAGAGTGATCCCTGCATTGGCAGTCTTCAAATTTCCTGAATATATTGACACAGTCTCCTGAATAGAGACTATTTGACAATGTTCAAACCTGTGGCATAGAAACCCTTTGACAAATACTATTGTACTACACATCAATAACAAACAAAGGGTCTTCATGCTTGTCTTCATCCTACCTAATGGGTATATCAATAAGCGCAATAACAAAGACATTATTAGACACATGGACTTGAACTTTTCTACATACACTTTGATGTTTACAATACATCAGTACTAATGATAGATCACAACTGACCTTGACCTACTTATTGAACCGTTATTTTAAGCTCAATTCTAAGATGCTATTAGACCCCACAGTATTCATACCCTGTGTAGAACACTTTGACACAAAGTACAAATCAATAGAAATTTACCAAACTAGGTCACCATGACTGACCTTGACCCACTTGATGGATGGTAAAATCAACTCAATTCATTCTTGTTTGCACCATGTGAAGTTGGCACCATTTGACATTTTCTTTTGGCGCACTGTAATTTAACCCCAATTTTAACGCCTTAGACACTTTCAGACAGTTATACAGAAAACTTTGATGAGTTATACAGAAAACTTTGATGAGTAAAACCACGTCAATAACAAAACTATGTCACAATATCTGACCTTGACCCACTTCAGAAACTAAATTTATAGTGTCAGTTCTGAAGACATTAAACACAGAGTACTTAAAATTGTTTCTTATACAAAGATATTGATAGTTCTTAACATCTGTTTTGATATAAGTCTACCTGTGATGCATTTTATAGATATTGCTTATGTATTTTTATACTCATACTTTATCATTCCATGTACAAGATATAGGTAAATGTTAACAATATAGTTTATTGATGATTGTATAAAATGTGTTAAACACTAACGAATATTTTATTATACATCCCTCCAATGGTACACTGTTATACATCACTGTATTTGTATTTTGAAGCCTTGCATTAGCTATGTATAAACATCTGGATAGTTTCGTACACTACATATGGTCTCACGCAGATTACAACTTTTCCCATCCTAAGCGGACTGGTCTTTGATTCTCCCATGTTTTAGAGGGAGTCCACCAAATACAGTGTCATTAAATTTTGTCCTCCCACCTAAGTCAAATGTGCTGACTCACAGGCATCAGTTAGATTCACCACCGTGTACCACTGTGAGCATCTCAGCGCATCATGGAGATTTCCGTGCAACTTGATATACGAATTTAACAATTTCACTTAAAGTAACTAAGCCGCCAAATAACAGAAAAAAATACACTACAAAACCGTTTATCAAACCTCTATCCTGTTGTTCAGGTCATATAATAATGTATATGTACAGATTAAAAGTATAGTTCTTTTCACAGTTCTTAAAATACCCACGATTGAATATGCACAAAATGAATTATGAGTTGGTAACTCTTAATTCGATGCTCCAGTTTTGAGGTTTAGCCTTGCTGGTTAAAGCTGGTTATATTGTATCTAAAGAGTTCGGATTCTCAAAATATGTAAGTTATACATATACCGTGTCATCAGTAGGTCTAGAAACGGTGTACATATATTGTAAACTTTGGCTGTGGTTGCAGGACAGCTACTTTAAAATTACACATTAGCGGGAAAAACAACAGGATATTCCACTATAACTGAAAAACTGCCACAGTGGCAATGCACAAAAGTTGATATCATGCGAGACCATTTGTATATTTGTATTTTGCAGCCATACATTACCTAATTATACATTCCTAAATGTGTACATTTGCTTAATATATTTTTATTTTTCAGCCTTGTGTACTTAATTATACATTCCTGAATGTATATGTTTGGTTCATATATGTAATATGTATAGCATATTTTTTCGAATATATGCGATTTATACTATTTCTCGATTTCTTATATTGTGTATGTGATAAACATTTTGGAGACATTGTCAGATATTTTGAATGAGTGTTTTTAGCTCTACTGATCAGAGATCAGCAGAGCTTATGCCGTGGTGCGGCGTCCGTCTGTCCGTAAACTTTTTTTTGTAGCGACTTCATCTCTGAAACTACTAAATGGATTTTCATGAAACTTTACAGAAATGTTGCCCATGAAGTCTAGTTGATCCTAGCAAAAATTCATGTTGATGTGAAATCCAAGATGGCCGCCAGATCTAAAAATAGGTTTTTAAAAAACAAGTTTGTAGCTACTTCTTCATGAAAACTATAAGTGATATTGATATGGGACTTTTTCTAAAATGATCAGCATGACATGATGTTGGTCCTTGTCGAAAATCGTTTTGATTCGACGTTAAACATGGCTGCCAGCGGCCATCTTTGTTTACATAGACTTATATAATGAAAACTTGTAGCAACTACTCCTCTGAAACTACTTGACGGATTTTCATGAAACTTCACAGGAATGTTGCTCTTGATGTCTAATTGATCCTAGCAAAATTTCAGGTCGGCCGGAAATTCAGGATGGCCGCCACGGCTAAAAATAAATTTTCAAAATACAAGTTTGTAGCGACTACTTCTTGAAAACTATAAGTGATATTGATATGGGACTTTTTCTAAAATGATCACCATGACATAATGTTGGTCCTTGTCAAAAATCGTTTTGATTCAACGTTAAACATGGCTGCCAGAGGCCATCTTTGTTTACATACAGTTATATAGTAAAAACTTGTAGCGACTACTCCTTTGAAACTACTTGACAGATTTTCATGAAACTTTACAGGAATATTGCTCTTAATGTCTTATTGATCCTAGCAAAATTTCAGATCGGCCAGAAATTCAAGATGGCCGCCACAGCTAAAAATAGATTTTTTAAAAAGAAGTTTCTAGCGACTACGTCTTGAAAACTATAAGTGATATTGATATGGGACTTTTTGTAAAATGATCAGCATGACATGATGGTTATAAGAGTCAAACATTATTTTGATTCGACGTTAAACATGGCTGCCAGTGGCCATCTTTGTTTACATAGAGTTATATAATGAAAACTTGTAGCGACTACTCCTCTGAAACTACTTGACGGATTTTCATGAAACTTCACAGGAATGTTGCTCTTGATGTCTAATGGATCATAATAAAATTTCAGGTCACCCGGAAATTCAAGATGGCTGCCATGGCTAAAAATAGATTTTCAAAATACAAGTTTGTAGCGACTACTACTTTAAAACTATAAGTGATATTGATATTGGACTTTTTGTAAAATGATCAGCATGACATGATGTTGGTCCTTGTCAAAAATTGTTTTGATTCAACGTTAAACATGGCTGCCAGCAGCCATCTTTGTTTACATAGAGTTATATAGTAAAATCTTGTAGCGACTAATCCTTTGAAACTACTTGGCAGATTTTCATGAAACTTTACAGGAATGTTGCTCTTAATGTTTAATTGAACCTAGCAAAATTTCAGATCGGCCAGAAATTCAAGATGGCCGCCACAGCTAAAATTAGATTTTTTAAAAAAGAAGTTTGTAGCGACTACGTCTTGAAAACTATAAGTGATATTGATATGGGACTTTTTGTAAAATGATCAGCATGACATGGTGGTTATCAGAGTCAAACATTATTTTGATTCGATGTTAAACATGGCTGTCAATAATTTTTCAAAAAACAAGTCTGTAGCGACTACTTTCTGAAATCAAAATCAATCAGTAGAGCTTCAAGGTCATTGACCTCTTGTTTATTATATATGGTACTTTCCAGTGAAATAGTGGATTTTATGATTAAAATAAAACCTTATATTTTCATTGTTTATATTTTCAAGGTTCAGTGCAAAACTATCGTATCTCCTTCTTTATTCATATGTAGTTACAACAGTTTTGCGCTGACCCCTCGATTTCACATGAAAATGACGTCATGCAACTGTTGACGTTGTTGACCTCATGGTTTTGGCGCATTATTTTTCTGCATACTATTTCCAGTTGTGGGTATAGAATAAATAGAATATGTGTTGGTTTGTCGTGAATATAGGATTTATTTTCATCTCGAAGTGAGAAAACTCAAATATTTTCACTCATGTTGAAGCACTCGTGAAGTTTTCTCACTTTTCAATGAAAATAAATCCTATATTCACTCAAAACAAACAAATATCCTCTGTATATTATTTCTAGATAACTAACTTTTTTTTTTACTGAAGTATTAAGTCATGGTTGCCATAGTTTTTCTGTTTAGCATATTAACAAAGCGAATTCAGCTATAAATACATGTAATGGTTGCCATAGTTACTTGTTAGCCTTTTTTTTATCTCAAGTATTCAAAGGTAAAGCAAGCTATTCGATTTACCCCAGCGTCAGTTAAGATTTGATGGAAACCCATATCTCTTAAATTGTTTAAAGGAATTCATTGAAACTTCATGTATTTAATTTCATAAAAGGATAGAGAGACAAGTGCCATATTTATGTTATATGTTTAAATGATTATAACCCCCTTTTTTTAAAAAACAACGTTTAATATCTCATCTTAGATATCAGATTATCCATTAAGCTGCACACATATTCACTGACATAAATGCAACTCATAGAGTCAAGTACCTTAACTCTGTAATGCATTTAAACAGAATTGTACCATTTTTGTTTTTACTTACATTTTATACTTTATTGTGTCTCGTAAACTCCTTGAAACTTGACACCTCACAATCCCCTTACAAAAATCAATAACAACTTGACACGTATTCACTGACATAAAAGGAACTAACGACTAGTGCCAATTCATAATTTTCAATTACAGAGATGTTGAGATTTTATTTTATTTTCAGTAGGTGATAAAACGTGTGTTACTCGGTTTTTATCCTTAGATACTAGTAAAATAAAAATCTTTGGCAGAGTAAAAAGAGGATAATTTTCAATATTTTGATTTAAAAGATACATATATTGAATCAATTTACATGAATGTGCATAAAATATGCAGGGTTTTAAAATAATCACACTGTAGATAACTTAATTTTAACAGTAAACTTGGTTGAACATCAAGGATAAAGACCGAGTTTATTACCTACCAGAATGTATTGGTATTGTCTTATTTCTGGTCACTGATTGGTCAGTTTTTTGGATGAATTATGAATACTCCTGTTATGCAATTAAGCAGAAATATACACTTTTTTCAACTTAGTTTCCCAGTAAATAAACAAAGCCTCAAAAAGTTTCCCAATAAATAGACAAGGCCTCAAAAAGTTTCCCAATAAGTGAAAAAGTTTCCCAGTAAGTAAACAAGGCCTCAAAAAGTTTCCCAATAAATAAACAAGGCCTCAAAAAGTTTCCCCAGTAAGTAAAAAATGCCTCAGAAAGTTTCCCAATAAGTGAAAAAGTTTCCCAATAAATAAACAAGGCCTCAAAAAGTTTCCCAGTAAGTAAACAAGGCCTCAGAAAGTTTCCCAATAAGAAAATAAGGCCTCAAAAAGTTCCCCAATAAATAGACAAGGCCTCAAAAAGTTTTCCAATAAATAAACAAGGCCTCAAAAGTCGATCTCGCGATAACCTCCAACAGCTCTTGTTACAAAGTTAATTCATTATAAAGACATGTGATTGTTGCCATGGTTACTTGCAACACTTGGTACAAAGTGAATTCAGTGATAAAGTCATGTGACAGGCCCTTGCCAGCCCTGAAATTTAACCATTCCTGGAGGAGTCTTTGGACATTTTCCTTGGGAATTTGCTTTTTTTATTTCTACATGCGATTATTAACCCTTAACCAGCTACAAATATATAATGGATTGTTCTTTCTTTCAGTTAAGACCATTCCATTTATGTGAAAAGGGATGTTTTTGGGGAAATGACTGATCAGCAGCCAGACATTGTAAACCCTGATCAGCCTTCGAGTTATTCGCAGGCTGATCTGGGTTAACAATGGACGCAAAGGCTATTATAATCGTGCTTAGTGGGTTAAGTTGAACAATTATATTCAGGACTATTTTATTGATTTATTGGATATTCCATGCCACCTTCCCAAATTCTACCTAGGCAGTTTATCTACAGACCTGTGTGACAGTTTCCATGGTAACTTGTTTGACTTTTGTTACAAAGCGAATTCACTTATAAATACATGTGATTGTTGCCATGGTACCCATGTTAGACTCGTTACAAAATGAATACAGGTATGAAGAAATATTCTTTGAAGCATATTACAGAAATGTATATGCACACACGCATAAATATATTTATGCACTTACCACCGAATGTAGCATTAGCCATGTCCGGCTTTCTTCCGTACATACGTACGTCTTTCCGTCCATCCCGAAAAGTTTGTGTGTCTATCTCCTCGTACAGTTTTCAACTGATTGCTTCGAAACTTTACAGGCTGCTTACCTATGATGTGAAGATGTGCATATCGTTTCGGTGTCAAAATCGACCCGGTATTACCAGAGTTGTGGCCCTTTTTTTAGTCAAATTTTACATGAAAATATCTTGTCTGTCTATCTCCTCCCGCACTTTTCAACCAGTTACTTCGAAACTTCACAGGATGCTTACATTTGATGTCAAGTTTTGCATATTGTTTCAGCATCAAAATCGATCTAGTATAAGCAGACTTATGGCCCTTTTTCGTCAAATTTTACGTTAAAATATCTTGTGTGTCTATCTCCTCCCACAGTCTTCCTCCGTTTCTTTTCAAACTTTACAGGATGCTTACATATGATATCAAAATGTGTATATTGATTTGGCGTCAAAATCGACCCAGTATTACGGCCCCTTTTCGTCAAATTTTACATTTTACACCAATTGTTTTCAGTGGGGGCATCCATTTCCCATGGACATATTTCTAGTTTTCTCAATATTTTCCTATATTTTAAATTGAAAAACATCAAATATTCATAGACATATATGTCCATGTTAAATTGCATGTTTTGTGTTTTTGTATACATGATTGAATCAAGGTCATACAGCCTTAAAAAGTCCTTAAATTTCAGGAGTAGCCTTTAAAAGTCCTTAAATCCACTCAAGGCTGAAAAAGTCCTTAAATTCTGACAAAATATCATTGAATGTCCTTGAATTTCATAATCAGTCGATTAATTATACAAGAAGAAGAATTATCTGACGTAGCTTAAAAAAAAAAAGGCAAAAAAATAATAATCGCCGATAATGTTGTGAGTTGAACCGGGCCTTAAAAATGGGTTATTAGGGCTTTAAAGTCCTTAAATTTCATAATGATAATTCTGTATGAACCATGAGAATACTTTGAAGTTCTACATGTTCTGACATGTCAATTCATGTGATATTAGTTAATGACATAGGTCCATTATGTCACTAAAAACAATCAAAATGTTTTCAAATATACTCCTCAAAATAAGTTAGGCACCATCCCTTCTTTATTTCAATAAGATTAAAGTTTGCATCATCGCACAAGTTTAAATACACATTGCATTCCGAAAATGGAAATTGTTTCGTGTTTCTGTATTTTACATCAAAAACAATTAATTTGAAAATTCAGATTTTAAAATTTCAATAAAATGCTTTTTTTTTTTGCACCCAAAAATTTGATTTCATATTATTTTCATCACTTTTGATTCCTTAACAAACATCTGTCACCATTTTTTTAGAATAACTCTACAGATAAGCGTGCTGTGCCAAATATGCAACTAGGTCTTGAAAATTTACTTCATTTTGGATGGGATAAAAAATCAAAAGTTTTTCAAAACTGTTCGGTGTATGCATTTAAACTGTCGAAGTCAATTTCGAGATAAATTAAAATTTTGTGTCCATAGTTCCATTGGCAGTGATTAAACGTAATGAATCAATGACAAAACACATTAAAACTTTTAGTATTGTTGTTTTGGGGTAAATTAATGATTTTTAGAAATTACCAAAAATCTCGGACACTTTTTAATTAACAGAAAAGTGTATATCAACATTTTGTTCTTTCATCTAATGCAGAAGACCTGACAATGTCCAGTTTAATGCAACATTGATTAAACATTCTGTTTAACAGTTTGAAAATGCTATGTAGTCAGTTTCACTGTTAAGCATATGGAGAAATATTCTTGTGGTCCTTAACTTATTTTGAGGAGTTTATACATGTATATATTTTAACTAATGGTATGTTCAAGTTGTTTTCCTTCAATATTCAGTAATTTCAGAGTTTTGTTAACTAGATAAAATGAAAACTAACTGTTGTAGTGTTATAATCAGTATGTACGTTACGTTCTTAACAGTCTGTTAAATCATTTTAGAATTATTTTATTTTTAGAATTTTGCGATTCTTGGTTTTATGAAACTCATTACTCAATGAGCGATGCAGTCTGTTTCTCACCACAGCAAAGGCTCAGTCAGTTCTGAGAACACACTGAGTTGCATCACAACAGCATGATGTGATGTCATAATATCAGAGTGTGATGTCATAATATCATAAAGTGATGACATGATAGAAACAACCGAATGAAATTGATCCAGTGATAAAAGTCGGACCAGCGAAACCAGTTAATTTAAAACTAATTACATTCTCAGAACACACTGAGGTTGTATTTGACATTGAGTAATGAGGTTCTTGAAATCAAGAAACACAAAATTCTAATAATAACATAATTCCAAAATGATTTAATAGACAGTTTCTTACATTTGTATTGTTGTTATGTGTTTTACATTGCATTGTTACACTGAACAAAGTATTTATTTTGATATTTGAATAAATATTGTTATTGAATGTTTTATTGGTAATCTCAGCACCCACGTGGATAACAGTTGTGTATCCTCAACTATATATGTCTTCAGCTTATGCTTTAGAATACGTCCTTCTTACTCTTTACAATCTTTCTTTTTAGCTCCAGTGGCCGAAGTCCAGCAGAGCTTATGGGATGGCGAGTTGTCCGTCATCCGTTGTCGTCTTCCGTCATGTCCGTTAACTTTTTGTTGTTAAGACGATAGGGCCTTTATTTTTCATCCGATCTTTACCAAACTTTAACACGTCGTTAATATCAATGACAGCTCGGACAAGACAGTGGTAGCGACTACTCCTCTGAAACTACTCGACGGAATTTTATGAAACTTCACAGGAATGTTGCTCTTGGTGTCTAATTGATCCTAGCAAAATTTCAGGTCTGCCCGAAATTCAAGATGGCCGCCACAGTTAAAAATAAATTTTCAAAATAAAAGTTTGTAGTGACTACTTCTTGAAAACTATAAGTGATATTGATATGGGTCTTTTCCTAAAATGATCAGTATGACATGATGTTGATCCTTGTCGGAAATTATTTTGATTCGACGTTAAACATGGCTGCCAGTGGCCATCTTTGTTTACATAGAGTTATATAATGAAAACTTGTAGCGACTACTCCTCTGAAACTACTCGACAGATTTTCATGAAACTTCACAGGAATGTTGCTCTTGGTGTCTAATTGATCCTAGCGAAATTTCAGGTCGGCTGGAAATTCAAGATGGCCGCCACAGTTAAAAATAAATTTTCAAAATACAAGTTTGTAGTGACAACTTCTTGAAAACTATAAGTGATATTGATATGTGTCTTTTTCTAAAATGATCAATATGACATGATGTTGATCCATGTCGAAAATTATTTTGATTCGACGTTAAACATGGCTGCCAGCGGCCATCTTTGTTTACATAGAGTTATATAATGAAAACTTGTAGCGACTACTCCTCTGAAAATACTTGACGGATTTTCATAAAACTTCACAGGAATGTTGCTCTTGGTGTCTAATTGATCCAAGCATATTTTCAGGTCGGCCCGAAATTCAATATGGCCGCCACGGCTAAAAATAGATTTTCAAAATACAAGTTTATGGCGACTACGTCTTGAAAACTATAAGTGATATTGATATGGGACTTTTTCTAAAATGATCAGTATGACATGATGTTGGTTCTTGTCGTTGATTCGACGTTAAACATGGCTTGAGGTATAATAGTGGCTCATTTTGGAAGCATCAACCGGCTGGAACAACCGGGCGACAACTACGGCTGCTATGCAAATGCTAGCTTTTTTCATGGAATGTTTAATAATAACACGAATAAAGTAAATAAATACCACGGACAGAAGCTAATAATGTTGCTAGTTGCTTGTTGTTGATGAGTATGATGATGATGATGATGATGATGCTTACCTGCTTCTAGGTTTTTTGCTGTTGTTGCTACCGCTATTGATGCTGCTGATGCAGCTTATGCTGCTGCTGCTGATGATTTTGTTGCCGCTGCTGCTGTTGTTTCTTCTGCTGCTGATGATGATGATGCTGCTGCTGCTACTGCTACTGTTGTTTCTGCTGCTGCTGATGATGATGATGTTGCTGCTGACGCTGCAGCTGTTGATGCTGATGCTGTTTTTCTGCTGCTGCTGCTGCAGATGATGATGATGATGTTGCTGCTGCTGCTGATGTTGTTGTTGCTGCTGCTGCTGCTGATGATGATGATGGTGTTTATCTAGCTGCTTCTACTTTTTTACTGTTGTCGTTGCTGCTACAGACACTTCTGATGATGATGATGCTGCTGCTGATGATGATGATGATGTTGTTGTTGCTGATGATGATGAGGCTTCTGATGCTGCTGCTGCTGCTACTGATGATGATGGTGCTTATCTGCTTCTATTTTTATTGATGTTGTTGCTGCTGCTCAAGCTTCTGATGCCGCTGATGATGATGATGCTGTTGCTGCTGACGCTGCAGCTGTTGATGCTGTTTTGCTGCTGCTGCTGCTGATGATGTTGCTGCTGTTGTTGTTGCTGCTGCTGCAGATGATGATGATGATGGTGTTTATCTAGCTGCTTCTACTTTTTTACTGTTGTCGTTGCTGCTACAGACACTTCTGATGATGATGATGATGATGATGATGTCGCTGATGATGATGAGGCTTCTGATGCTGCTGCTGCTTCTGTGGTTGATGCTGCTACTGCTGCTGCTACTGATGATGATGGTGCTTATCTGCTTCTATTTTTATTGATGTTGCTGCTGCTATTGACGATGATGCTGCTGCTGCTGCTGCTGATGATGATGCTGTTTCTGCTGCTTCTGCTGTAGAAGAAGATGATGTTGTTGCTGTGGCTGATGATGACGATGATGATGCTTATCTGCTTCTACATTTGTTGATGTTTTTGCTGCAGCAGATGTAATCTATTGATTATGATGCCGCTGCTGCTGCTGCTTCTGTCTGACGCTGCTGCTGTTGATATGATGATGATGCTGCTGAATATGATGATGCTACTGCTTCTGCTGATGTTGTTGCTGCTGCTGATTATGATGATGTTGCTAAGCTTCCAATGAAGATGATGCTTCTGAAGATGCTGCTGCTGCTGTTGATGATGCTGCTGATGCTGTTGTTGCCGCTGCTGTTGCTGAAGATGCTGCTGATGTTGATACTTCTGAAGCTGCTGCTGAAGCTGTCGTTGCTGCAGCTGATGATGATGTTTATCTGCTTCTACTGTTTTGCTGTTGTTGCTGCCGCTATTGATGCTGCTGCTGCTGCTTTTGAGGCTTCTGATGCTGCTGCTGTTGCTGCTGCTGCTGCTGTTGCTGATGATGGTTATGCTGCTGCTGCTGAAGATGATGATGCTTCTGATGCTGCTGTTGTTGGTGTTGCTGCTGCTGCTGCTGATGATGTTGTTGCTGCTACTTTCGAAGCTACTGCTGCTGATGATGATGATGCTGCTGATGCTGATGACCATGATGATGCTTCTGCTGCTGCTGCTGTTGCTGCTGCTTTTGCTAATGCTGCTGATGATGTTTTTGGTTATAATACAAGGGCCAATTTACACTGGTCTTATATTCATGTGACAAACATAGTTTGTCTCAATGTCTCGCATAACTAAGCTCTGAAACTACGTTCTATTTCCATCTAAAAGTTCAATACTCCACGATGGAAATAAACTCTGTCTCTGTCGAATCTATCGTCATGTGTCTATCTTATGTATAGTTTGTCGCAGTCATACAATGGGACATTATAATACCATTTGACAAAATATGTATTGTAACTATTGTATAGTTGGATATTTTCGACATCTAAGACATGTTATGTACACATTATATATTTTATTTACACAGTTTATATTTTGTTTCCACATTATATGTATCATGGTTACATTAATGCATTAATATATACAATATCGATATAAATACATATACAAGTAAGAGCGCTCTAACTAATTATAATTGTACTACATGTGTCGGTTCAGTTTGCTTATGATTTATGTCAAAGCTGTTTTTAAAAATTTATATAGAAGAGAATGCCTCACTCCTATTGTAGAATCAAAAGGCTAACATCTATACCCTTGGAAGGTATAATTGGCAGTTTAAAGCTTATATATGACGTCATAATCCTCACTGCTAATGGTAGCCAGTACTTATGTAATAAAATATCAAGATTGCAAACTGAAACGTCTTTTATTGACTGAAAAATAATAATAAGCTTGATTGTGGTTTAACGGCATGTCATGTGTACAAACAGCCATACACAACCCGCTCCCGCACCAATCCCCGTGAGTAATAAAGATTTTGGTCACGCTACGCCACTGAACTGCAAGATATATTAAGCAAGATATATTAAGCGATAGTTAACTTTTAATTAATACAACGAACAAATATATTCCAAGTGCACAGACTAAATATGTTTAAGCTAGGCTGGCCTAGTCCGTTCAGTGGTTCTAAAACAACAGTCAATATTTTACCGATTTTCATAAATACATGGATGATGCCAGGTCAATTTAATACTTATTAATTAAAAAAAAGAAAAGTTTCTGTTGTTCTGTTATCACTATATTAGATATTCTTCTTTCATTTGTTTTATTAGACTGCCTACCGTCCTATCTGTCTACTCAAAATTTGAATTAGGACCGGGAAAGGCAAACATAAATATGTTTCAAGATGTTAAAATGAAAATATAAATATGCATATTCATTATTTTACGGGCTTGCTACCGAAATAAAAAAGCAAACAACTCTTATATGGGTATTCTACCGGGATTTCAACCAGATGTCCTATATTGATATCGGGTATATGGGTTTAGTGAGTTGTGGGTCTTCATATATATCTGACTCATATAGATATTGGAAAACATACACCGCCTAGTTCGGTGTCCTACCGGGCTTTCTACCGGATATTATATTTGATACCCGGTATATGAGTTAACTGAGTTTGCATATATATCAGACTCATATAGATATTGGAAAACATACACCGCCTAGTTCGGTCTCCTACCGGGCTTTCTACCTGATATTATATTTGATACCGGGTATATGAGTTAACTAAGTTTGCATGTATATCTGACACATATAGATATTGGAAAACATACACCGCCTAGTTCGTTCTCCTACCGGGCTTTCTACCGGATATTATATTTGATACCTGGTATATGAGTTAACTGCGTTTGCATGTATATCTGACACATATAGATATTGGAAAACATACACCACCTAGTTTGGACTTCTACCTGGCTTTATACCGGATTTGATATATTGATACCAGGTATATGAGTAAAATGACTTCTGGGTCTTCATATACATCTGACTCATATAGATATTGGAAAACACACACCGCCTAGTTCGGTCTCCTACCGGACTTTCTACCGGATATTATATCTGATACCTGGTATATGAGTTAACTGAGTTTGCATGTATATCTGACACATATAGACACATATAGATATTGGAAAACATACACTACCTAGTTTGGACTTCTACCTGGCTTTAAATCGGATCTGATATATTGATACCGGGTATATGAGTTAACTGACTTCTGGGTCTTCATATATGAATGAATGAATGAATGAATGAATGGTGTTTTACGGCACGTCGACACACGAATAGGTCATATTGTGCGCAAAAATTTATGAAAATGAAGTATTAATTAAAAATAATGTAAATATATAAAGATAAAACTATTAAAAAAATAAGCGAATGCCCGTCAACGGGTATATAAACAAGTATATATATATAAGAACACATTACAATGATTTATATAGTCTGATCTCTTTCAGGAAATCTAAAACAAGACTAAAATTTACTGTATCAAATAACTCTTTCATAGTATTAACATTGTAGTACCTTTGACGCATAGGATCAAAGTCTACACATTCCAATAAGATGTGTTTGACCGTTAACGGTGCAAAGCAGGGTATACATTCCGGTAATTGCTCACCTTGTAATAAATATGAATGAGTATAACGTGTATGCCCTATCCTGCACCGGGCTAGGACAACTTCCTCTCGACGAATGGGTCTACTAGAAGAACGCCATTCTCCGAGTAACGGTTTAATTGGATGGAGTTTATTGTTAACTGACAAATCCCAAGCGGCTTGCCAAGAGTTACGAATATATGTGTTAATACAGCTTTTAAAATCAGTATAAGGTAATTTGGTATTAGATATATGTAAATCTAATGCTGCCTTGGCAGCACTATCAGCTCTATCATTACCACGTATTCCTACATGGCTTGGAAGCCAGCAGAAAATAATAACATTATCAATTATAAGAGAATTGTACTTTTCTAAAAGTTGAAGCACAACTGGGTTATCATGTTTCATATTACCCAGTGCTTGAAGAGATGAAAGGGAATCAGAAAAGATTACAAAATGGTCATCATCAGATTCCTGAATATAATTTAAGGCAAGTTCAATTGCCTTAAGTTCAGCTGAAAAGATAGAGGCCTTGTCAGGCAGGCGGCTCTTTATGCTGTGTTTGTGAACAACAGCTGCTGCAGCTACCTTATCTCCATCTTTAGAGCCATCTGTGTAGATATGTTGAAAGTCACAGTATTTCGATTTAATTTCATTAAATTTGCTTTGAAAGACAGTAGGGTCTGTACTGGATTTGTTATTATTACAAAGATCAAAAATAATTGTTGGAGTTTCCAAAGTCCACGGTGGAATTTGTGGTACTTTGTACTTGGCAACCAAATTAAGGTCGATTTCAGTGTCTCTTAATTTTGTTTTAATACGAAGACCAAATGGTCGAATTGCCTTCGGTTTTCGATCAAAAAGAGGTTCACAACTAGGATGAAAAACATTATCGAAAGTTGGGTTTGAAGGGTTAGACTTTAATTTAATGGCGTATTGAAGAGCTAATTTGTCTCGTCTGGGAGACAGTGATGGTTCATTGGCTTCAACATATAGGCTTTCGGCTGGTGATGTACGAAAGGCACCTAAGGCGAGTCGTAATCCTTGATTATGTATAGGGTGGGTCTTCATATATATCTGACTCATATAGATATTAGAAAAACATACACCACCTAGTTTGGACTTTTACCTGGCTTTATACCGGATCTGATATATTGATACCGGGTATATGAGTTAACTGACTTCTGGGTCTTCATATATATCTGACTCATATAGATATTGGAAAACATACACCGCCTATTTCGGTCTCCTTCCGGGCTTTCTACCGGATATTATATTTGATACCGTGTAATGAGTTAACTGAGTTTGCATGTATATCTGACACATATAGATATTGGAAAACATACACCACCTAGTTTGGACTTCTACCTGGCTTTAAAGCGGATCTGATATATTGATACCGGGTATATGAGTTAACTGACTTCTGGGTCTTCATATACATCGGACACATATAGATATTGGAAAAACATACACCGCCTATTTCGGTCTCCTACCGGGCTTTCTACCGGATATTATATTTGATACCGTGTAATGAGTTAACTGAGTTTGCATGTATATCTGACACATATAGATATTGGAAAACATACACCACCTAGTTTGGACTTCTACCTGGCTTTAAACCGGATCTGATATATTGATACCGGGTAAATGAGTTAACTGACTTCTGGGTCTTCATATATATCTGACACATATAGATATTGGAAAAACATACACCACCTAGTTTGGAATTCTACCTGGCTTGATACCGGATCTGATATATTGATATCGGGTATATGGGTTAACTGAGTTCTGGGTCTTCATATATATCTGACTCATATAGATATTGGAAAACATACACCGCCTAGTTCGGTTAACTGAGTTCTGGGTCTTCATATATATCTGACTCATATAGATATTGGAAAACATACACCGCCTAGTTCGGTCTCCTACCGGGCTTTCTACCGGTTATTATATTTGATACCGGGTATATGAGTTAACTGAGTTTGCATGTATATCTGACAAATATAGATATTGGAAAACATACACCGCCTATTTCGGTCTCCTACCGGATATTATATTTGATACCGTGTAATGAGTTAACTGAGTTTGCATGTATATCTGACACATATAGATATTGGAAAACATACGCCACCTAGTTTGGACTTCTACCTGGCTTTAAACCGGATATGATATATTGATACCGGGTATATGAGTTATCTGACTTCTGGGTCTTCATATACATCTGACACATATAGATATTGGAAAAACATACACTGCCTACTTTGGTCTCTACCAGGCTTTCTACCGGATATTATAGTTGATACCGTGTAATGAGTTAACTGA
Source organism: Cyrtodaria siliqua (assembly GCA_037043455.1). Taxonomy (NCBI): domain Eukaryota; kingdom Metazoa; phylum Mollusca; class Bivalvia; order Adapedonta; family Hiatellidae; genus Cyrtodaria; species Cyrtodaria siliqua. The sequence goes on from JAWPHD010001352.1 coordinate 18,646, forward strand.
GTTTGCATGTATATCTGACACATATGAATGAATGAATGAATGGTGTTTTACGGCACGTCGACACATAAATAGGTCATATTGTGCGCAAAAACTGACGAAAGATGAAGAAATGAAGGATTAATTAAAAATTAATGTAAATAGATCAAGATAAAACTATTAAAAAGATAAGGGATGATATGGTAGTAATATAAACTATAGATGTAAATCAACAAATTCCCGAAACGGGTATGTAAAAAAGTAAATATATATAAGAACATATTATAATGATTTATATAGTCGGACTTCCTTCAGGAAATCTAGAACTAGACTAAAATCTATAGTATTAAATAACTCGGTCATAGTATTAACATTGTAGTACCTTTGACGCATAGGATCAAAGTCTACACATTCCAACAATATGTGTTTGACCGTTAACGGTGCAAAGCAGGGTATACATTCTGGTAATTGCTCACCTTGTAATAAATATGAATGAGTATAACGTGTATGCCCTATTCTGCACCGGGCTTGGACAACTTCCTCTCGACGAATGGATCTACTAGAAGAACGCCACTCTCCGAGCAACGGTTTAATTGAATGGAGTTTATTGTTAACTGACAAATCCCAAGCGGTTTGCCAAGAGTTACGAATATATGTGTTAATACAACTTTTAAAATCAGTATAAGGTAACTTGGTATTAGATATATGTAAATATAATGCTGCCTTGGCAGCACTATCAGCTCTATCATTACCACGTATTCCTACATGGCTTGGAAGCCAGCAAAAAATAATAACATTATCAATTTTAAGAGAATTGTACTTTTCTAAAAGTTGAAGCACAACTGGGTTATCATGTTTCATATTACCCAGTGCTTGAAGAGATGAAAGGGAATCAGAAAAGATTACAAAATGGTCATCATCAGATTCCTGAATATAATTTAAGGCAAGTTCAATTGCCTTAAGTTCAGCTGAAAAGATAGAGGCCTTGTCAGGCAGGCGGCTCTTTATGCTGTGTTTGTGAACAACAGCTGCTGCAGCTACCTTATCTCCATCTTTAGAGCCATCTGTGTATATATGTTGAAAGTTACTGTATTTCGATTTAATTTCATTAAATTTGCTTTGAAAGACAGTAGGGTCTGTACTGGATTTGTTACTATTACAAAGGTCGAAAATAATTGTTGGTGTTTCCAAAGTCCACGGTGGAATTTGTGGTACTTTGTAATTGGCGATCAAATTTAGTTCGATTTCAGTGTCTCTTAATTTTGGTTTAGTACGAAGACCAAATGGTCGGATGGCCTTCGGTTTTCGATCAAAAAGAGGTTCACAACTAGGATTAAAGACATTATCGAAAGTTGGGTTTGAAGGGTTAGATTTTAATTTAATGGCATATTGAAGGGCTAACCTGTCCCGTCTATGAGACAGTGATGGTTCATTAGCTTCAACATATAGACTTTCGGCTGGTGATGTACGAAAGGCACCTAAGGCGAGATGTAATCCTTGGTTATGTATAGGGTCGAGCATCTGCAAGTATGACTTGCGAGTCGATCCATATACTATTGAGCCGTAGTCTAGCTTGGATCAGATAAGAGATCTATAAAGTTGTAAAAGGACTTTACGATCTGCTCCCCAGTTAGTGTTTGCAACAACTTTAAGTAAATTAAGAGCTTTAAGGCATTTGGCCTTCAAGTATTTCAGGTGTGGTATAAACGTTAATTTACGGTCGAAAATAAGACCAAGGAATTTTGCCTCATCTACTACTGGTATTGGTGACCCATCCAGTGTTAGATGAGGGTCTTCATGATGTTTACGTAACTGACAAAAGTGCATACAATTAGTTTTAGATTTAGAAAATCTAAAACCATTTTCATCCGACCAGGTCTGAAGTTTATTCAGACATTGTTGCAGTTGTCTCTCAATAGTGTTCATGTTTTTTGCACGATAACATATAACAAAGTCGTCAACATATAGAGAGCAATCCACACCTGGATTGATGCATTTAACTATACTGGTAATTTTTATACTAAAAAGGGTGACAGAGAGTATACTGCCCTGTGGCACACCCATCTCCTGCTCATGCATGTCAGAGAGGGTTGAACCCATTCGGACACGAAACTGTCTGTCCTCTAAGAAATTCTCTATAAAAATTGCCAAGCGACCTCTAAGACCAAGGTCATGAAGATCATTCATAATACCGTACTTCAATGCAGTATCATAAGCTTTCTCCAAGTCAAAAAATACAGCGACTAGATGTTCTTTCTTTACGAAAGCTTCCCTAATAAATGATTCAAATCGAATGAGATTGTCTGTTGTGCCTCGTTGGCGCCGGAATCCACTTTGATACTTTGTTATCAGCTTGTTGGATTCCAGGTACCAAACGAGTCTCTCTTTAATCATTCGTTCCATGGTTTTATATATACAACTCGTTAAAGCAATAGGGCGATAATTTATTGGGTCCGTATGATCCTTTCCAGGTTTGGGGACTGGAATAACGATTGCTTCCCGCCAAGAATCGGGGAAGTTTCCGGTCACCCAAACCTTATTAAATATATCAAGAAGTGTAGAGAGACAGGTTTCAGGTAAATGTTTTAATAATTGATAATGGATATCATCAGGACCAGCCGATGTATCGTGAGCCTTTTTAAGGGATTCTCGAAGTTCTTTGAGAGTGAACAGTTTATTGTATTTCTCCAAATTTTTAGACTTGAAATTCAGCTTCTTCTGTTCTTTTCGTTTCTTATTTTTTAAAAAATTTGGTTGACAATTTTCAGAAGAAGAGTTTTTAGAAAAAGTTTCTGCCAAAGTGTTCGTTATATCTTTGACAGAAGTAATATCCTCATTATCAGTTTTAAGATGATTTACACAACTAGAATTACCTTTACCGCTTATTTTCCGGACCATGTCCCACGTCTTCTTAAGAGATGAACGAGAGTTCAGCCTAGAGACATAAGATCTCCAGGATTTCCTCTTGCTATCCTTAATAGTACGACGGGCCTTCGCACGAAAAACTCTAAAAGTATCTAAATTATTTTGAGTTGGCCGCAAGTTAAAAGCATTCAATGCAGCTTCACGATCGCTGACTGCCTTTTTCGCAGTCAATATCGTACCATGGTTTATGTGGGCGTTTTGGGTTTGCCGAGGTTTTTGGAATAGTTTGATCAGCTATATCATGTAGGGTTTTGGTAAAAAGAGCAGTTGCGTCTTCGACATCCTCGAAAACGGAAGGCTTTAACTGTTCCTCACAAAGAGATTGAAACGTATCCCAATCAGCTTTGCGAAGTTTCCATCGTTGCATTTTTTCGAGAAGTGGAGGGCCAATATTTTCAAGAAGTATCACTTCCACATAGGTCGTCACCAACACTCCACGAAAAATCAATCAAGAGCGTTGGATCGCATATTGTTAAATCAATGGAAGAATGAGAGCCTGTAGCTGGATGTAAGTAAGTATGTGATTTGTTATCATTAAAAAGACACAAATTATTTTTGGCTAAGAAATCTTCAACTTTCTTGCATTTATCGTTAATATCCTTACAACCCCAAATGTAGTTGTGTGCATTAAAATCACCCAAGAGTATAAAAGGTGATGGTAATTGTGCAACTAGGTGATTTAGATCTTTAAGGTCTAGTGAAGAACTGGGCGGTAAATATAAGGAGCATATTGTTATAACTCGGTGCATCGTAACACTGACTGCAACAGCTTGCAGACCAGTTTTCAACGCAACAGTTCTGTGAGGAATGTTTCGATTCACAAGAATCGAAACTCCTCCAGAAGCTTTATCAGCTGTATCACAAATATAGTTATACAATGAATAGTTTTTAAAAGCTATTTTGTCACTATTCTTCAAGAAAGTTTCTTGAAGACAAAATGCAACAGGGTTGTGTTTATTTAAAAGTAAGCTGATTTCATCGTAATTAGGCTTTAAACCTCGGCAGTTCCATTGAATGACCTTATTTGATTTTGTCGTCACTAAGGCGGAAGTACGGGCTTACGGCCGTTGGGTTTGGTAGACTTTGGGAGTTCCAGATTTGCTGGATCATCAACACTCATCTCCAAGTCTCCAAATCTGTTGTGCAGTTCAATCGGATCATCAGATCCTTTTGACTGCTTCCCTAACCCGGGAGTTTTCTTTTTCCTTGCTGTCACGTCCGTGGCAGCAGTTCTGATTGGTGACGAACTCTTGGGAGGCTTCGTCGGATTTGACGAAGCTTTGGAGAAGTTCGTCGGCTTTGGTGGACTCTTGGTTGCACCAGAGTCCGTTGATTTCGGAAAAGATGAAGTAGATGAGGTAGGTGTAGGAGTTGTTGAGGATATAGTTGAAGGAGTGTTAGGCTTGGAAGCCACAGGAGGTTTGGGAGCAAAAGGAGGCTTATTTTAGAGGACCGCAGTTTGAGAGGCTGAAGATGTTTTAGAGGATTCCTGAGCAGAGGTGGGAATAGTAGCAAACCCGTTGGAGTCTATTGGCCAGGTTATCACGGTCTGCACCGCGATAGACCTGGTAGCTGGTTTCTCAACCCTACTCGCATCGGCATATGATTTGCCAAATGGAGTGGGTGGAGTTAGACCTTCAACAAGTTTCATAGCTTCAGGAAAGGAAATGTTCTTTTCAATTTTAACTTTCTGTATTTCCTTCTCGTGCTTCCACTTCGGACAATCCTTAGAGAAAGATCCGTGGGTCCCCTTGCAGTTAACGCAAGAGGCGGAATTTTTGCAATTGGCGAAGTCGCTATGACCCTCCTGGCCGCAAAGGGCACAGACAGGAGCAGCTCGCTTGCATCTTTCTCTATGGTGACCAAAGAGTTGACAGTTAAAACATCGAAGAGGGTTTGGAATGAAGGGGTCAACTGGTAGAATGATATATCCAGTTTTGATGGTCTTTGGCAGATTTGGTGTGCTGAAAGTAAGCACAAAAGTATTTGTCGGAGTGAGTTTGCCACTCCGCCTCGTACTGATGCGCGTTACCTCAGTCACACCTTGAGATTTGAGATTTTGAGTCATTTCTTCAAGAGTGCAGTGCTCCAGTTCCCTGGAGCGTACTACACCCTTCGAAGAATTGAGAGAAATGTGAGGAATAACCTCAACACGGATGTTTACGAAAGTTTGAATTGAAAGGAGATTGTCAGAGTGTGATTTTTTTGCACACTCAACAAGAAGTTTGCCATTATTGAGTTTTTGGACACTCCTTGGCTCACCGGCGATGCCAAGTAAAGCCTTGGAGATGGCAAAAGGAGAGAGTCTAGTTATAGGTTTGTCATCCTCTAGAGAGATAATATTGAGGAATCGAGGCCAATTTAAATGAGAAATATCCTCATCAGATTCTGATTCGGAATCTTCTCGAGATCGTTTAGGAGCATGAGTAGTTTTGTGTGCGTGTTTTGGTGCCATAATTGGCAATTGATATTCATTCTCCACGCTTCTCACCCACCTCGGAGCCCAACAAGGGGACATTTGCTGTGGATATCCGACAAACAAATGCCAAGAATACGTGAAGAGTATACTCATATAAAACTAACACATCAGACCCCCCATACCACCCAGCGGACATAACCCCTCAACTAAAAAGTCGAAGAGCCGCACTTATGTTCCGCTTAAAAGTGGTATGAGTATAGCCATATAGCGTTCAGAAATACATGATTAGCCCTAGCGCCACCGCCATAAAGGATCCTTTCGACATTATGTTTAAAGAGGACAAAATAAAAATGAGCAAGATATTGAACTAGAGGGATTGATGGAGATTTGATTTAAACAAGAAGCTAGGATCCCGTATAGCAGGCGTGATAAACCGATTGATCAGATCGGGCTAATCTGACCGCCCGTCTAGTTGAAGTCCGGACCAAAGTAGTGTGTTGTAACGTGGAGATAACTACCAGATCTCCAAGTCACTCAACCACCAGGATTCCCTTCTCCAACGACACGGGTCGCCAACCACGGTCAACAGGTGGGTTACATTTCGGGGGGGTCCTACCCCTCTGCTAAGTAACGAGCAGTCGGTTGATTCTTATCACCCCACCACCGACTGGGGGGGATCTGACACATATAGATATTGGAAAACATACACCACCTAGTTTGGACTTCTACCTGGCTTTAAACCGGATCTGATATATTGATACCGGGTATATGAGTTAACTGACTTCTGGGTCTTCATATACATCTGACACATATAGATATTGGAAAAACATACACCGCCTATTTCGGTCTCCTACCGGGCTTTCTACCGGATATTATAGTTGATACCGTGTAATGAGTTAACTGAGTTTGCATGTATATCTGACACATATAGATATTGGAAAACATACACCACCTAGTTTGGACTTCTACCTGGCTTTAAACCGGATCTGATATATTGATACCGGGTATATGAGTTAACTGACTTCTGGGTCTTCATATATATATCCGACACATATAGATATTGGAAAAACATACACCACCTAGTTTGGACTTCTACCTGGCTTGATACCGGATCTGATATATTGATACCGGGTATATGGGTTAACTGAGTTCTGGGTCTTCATATATATCTGACTCATATAGATATTGGAAAACATATACCGCCTAGTTCGGTCTCCTACCGGGCTTTCTACCGGATATTATATTTGATACCGGGTATATGAGTTAACTGAGTTTGCATGTATATCTGACAAATATAGATATTGGAAAACAAACACCGCCTATTTCGGTCTCCTACCGGGCTTTCTACCGGATATTATATTTGATACCGTGTAACGAGTTAAATGAGTTTGCATGTATATCTGACACATATAGATATTGGAAAACATACACCACCTAGTTTGGACTTCTACATGGCTTTAAACCTGATCTGATATATTGATACCGGGTATAAGAGTTAACTGACTTCTGGGTCTTCATATACATCTGACACATATAGATATTGGAAAAACATACACCGCCTATTTCGGTCTCCTACCTGGCTTTCTACGGATATTATAGTTGATACCGTGTAATGAGTTAACTGAGTTTGCATGTATATCTGACACATATAGATATTGGAACGAACGAACGAATGGTGTTTTACGGCACGTCGACACATAAATAGGTCATATTGTGCGCAAAAATTTATGAAAATGAAGTATTAATTAAAAATTAATGTAAATATATAAAGATTAAACTATTAATAAAATAAGGGATGATCAGGTGTAATATAAACTATGTATGTAAATCAACAAATGCCCGTCAACGGGTATATAAACAAGTAAATATATATAAGAACACATTACAATGATTTATATAGTCTGATCTCTTTCAGGAAATCTAAAACAAGACTAAAATCTACAGTATCAAATAACTCTTTCATAGTATTAACATCGTAGTACCTTTGACGCATAGGATCAAAGTCTACACATTCCAATAATATGTGTTTGACCGTTAACGGTGCAAAGCAGGGTATACATTCTGGTAATTGCTCACCTTGTAATAAATATGAATGAGTTTAACGTGTATGCCCTATCCTGCACCGGGCTAGGACAACTTCCTCTCGACGAATGGGTCTACTAGAAGAACGCCATTCTCCGAGTAACGGTTTATTTGGATGGAGTTTATTGTTAACTGACAAATCCCAAGCGGCTTGCCAAGATTTACGAATATATGTGTTAATACAACTTTTAAAATCAGTATAAGGTAATTTGGTATTAGTGATGTGTAAATCTAATGCTGCCTTAGCAGCACTATCAGCTCTATCATTACCACGTATTCCTACATGGCTTGGAAGCCAGCAGAAAATAATAACATTATCAATTATAAGAGAATTGTACTTTTCTAAAAGTTGAAGCACAACTGGGTTATCATGTTTCATATTACCCAGTGCTTGAAGAGATGAAAGGGAATCAGAAAAGATTACAAAATGGTCATCATCAGATTCCTGAATATAATTTAAGGCAAGTTCAATTGCCTTAAGTTCAGCTGAAAAGATAGAGGCCTTGTCAGGCAGGCGGCTCTTTATGCTGTGTTTGTGAACAACAGCTGCTGCAGCTACCTTATCTCCATCTTTAGAGCCATCTGTGTAGATATGTTGAAAGTTACTGTATTTCGATTTAATTTCATTAAATTTGCTTTGAAAGACAGTAGGAACTGTGCTGGATTTGTTATTATTACAAAGATCAAAAATGATTGTTGGTGTCTCCAAAGTCCACGGTGGAATTTGTGGTACTTTGTACTTGGCAATCAAATTTAGGTCGATTTCAGTGTCTCTTAACTTTGGTTTAATACGAAGACCAAATGGTCGAATGGCCTTCGGTTTTCGATCAAAAAGAGGTTCACAACTAGGATTAAAAACATTATCGAAAGTTGGGTTTGAAGGGTTTGACTTTAATTTAATGGCGTATTGAAGAGATAATTTGTCCCGTCTATGAGACAGTGATGGTTCATTAGCTTCAACATATAGACTTTCACCTTGTTTGGACTTCTACCTGGCTTTAAACCGGATCTGATATATTGATACCGGGTATATGAGTTAACTGACTTCTGGGTCTTCATATATATCTGACACATATAGATATTGGAAAAACATACACCACCTAGTTTGGACTTCTACCTGGCTTGATACCGGATCTGATATATTGATACCGGGTATATGGGTTAACTGAGTTCTGGGTCTTCATATATATCTGACTCATATAGATATTGGAAAACATACACCGCCTAGTTCGGTCTCCTACCGGGCTTTCTACCGGATATTATATTTGATACCGTGTAATGAGTTAACTGAGTTTGCATGTATATCTGACACATATAGATATTGGAAAACATACACCACCTAGTTTGGACTTCTACCTGGCTTTAAACCGGATCTGATATATTGATACCGGGTATATGAGTTAACTGACTTCTGGGTCTTCATATATATCTGACACATATAGATATTGGAAAAACATACACCACCTAGTTTGGAATTTTACCTGGCTTGATACCGGATCTGATATATTGATACCGGGTATATGGGTTAACTGAGTTCTGGGTCTTCATATATATCGGACTCATATAGATATTGGAAAACATACACCGCCTAGTTCGGTCTCCTACCGGGCTTTCTACCGGATATTATATTTGATACCGGGTATATGAGTTAACTGAGTTTGCATGTATATAGATATTGGAAAACATACACCGCCTATTTCGGTCTCCTACCGGGCTTTCTACCGGATATTATATTCGATACCGTGTAATGAGTTAACTGAGTTTGCATGTATATCTGACACATATAGATATTGGAAAACATACACCACCTAGTTTGGACTTCTACCTGGCTTTAAACTTGATCTGATATATTGATACCGGGTATATGAGTTAACTGACTTCTGGGTCTTCATATATATCTGACACATATAGATATTGGAAAAACATACACCACCTAGTTTGGAATTCTACCTGGCCTGATACCGGATCTGATATATTGATACCGGGTATATGGGTTAACTGAGTTCTGGGTCTTCATATATATCTGACTCATATAGATATTGGAAAACATACACCGCCTAGTTCGGTCTCCTACCGGGCTTTCTACCGGATATTATATTTGATACCGTGTAATGAGTTAACTGAGTTTGCATGTATATCTGACACATATAGATATTGGAAAACATACACCGCCTAGTTCGGTCTCCTACCGGGCTTTCTACCGGATATTATATTTGATACCGGGTATATGAGTTAACTGAGTTTGCATGTATATAGATATTGGAAAACATACACCGCCTATTTCGGTCTCCTACCGGGCTTTCTACCGGATATTATATTTGATACCGTGTAATGAGTTAACTGAGTTTGCATGTATATCTGACACATATAGATATTGGAAAACATACACCACCTAGTTTGGACTTCTACCTGGCTTTAAACCGGATCTGATATATTGATACCGGGTATATGAGTTAACTGACTTCTGGGTCTTCATATATATCTGACACATATAGATATTGGAAAAACATACACCACCTAGTTTGGAATTCTACCTGGCTTGATACCGGATCTGATATATTGATACCGGGTATATGGGTTAACTGAGTTCTGGGTCTTCATATATATCTGACTCATATAGATATTGGAAAACATATACCGCCTAGTTCGGTCTCCTACCGGATATTATATTTGATACCGGGTATATGAGTTAACTGAGTTTGCATGTATATCTGACAAATATAGATATTGGAAAACAAACACCGCCTATTTCGGTCTCCTACCGGGCTTTCTACCGGATATTATATTTGATACCGTGTAACGAGTTAAATGAGTTTGCATGTATATCTGACACATATAGATATTGGAAAACATACACCACCTAGTTTGGACTTCTACATGGCTTTAAACCTGATCTGATATATTGATACCGGGTATAAGAGTTAACTGACTTCTGGGTCTTCATATACATCTGACACATATAGATATTGGAAAAACATAAACCGCCTATTTCGGTCTCCTACCTGGCTTTCTACGGATATTATAGTTGATACCGTGTAATGAGTTAACTGAGTTTGCATGTATATCTGACACATATAGATATTGGAACGAACGAACGAATGGTGTTTTACGGCACGTCGACACATAAATAGGTCATATTGTGCGCAAAAATTTATGAAAATGAAGTATTAATTAAAAATTAATGTAAATATATAAAGATAAAACTATTAATAAAATAAGGGATGATCAGGTGTAATATAAACTATGTATGTAAATCAACAAATGCCCGTCAACGGGTATATAAACAAGTAAATATATATAAGAACACATTACAATGATTTATATAGTCTGATCTCTTTCAGGAAATCTAAAACAAGACTAAAATCTACAGTATCAAATAACTCTTTCATAGTATTAACATCGTTAGGATCAAAGTCTACACATTCCAATAATATGTGTTTGACCGTTAACGGTGCAAAGCAGGGTATACATTCTGGTAATTGCTCACCTTGTAATAAATATGAATGAGTATAACGTGTATGCCCTATCCTGCACCGGGCTAGGACAACTTCCTCTCGACGAATGGGTCTACTAGAAGAACGCCATTCTCCGAGTAACGGTTTATTTGGATGGAGTTTATTGTTAACTGACAAATCCCAAGCGGCTTGCCAAGATTTACGAATATATGTGTTAATACAACTTTTAAAATCAGTATAAGGTAATTTGGTATTAGTGATGTGTAAATCTAATGCTGCCTTAGCAGCACTATCAGCTCTATCATTACCACGTATTCCTACATGGCTTGGAAGCCAGCAGAAAATAATAACATTATCAATTATAAGAGAATTGTACTTTTCTAAAAGTTGAAGCACAACTGGGTTATCATGTTTCATATTACCCAGTGCTTGAAGAGATGAAAGGGAATCAGAAAAGATTACAAAATGGTCATCATCAGATTCCTGAATATAATTTAAGGCAAGTTCAATTGCCTTAAGTTCAGCTGAAAAGATAGAGGCCTTGTCAGGCAGGCGGCTCTTTATGCTGTGTTTGTGAACAACAGCTGCTGCAGCTACCTTATCTCCATCTTTAGAGCCATCTGTGTAGATATGTTGAAAGTTACTGTATTTCGATTTAATTTCATTAAATTTGCTTTGAAAGACAGTAGGAACTGTGCTGGATTTGTTATTATTACAAAGATCAAAAATAATTGTTGGTGTCTCCAAAGTCCACGGTGGAATTTGTGGTACTTTGTACTTGGCAATCAAATTTAGGTCGATTTCAGTGTCTCTTAACTTTGGTTTAATACGAAGACCAAATGGTCGAATGGCCTTCGGTTTTCGATCAAAAAGAGGTTCACAACTAGGATTAAAAACATTATCGAAAGTTGGGTTTGAAGGGTTTGACTTTAATTTAATGGCGTATTGAAGAGATAATTTGTCCCGTCTATGAGACAGTGATGGTTCATTAGCTTCAACATATAGACTTTCACCTTGTTTGGACTTCTACCTGGCTTTAAACCGGATCTGATATATTGATACCGGGTATATGAGTTAACTGACTTCTGGGTCTTCATATATATCTGACACATATAGATATTGGAAAAACATACACCACCTAGTTTGGAATTCTACCTGGCTTGATACCGGATCTGATATATTGATACCGGGTATATGGGTTAACTGAGTTCTGGGTCTTCATATATATCTGACTCATATAGATATTGGAAAACATATACCGCCTAGTTCGGTCTCCTACCGGATATTATATTTGATACCGGGTATATGAGTTAACTGAGTTTGCATGTATATCTGACAAATATAGATATTGGAAAACAAACACCGCCTATTTCGGTCTCCTACCGGGCTTTCTACCGGATATTATATTTGATACCGTGTAACGAGTTAAATGAGTTTGCATGTATATCTGACACATATAGATATTGGAAAACATACACCACCTAGTTTGGACTTCTACATGGCTTTAAACCTGATCTGATATATTGATACCGGGTATAAGAGTTAACTGACTTCTGGGTCTTCATATACATCTGACACATATAGATATTGGAAAAACATACACCGCCTATTTCGGTCTCCTACCTGGCTTTCTACGGATATTATAGTTGATACCGTGTAATGAGTTAACTGAGTTTGCATGTATATCTGACACATATAGATATTGGAACGAACGAACGAATGGTGTTTTACGGCACGTCGACACATAAATAGGTCATATTGTGCGCAAAAATTTATGAAAATGAAGTATTAATTAAAAATTAATGTAAATATATAAAGATAAAACTATTAATAAAATAAGGGATGATCAGGTGTAATATAAACTATGTATGTAAATCAACAAATGCCCGTCAACGGGTATATAAACAAGTAAATATATATAAGAACACATTACAATGATTTATATAGTCTGATCTCTTTCAGGAAATCTAAAACAAGACTAAAATCTACAGTATCAAATAACTCTTTCATAGTATTAACATCGTTAGGATCAAAGTCTTCACATTCCAATAATATGTGTTTGACCGTTAACGGTGCAAAGCAGGGTATACATTCTGGTAATTGCTCACCTTGTAATAAATATGAATGAGTATAACGTGTATGCCCTATCCTGCACCGGGCTAGGACAACTTCCTCTCGACGAATGGGTCTACTAGAAGAACGCCATTCTCCGAGTAACGGTTTATTTGGATGGAGTTTATTGTTAACTGACAAATCCCAAGCGGCTTGCCAAGATTTACGAATATATGTGTTAATACAACTTTTAAAATCAGTATAAGGTAATTTGGTATTAGTGATGTGTAAATCTAATGCTGCCTTAGCAGCACTATCAGCTCTATCATTACCACGTATTCCTACATGGCTTGGAAGCCAGCAGAAAATAATAACATTATCAATTATAAGAGAATTGTACTTTTCTAAAAGTTGAAGCACAACTGGGTTATCATGTTTCATATTACCCAGTGCTTGAAGAGATGAAAGGGAATCAGAAAAGATTACAAAATGGTCATCATCAGATTCCTGAATATAATTTAAGGCAAGTTCAATTGCCTTAAGTTCAGCTGAAAAGATAGAGGCCTTGTCAGGCAGGCGGCTCTTTATGCTGTGTTTGTGAACAACAGCTGCTGCAGCTACCTTATCTCCATCTTTAGAGCCATCTGTGTAGATATGTTGAAAGTTACTGTATTTCGATTTAATTTCATTAAATTTGCTTTGAAAGACAGTAGGAACTGTGCTGGATTTGTTATTATTACAAAGATCAAAAATAATTGTTGGTGTCTCCAAAGTCCACGGTGGAATTTGTGGTACTTTGTACTTGGCAATCAAATTTAGGTCGATTTCAGTGTCTCTTAACTTTGGTTTAATACGAAGACCAAATGGTCGAATGGCCTTCGGTTTTCGATCAAAAAGAGGTTCACAACTAGGATTAAAAACATTATCGAAAGTTGGGTTTGAAGGGTTTGACTTTAATTTAATGGCGTATTGAAGAGATAATTTGTCCCGTCTATGAGACAGTGATGGTTCATTAGCTTCAACATATAGACTTTCACCTTGTTTGGACTTCTACCTGGCTTTAAACCGGATCTGATATATTGATACCGGGTATATGAGTTAACTGACTTCTGGGTCTTCATATATATCTGACACATATAGATATTGGAAAAACATACACCACCTAGTTTGGACTTCTACCTGGCTTGATACCGGATCTGATATATTGATACCGGGTATATGGGTTAACTGAGTTCTGGGTCTTCATATATATCTGACTCATATAGATATTGGAAAACATACACCGCCTAGTTCGGTCTCCTACCGGGCTTTCTACCGGATATTATATTTGATACCGTGTAATGAGTTAACTGAGTTTGCATGTATATCTGACACATATAGATATTGGAAAACATACACCACCTAGTTTGGACTTCTACCTGGCTTTAAACCGGATCTGATATATTGATACCGGGTATATGAGTTAACTGACTTCTGGGTCTTCATATATATCTGACACATATAGATATTGGAAAAACATACACCACCTAGTTTGGAATTTTACCTGGCTTGATACCGGATCTGATATATTGATACCGGGTATATGGGTTAACTGAGTTCTGGGTCTTCATATATATCGGACTCATATAGATATTGGAAAACATACACCGCCTAGTTCGGTCTCCTACCGGGCTTTCTACCGGATATTATATTTGATACCGGGTATATGAGTTAACTGAGTTTGCATGTATATAGATATTGGAAAACATACACCGCCTATTTCGGTCTCCTACCGGGCTTTCTACCGGATATTATATTCGATACCGTGTAATGAGTTAACTGAGTTTGCATGTATATCTGACACATATAGATATTGGAAAACATACACCACCTAGTTTGGACTTCTACCTGGCTTTAAACTTGATCTGATATATTGATACCGGGTATATGAGTTAACTGACTTCTGGGTCTTCATATATATCTGACACATATAGATATTGGAAAAACATACACCACCTAGTTTGGAATTCTACCTGGCCTGATACCGGATCTGATATATTGATACCGGGTATATGGGTTAACTGAGTTCTGGGTCTTCATATATATCTGACTCATATAGATATTGGAAAACATACACCGCCTAGTTCGGTCTCCTACCGGGCTTTCTACCGGATATTATATTTGATACCGTGTAATGAGTTAACTGAGTTTGCATGTATATCTGACACATATAGATATTGGAAAACATACACCGCCTAGTTCGGTCTCCTACCGGGCTTTCTACCGGATATTATATTTGATACCGGGTATATGAGTTAACTGAGTTTGCATGTATATAGATATTGGAAAACATACACCGCCTATTTCGGTCTCCTACCGGGCTTTCTACCGGATATTATATTTGATACCGTGTAATGAGTTAACTGAGTTTGCATGTATATCTGACACATATAGATATTGGAAAACATACACCACCTAGTTTGGACTTCTACCTGGCTTTAAACCGGATCTGATATATTGATACCGGGTATATGAGTTAACTGACTTCTGGGTCTTCATATATATCTGACACATATAGATATTGGAAAAACATACACCACCTAGTTTGGAATTCTACCTGGCTTGATACCGGATCTGATATATTGATACCGGGTATATGGGTTAACTGAGTTCTGGGTCTTCATATATATCTGACTCATATAGATATTGGAAAACATATACCGCCTAGTTCGGTCTCCTACCGGGCTTTCTACCGGATATTATATTTGATACCGGGTATATGAGTTAACTGAGTTTGCATGTATATCTGACAAATATAGATATTGGAAAACAAACACCGCCTATTTCGGTCTCCTACCGGGCTTTCTACCGGATATTATATTTGATACCGTGTAACGAGTTAAATGAGTTTGCATGTATATCTGACACATATAGATATTGGAAAACATACACCACCTAGTTTGGACTTCTACATGGCTTTAAACCTGATCTGATATATTGATACCGGGTATAAGAGTTAACTGACTTCTGGGTCTTCATATACATCTGACACATATAGATATTGGAAAAACATACACCGCCTATTTCGGTCTCCTACCTGGCTTTCTACGGATATTATAGTTGATACCGTGTAATGAGTTAACTGAGTTTGCATGTATATCTGACACATATAGATATTGGAACGAACGAACGAATGGTGTTTTACGGCACGTCGACACATAAATAGGTCATATTGTGCGCAAAAATTTATGAAAATGAAGTATTAATTAAAAATTAATGTAAATATATAAAGATAAAACTATTAATAAAATAAGGGATGATCAGGTGTAATATAAACTATGTATGTAAATCAACAAATGCCCGTCAACGGGTATATAAACAAGTAAATATATATAAGAACACATTACAATGATTTATATAGTCTGATCTCTTTCAGGAAATCTAAAACAAGACTAAAATCTACAGTATCAAATAACTCTTTCATAGTATTAACATCGTAGTACCTTTGACGCATAGGATCAAAGTCTACACATTCCAATAATATGTGTTTGACCGTTAACGGTGCAAAGCAGGGTATACATTCTGGTAATTGCTCACCTTGTAATAAATATGAATGAGTATAACGTGTATGCCCTATCCTGCACCGGGCTAGGACAACTTCCTCTCGACGAATGGGTCTACTAGAAGAACGCCATTCTCCGAGTAACGGTTTATTTGGATGGAGTTTATTGTTAACTGACAAATCCCAAGCGGCTTGCCAAGATTTACGAATATATGTGTTAATACAACTTTTAAAATCAGTATAAGGTAATTTGGTATTAGTGATGTGTAAATCTAATGCTGCCTTAGCAGCACTATCAGCTCTATCATTACCACGTATTCCTACATGGCTTGGAAGCCAGCAGAAAATAATAACATTATCAATTATAAGAGAATTGTACTTTTCTAAAAGTTGAAGCACAACTGGGTTATCATGTTTCATATTACCCAGTGCTTGAAGAGATGAAAGGGAATCAGAAAAGATTACAAAATGGTCATCATCAGATTCCTGAATATAATTTAAGGCAAGTTCAATTGCCTTAAGTTCAGCTGAAAAGATAGAGGCCTTGTCAGGCAGGCGGCTCTTTATGCTGTGTTTGTGAACAACAGCTGCTGCAGCTACCTTATCTCCATCTTTAGAGCCATCTGTGTAGATATGTTGAAAGTTACTGTATTTCGATTTAATTTCATTAAATTTGCTTTGAAAGACAGTAGGAACTGTGCTGGATTTGTTATTATTACAAAGATCAAAAATAATTGTTGGTGTTTCCAAAGTCCACTGTGGAATTTGTGGTACTTTGTACTTGGCAATCAAATTTAGGTCGATTTCAGTGTCTCTTAACTTTGGTTTAATACGAAGACCAAATGGTCGAATGGCCTTCGGTTTTCGATCAAAAAGAGGTTCACAACTAGGATTAAAAACATTATCGAAAGTTGGGTTTGAAGGGTTTGACTTTAATTTAATGGCGTATTGAAGAGATAATTTGTCCCGTCTATGAGACAGTGATGGTTCATTAGCTTCAACATATAGACTTTCACCTTGTTTGGACTTCTACCTGGCTTTAAACCGGATCTGATATATTGATACCGGGTATATGAGTTAACTGACTTCTGGGTCTTCATATATATCTGACACATATAGATATTGGAAAAACATACACCACCTAGTTTGGACTTCTACCTGGCTTGATACCGGATCTGATATATTGATACCGGGTATATGGGTTAACTGAGTTCTGGGTCTTCATATATATCTGACTCATATAGATATTGGAAAACATACACCGCCTATTTCGGTCTCCTACCGGGCTTTCTACCGGATATTATATTCGATACCGTGTAATGAGTTAACTGAGTTTGCATGTATATCTGACACATATAGATATTGGAAAACATACACCACCTAGTTTGGACTTCTACCTGGCTTTAAACTTGATCTGATATATTGATACCGGGTATATGAGTTAACTGACTTCTGGGTCTTCATATATATCTGACACATATAGATATTGGAAAAACATACACCACCTAGTTTGGAATTCTACCTGGCCTGATACCGGATCTGATATATTGATACCGGGTATATGGGTTAACTGAGTTCTGGGTCTTCATATATATCTGACTCATATAGATATTGGAAAACATACACCGCCTAGTTCGGTCTCCTACCGGGCTTTCTACCGGATATTATATTTGATACCGTGTAATGAGTAAACTGAGTTTGCATGTATATCTGACACATATAGATATTGGAAAACATACACCGCCTAGTTCGGTCTCCTACCGGGCTTTCTACCGGATATTATATTTGATACCGGGTATATGAGTTAACTGAGTTTGCATGTATATAGATATTGGAAAACATACACCGCCTATTTCGGTCTCCTACCGGGCTTTCTACCGGATATTATATTTGATACCGTGTAATGAGTTAACTGAGTTTGCATGTATATCTGACACATATAGATATTGGAAAACATACACCACCTAGTTTGGA
Organism: Cyrtodaria siliqua; assembly: GCA_037043455.1. Taxonomy (NCBI): domain Eukaryota; kingdom Metazoa; phylum Mollusca; class Bivalvia; order Adapedonta; family Hiatellidae; genus Cyrtodaria; species Cyrtodaria siliqua. Next base: position 37,070 of record JAWPHD010001352.1, read on the forward strand.
CTTCTACCTGGCTTTAAACCTGATCTGATATATTGATACCGGGTATATGAGTTAACTGACTTCTGGGTCTTCATATATATCTGACACATATAGATATTGGAAAAACATACACCACCTAGTTTGGAATTCTACCTGGCTTGATACCGGATTTGATATATTGATACCGGGTATATGGGTTAACTGAGTTCTGGGTCTTCATATATATCTGACTCATATAGATATTGGAAACCATACACCGCCTAGTTCGGTCTCCTACCGGGCTTTCTACCGGATATTATATTTGATACCGGGTATATGAGTTAACTGAGTTTGCATGTATATCTGACAAATATAGATATTGGAAAACATACACCGCCTTTTTCGGTCTCCTACCGGGCTTTCTACCGGATATTATATTTGATACCGCGTAACGAGTTAACTGAGTTTGCATGTATATCTGACACATATAGATATTGGAAAACATACATCACCTAGTTTGGACTTCTACCTGGCTTTAAACCTGATCTGATATATTGATACCGGGTATATGAGTTAACTGACTTCTGGGTCTTCATATACATCTGACACATATATATATTGGAAAACATACACCGCCTAGTTCGGTATTCTACCGGGCTTGATACCGGATCTCATATATTGATACCGGGTAGATGGGTTAACTGAGTGTAGCATTGCATTGTTAATACAACACATTGTTAATTACCAATATTTTTGTGCATAAATGTCGAACTGTTAGTTAAAACGTTTGAAATTACTTTTGTTCACATATTCTCTCAATCAACATAAGGTGTTGAGTGAAAAGTCCGTTATTGCAAAGTCAATATCAGAGTTTTTGTTATAATAATGAAATAGTCAAAACCGAAATTATCAAATTTACTTAAAAAAAGTACGGATGTATTTTAAGGCACAAATATACCGGTATTTTTTTTTTGCCATTTTTTAAATAACTATGATTTTTCACTTACAACCATCTAATTATGGGGCATCGATATAGATCTGGCGCATAAACATACTTACACCGTCTGTGGTATTCTATCAGGCTAATGACCGGATATTATATTTTGATATCGAGAAGATGAGTAAAAATGAATAAAAATAAATATAAGTTAAACTTGAATTTTAAAAATGAAAAAAAAACTTGAAGTACAATGTAACACTATACGATATTTATCTTTTCGGTGATTTTGTTTCAAATATAGATTAACAGTAACTGATGAATGAGTTTAATCATGGCATCCAGCTTTTCAAATAATTTAATGTCTGATTTACAACTATTAGGATATTCCAAATGACCATAAGACGCTTAACGGTCAACTAATTATTGTATCGCACGCGGTGTAAAATGCCACTATTGGCGCTAGTGGATGTGTGAGTTATATAGTAATGAGGTGTTAACTCCTGGCCTTCATTCATCAACCATTCTTAAAGGGACACACGGCAATCTTGATTCGAAGAAAAAAACTCACGGCATCTTGTTAGTTTTCCAACAAAATTGTATCCAACATAACATTATTACAGTAGTTCAAAGCAAATTGTTTTTACATATGGCCAACTTGTATTATATTGCACCAATAATATATTTTAAAAAATGGCGAATAAAGAAGACAACTGAAATCTCATTTTTTTATTTAATTATATACAAACACTTTTAAAGTCAAAATGATATAGGATTAATAAATCGACATTCTCGATATAAAACTCAAGATTGCCATGTCCCTTTATAAGAATATTCTTAGACTTTCGCCCAAGTATGCAACTTTCAATCACAAATATTTCTGTAACACACTGCTATATGTATAAATATCATAAATACATGTATTAATAATAGTTTACCTTTAAACTCCATAGGAATATTTGTGAAGAAATGCGAGTTATTAAGCTCAAGTCTTAGAATAGTTTGGAGAATGGTTGGTGAATGCCAGGCCAGGTTTTCGAAGAGATAATTACCTCACAAAATAATAAATAATGAAAAAACGTCCGGAACATCTGGTTCAATTCATATATCATGCATGTCATTTTGATATCAACATCGTTACATCCTAATCCAGCACATCACACATCATTTAAAATGTACACTGTCAATATTCATTAGTTTCCCAACTATATAAAGTGGAAATATTTATTAAGTGTGAACATTACGTTTGGAATATAAGGTGAACTAGAACTTAAAATAGTCATTTTACATACCAATGCGCATGCAGTGTACCTATTTTTGAATGTTTGAGGTTTATTTCGACATAAGTTCTATAGTTCCAACTCAGTGACTCAGATATTCTACAGTGGGAACAATCACAATTTAACATAACATTTAGACAAGGTGTAATTTAATTGTCGCGATGCCTGTGGAAAACATACAACGATTGTGTAAGAAAGACGGTCATGCAAAAGTAAGTTATTTATATCGATCGCAGCTAGTTTATTATAGTTGTAAGACATGTACAGCACTTAGAACGGTTCATCTTGCACTGATTTGGTGCTACTCTTAATTCACAACATTCCAGTATAATCAACAGTAATCAAGGTGATGTTATCCTCTTCATCCGTATATTTAAAAGACATAAGTTTAATTTTATGTTACTATCTTACAATTGATCGTGTGTGTGCGCGCGCGCATGCGTGCGTGCTATAACTATTTAAATGTGTGTGGATAAGGATTTTAACCGCTTTTTTTACGCAACTGTATACATGTGCATCATCCCACGTGACTGTTGTTGCTTTCCCCAAAATCAAATATATACATTTAACTTAGTCTATTTTATTACTATGTGACTTTCATATTATTTCATAAAACAGAGAAAACCTCTATCAAAATGGGCCCGGGAAAGGAAGAACGTTCTAAAACGGCAGAGGAAACTCCGTGAAAAGGTAGCTTTTTGTTTATTCCACTGTATTGTATTTATTACACCTTTATCTGTAAATGTTTCAGCATGTTTCAGCAGGTGTCTTCAAGTTTTCGTTTACGGCAATGAGGGCGGACCCGACGCACGCTTCCATAAAATGATAGAATATTATCAGTGAAACACAATTTAAACAAATTAAAAACATTTAGTTGGTACGGTGTTGTTGTTTTTTACACAGGAGTTTACTATTGGGTTTGCTCACACATATAGATATAATGGAAATCAAGCACTCCATATTTGGGTATTCGACCGGGCTTGCTACCGGATCTTATATACGAGGGTGCTTCAAAAAGTTCTGTCACTAGGCATATATCCTTTGAACTGGATATTACACTGAGATAAAGTAGTGTATTTATAGTACTACTGGGTTCGCTCTCTTAAATTCCATAACAAGAATGAAAATTTCCTGTTATTTATACCCCTGAATTACCTCCCCCTACCACACCTTTTGGATACTGGCATTTCTGAAAATGTCCTTGTTACAAAAAGTTGTAAAAATTATTTGAATAATTATATGCTTTTAAATTTTCTTGTACGCCATCTGTAGTTATTCACCTATAATCCATGAAAATGATTGTCGAGAATTCGGAAAGGTCTTGCTGTAAACCAGGTATGAGTGAATGCATATCCCTTAATTTTAGCGTAAATAACACTGATTTCCTTCATTTTGTTTATGGAAATGTTATAATATCTTTTAAATGTCGTAATTATTCTCATAGTATTAATGTTTTCATATTTCTTTACAAATCCTAGTCCTTCAGTGTTTAATTTCATATTCAACACATTATTGTAGAATTTTGCACAATGTTTAGTGAAAATGTTTATCATCCAAAAACGCTATTTCAGAAGACTGCTCTTCCATTTAATGTCCATTTATCATTAAATTAATTTTACATGTTAGCTTAAACTGTTACTTTCTAAGACAATGCCTTTTCATCTACTATGCTTAAATTCTGAATCTTGTAATGCACAGCTATAACTGGTAATGTATGAGAAATTTCAAATGTCTTCACATTTAAAGAGAAACAGGCATTTAAAAAAGTAACAGTTAACATACCTGAAAAAAACTTATGACGAAAATGCCTCAGTATGTATAAGTGATGTATATTAAATGTTCCATAACTTCCGTCACACAAAATATACCATCAATGGAATGGTATTGAAACTCTCTTTCATTTGGTACCAAACATGAACACTCACAACGAGCACATAATTGTTAAAACGCGTTAGTGACAGAACTTACTGAATGACTCTCGTAATTATACCGAGTACACATTACACACTTAATATAAATATAAGGGAAATAAAGAACTCCATAATTGGGTATTTTTCCGGGCTTGCTACAGGATTTTATATATTTATACCGAGTACACAGGAGAACACAGGAGAGGTCACTATTGGGTTTGCTCACTTTAAGAGAGAGAGAGAGAGAGAGAGAGAGAGAGAGAGAGAGAGTTAATAGCTAACAAACAAGGTATTGCCCAGACAGATTTTCGCTTAAAGAAGAGAGCAAGGTTGTCAAATATGTCATGATTCCCTTTTAGGTGAAGAAATTTTGCAACCTGCCAGCCGCTCCACCGACTGTTCTGTTGACACTGACTACTGAAGGGAACCTGAATATTGTCGGTAGGTTATAAATTATTTTAATCTTTTACGCATGCTTTATTTTTTGTATCTGATTAACGGTAAAAGCAACAACAATCGAGATTTAAACAAGAGGCCCAAGAGGGCCTGTGGACGCTCTACTGGCTAAAACAGCTCTTATAGATTTAGATAGATATAGCTAGATATAGCTCTCTTCTCCTAAAGATCAAAATTGTGGCCTCTGGAGTGCCCACAAGCAAATTCCAATATTGACCTAGTGACATAGTTTTTTGATCCCATGTGACCCATTTTGAAACTTGATCAAGATATAATTCAGATAAACAATCTGAGAAAGTTTCATCAAGATCTGGTCAAAAATATGTCGTCTAGAGTGTACACAAGGTTTTTCAAGTATTTGACCTAGTGACCTAGTTTTTGACCCCATGGGACCCATTTTCGAACTTGACCAAAATATAATTAAGACAACATTTCGACAAAGTTTCATCAAGATCGGGTCAGAAATATGGCCTCTAGAGTGTACACAAGGTTTTTCAAGTATTTGACCTAGTGACCTAGTTTTTGATCCTGTGTGACCCATTTTCAAACTTTAGCAAGCTATACTTGAGACAAATATTCTGACAAAATTGCATTAAGATCGGGTCAAAAACATGGCCTCTAGAGTGTACACACGTTTTTCCCAAAGTTTGACCTAGTGACCTAGTTTTTAATACCACGTGACCCATTTTTGAACTTGACCAAGATATAATTAAGACAAACATTTTGACAAAGTTTCATCAAGATTGGGTCAGAAATACGGCTTCTAGAGTGTACACAAGGTTTTTCAAGTATTTGACCTAGTGACCTTGTTTTTAAACCCATGTGACCCATTTTCAAACTTGACTAAGATATAATTAAGACAAACATTCTGACAAAGTTGCATCAAGCTCGGGTCAAAAATATGGCCTCTAGAGTGTACACAAGGTTTTTCCAATATTTGATCTAGTGACCTAGTTTTTAACTTCATGTGACCTATTTCCGAACTAGATCAAGATATAATTAAGATAAACAATTTGACAAAGTTTCATCAAGATTGGGTAACAAATATGACCTCTAGAGTGTACACAAGTTTTTTCAAGTATTTGACCTAGTGACCTAGTTTTTGACCCCACATGACCCATTTCTTAACTTGACCGAGATTTCATTGAAACAAACATTCTGACAAAGTTTCATGATGATTGCATCAGAAATGTGGCCTCTAGAGTGTACACAAGCAAAAGTTAACGGACGGACGGATGACCTAGTTTTTGACCCCATGGGACCCATTTTCGAACTTGACCAAAATATAATTAAGACAATATTTCGACAAAGTTTCATCAAGATCGGGTCAGAAATATGGCCTCTAGAGTGTACACAAGGTTTTTCAAGTATTTGACCTAGTGACCTAGTTTTTGAAGCTGTGTGACCCATTTTCGAACTTTAGCAAGCTATAATTGAGACAAATATTCTGACAAAATTGCACCAAGATCGGGTCAAAAACATGGCCTCTAGAGTGTACACACGGTTTTTCCAAAGTTTGACCTAGTGACCTAGATTTTAACACCACGTGACCCATTTTTGAACTTGACCAAGATATAATTAAGAGAAACATTTTGACAAAGTTTCATCAATATTGGGTCAGAAATACGGCTTCTAGAGTGTACACAAGGTATTTCAAGTATTTGACATAGTGACCTAGTTTTTAACCCCATGTGACCCATTTTCAAACTTGACCAAGATATAATTAAGACAAACATTCTGACAAAGTTGCATCAAGCTCGGGTCAAAAATATGGCCTCTAGAGTGTACACAAGGTTTTTCCAATATTTGACCTAGTGACCTAGTTTTTAACTTCATGTGACCCATTTCCAAACTTGATCAAGATATAATTAAGATAACAATTTGACAAAGTTTCATCAACATTGGGTAACAAATATGACCTCTAGAGTGTACACAAGGTTTTTCAAGTATTTGACCTAGTGACCTAGTTTTTAACCCCATGTGACCCATTTTCAAACTTGACCAAGATATAATTAAGACAAACATTCTGACAAAGTTGCATCAAGCTCGGGTCAAAAATATGGCCTCTAGAGTGTACACAAGGTTTTTCCAATATTTGACCTAGTGACCTAGTTTTTAACTTCATGTGACCCATTTCCGAACTTGATCAAGATGTAGTTAAGATAAACAATTTGACAAAGTTTCATCAAGATTGGGTAACAAATATGACCTCTAGAGTGTACACAAGTTTTTTTTAAGTATTTGACCTAGTGACCTAGTTTTTGACCCCACATGACCCATTTTTAAACTTGACCGAGATTTCATTGAGACAAACATTCTGACAAAGTTTCATCAAGATCGGGTCAAAAATATGGCCTCTAGAGTGTACACACGGTTTTTCCAAAGTTTGACATAGTGACCTAGTTTTTAATACCATGTGACCTATTTTTGAACTTGAAAAATATATAATTAAGACAAACATTTTGACAAAGTTTCATCAAGATTGGGTCAGAAATACGGCTTCTAGAGTGTACACAAGGTTTTTCAAGTATTTGACCTAATGACCTAGTTTTTAACCCCATGTGACCCATTTTCAAACTTGACCAAGATATAATTAAGACAAACATTCTGACAATGTTGCATCAAGCTCGGGTCAAAAATATGGCCTCTAGAGTGTACACAAGGTTTTTCCAATATTTGACCTAGTGACCTAGTTTTTAACTTCATGTGACCCATTTCCGAACTTGATCAAGATATAATTAAGATAAACAATTTGACCAAGTTTCATCAAGATTGGATAAAAAATATGACCTCTAGAGTGTACACAAGTTTTTTCAAGTATTTGACCTAGTGACCTAGTTTTTGACCCCACATGACCCATTTTCGAACTTGACCGAGATTTCATTGAGACAAACATTCTGACAAAGTTTCATGATGATTGCATCAGAAATGTGGCCTCTAGAGTGTACACAAGCAAAAGTTAACGGACGACGGACGACGGACGACGGAAGACGGACAACACACGATCCCATAAGCTCTGCTGGCCCTTGGCCAGTAGAGCTAAAAAATCTGTAAATAAACAAATAAGCAGTGGTGTGTAACATATATTAGCGAATATAACTTTAAGTATTGAATTTCATTGTAAATAATGGGTCAGTCTCTTTAGATCCTTTAGAATGGAAAATATAATTATTTGTCAGTTGTAAGCAGAACCCTTATACTCTACACAAAACGACTGATGAACTCCTTTAAACTATTTGCTTATTCAAATTCTTATCAATTTAATTTCATATTTTGTATATCAATAGGGTTATATACTGGACAAAATTTACTCGGTGTGTTATTTTCATGTACAATCTCAATAATTAAGGACAAGACACTATCGTGAAGCGTTTGCTGCCAGAAGTTGGTCAGGCGAAGCTCCTGGAAGTAATGTCTGCGACAACAGGTCCAACTGATCCATCGGCAGTTACAATGAAACGTAAGAATAAAAGACAGGCAACACTGTAATTTAACATACGCGAAAACAAAAGGAACAAACATACATGCATAATAATATAATTGATACCAAACAATATTTCTTTGCATAATATTACATTGTGTTCACATATGTTTATTTATATGTATTAAATGTATTACTATATTTTATGGAAGTTTACTTTGTAGCAACATAATTAACCCACATTTTTCTCGAAAACAACAATGAGGAATAGAAAAGAATAAAACTGTTGCAATCTGAAGTATGATACCAATGTTTTAATGTTGTTGATCTACTATGTTTGTTTCAGCCGATTCCATTGTCGTTGACACGCGAGGTGTACCGCTGGAGTTAGACGTAGAGGCAAGGCAATAAGCGTCGATAACCTAAGACAGCTCGTGTCCCATATTGTCGTCAATAAAGGTTTGTCTATAAAATCATAGGTGGTGTATATAAAAAAGAGTATGACAATGGACACCAAATGTGTTACGACTGCAGCAGCTGCACGACACAAAGGGATGACACATCCGTTCACGTCAGAACAAATATACGTCAATGTAAGGACAAACATTCTGTCCTCAGATCAACTTTCGTCTAAATGATTGCTTATTTGAACGTTGCGATACGTAGTGGGCAAGGTGGTGTGATGACACGAGAGAATGAGAGAGAAAGAAAGAGATGGGCTATTGCCTCACCGTAGAAACGGAGACCATTTTCAACTCATATTGTGTTCTTGTGATCTCTAGGTATAACTACGATATTTCATTGCAAAGAAACCCATCAAGAATATGAAACTATTGTTTACAAGTTCCAATAACCCACTAAACCCTGTATAACAGTATATTTGTAAAATATATCGTAAATAATGTCAATCACATGCCTGTACTAATGCACGTACACTCACTCAAGAATATGACTGGAAGGGAAAACAGATGCTCATATCCTGTACTGGATAAAACATTTTGCAATTTTAATTTATGTACGGTAGTACCCGAATAATTTTAATTTTACAGGCAAGGGTGCACGTTCATCTTGGGGCTTCCAACCGCCCGCATTTTGGCCAGAAGGAGTACCTTTCTTGTCACCTGGAGCACGAACGATACCTTACCGAAGGTAAGCAACAGTTATGGTTGTTATATAGTGAGGTCTCTTCAGCTACACATGTTGTTAAGTTTCTTAAGATAACTCGACCAACTAAAATTTGTATAAGAAGATGAAAAGATCATCGCTGTTGATGGATGGATGGCACTTATAAAGATGATCTTATAGATAGATCGTTGGTTTCTATATGGCAAAAAGTATTACGAAAGAAAGAGTTTGTTCTTTCTAAGATAAGCAAATAAGTGAAAGAGCATGAAAAAAACATGCATTTGAATGAATGAATGAATGAATGGTGTTTCACGGCACGTCGACACAATTTGAGTTCAATATATAATGTTATAAGTGAAAATATAAATGTATTATATTTGAAGGACTTAAATTATTTAACAGAAAACAAAGTCTTAACGTCTTGATCAGTATCTATATTATTTACAGATGGCAAACAAAAGAAGGTCCTGGATGCTACACGACTGAAGAGAATTGTTGTGGCGTTTCAGGAGCATTGTAAACGAGTAAGACAACCCAATAAAAGCATGCAATAGATAGTTCTATCAATTAAACCTAAATCTTTAACAAATAAATATATTTAGTTCCATCCTGTTTTATGCATGTTCAAGTAATCCGAGTTTGTTCTGACAATTTACTAGAATTCCTTCAAGAAATGGAGATACATTTAGACACCGCCAGTTGTTGTTCATGGTGATATATAAGTAGTATTCCAACTGAAAATATTGACATTGTATTTATCTAACACAACACGTGATTATTGTTTACATTTGTATAAAGAAAATCAATCGTTCGGAATGATGATTGTGTGTATCTTATTGTACCTTATAAAGGTATATAGGGGTAAATAAAATGTGCCCCATGTGACGCATTGTGTGGCCGAATTAACAGCTTATATATATACTTACATATATTACAGAGCATTCAGAGTGGTTATTTACAAATCAATAGCCAGGCAAGTATCTTTATTTATTTTTCTTCAACATCATTCACAACATATATATTACAATTTTAAACAAACCAGTATAAATAACAAATAAATTGAATTGGGGTATTCGGCGCACCAACCCATGAAAGGTTATATGGCGCCTATATTATCCAGTGTTAGATGAGGGTCTTCATGATGTTTATGAAGTTGACAAAAGTGCATACAATTAGTTTTAGATTTAGAAAATTTAAAACCATTTTCATCAGACCAGGTCTGAAGTTTATTGAGACATTGTTGTAATTGTCTCTCGATAGTATTCATGTTTTTTGCACGATAACATATAACAAAGTCGTCAACATATAGCGAACAATCCACACCTGGATTGATGCATTTTACTATACTGTTAATCTTTATATTAAAAAGTGGGACTACTCGACAGATTTTCATGAAACTTTACAGGAATGTTGCTCTTAATGTCTAATTGATCCTAGCAAAATTTCAGATCGGCCAGAAATTCAAGATGGCCGCCACAGCTAAAAATAGATTTTTAAAAAAGAAGTTTGTAGCGACTACATCCTGAAAACTATAAGTGATATTGATATGGGACTTTTTGTAAAATGATCAGCATGACATGATGGTTATCAGTCATATATTATTTTGATTCGACGTTAAACATGGCTGCCAGTGGCCATCTTTGTTTACATAGAGTTATATGATGAAAACTTGTAGCGACTACTCCTCTGAAACTACTTGACGGATTTTCATAAAACTTCACAGGAATGTTGCTCTTGATGTCTTATTGATCCTAGCAAAATTTCAGGTCGCCCGGAAATTCAAGATGGCTGCCATGGCTAAAAATAGATTTTCAAAATACAAGTTTGTAGCGACTACTACTTGAAGACTATAAGTGATATTGATATTGGACTTTTTGTGAAATGATCAGCATGACATGATGTTGGTCCTTGTCAAAAATTGTTTTGATTCAACGTTAAAACATGGCTGCCAGCAGCCATACATGGCTGCCAGCAGCCATCTTTGTTTACATAGAGTTATATAGTAAAAACTTGTAGCGACCAATCCTTTGAAACTACTTGGCAGACTTTCATGAAACTTTACAGGAATGTTGCTCTTAATGTTTAATTGATCCTAGCAAAATTTCAGATCGGCGAGAAATTCAAGATGGCCGCCATAGCTAAAATTAGATTTTTTAAAAAAGAAGTTTGTAGCGACTACGTCTTGAAAACTATAAGTGATATTGATATGGGACTTTTTGTAAAATGATCAGCATGACATGATGGTTATCAGAGTCAAACATTATTTTGATTCGACGTTAAACATGGCTGTCAGCGGCCATCTTTGTTTACATAGATTTATATAATGAAACTTGTAGCGACTATTCCTGTGAAACTACTTGACGGATTTTCATGAAACTTCACAGGAATGTTGTTCTTGATGTCTTATTGATCCTAGCATAATTTCAGGTCGGCCGGAAGTTCAAGATGGCCGCCACGGCTAAAAATAATTTTTCAAAAAACAAGTCTGTAGCGACTACTTCCTGAAATCAAAATCAATCAGTAGAGCTTCAAGGTCATTGACCTTTTGACATTAAACATGGCTGCCAGCGACCATCTTTGTTTACAGAGTTATATAATGAAAACTTGTAGCGACTACTCCTCCAAAACTATTTGACGGATTTTCATGAAACTTCACAGGAATGTTGCTCTTGATGTCTTATTGATCCTAGCAAAATTTCAGGTTGGCCGGAAATTCAAGATGGCCGCCATGGCTAAAAATAAATTTTCAAAATACAAGTTTGTAGCAACGACTTCTTGAAAACTATAAGTGATACTGATATGGGACTTTTTCTAAAATGATCAGCATGACATGATGTTGGAATGAATGAATGAATGGTGTTTTACGGCACGTCAACACATAAATAGGTCATATTGTGCGCAAAAATGTATGAAAATGAAGTATTAATTAAACAATTAATGTAAATATATAAGGATAAAACTATTAAAAAATAAGGGATGATCAAGTGTAATATAAACTATGTATGTAAATCAATAAATGCCCGGCAACGGGTATATAAACAAGTAAATATATATAAGAACACATTACAATGATTTATATAGTCTGATCTCTTTCAGGAAATCTAAAACAAGACTAAAATCTACAGTATCAAATAACTCTTTCATAGTATTAACATTGTAGTACCTTTGAATGAATGAATGGTGTTTTACGGCACGTCGACACATAAATAGGTCATATTGTGCGCAAAAACTGATGAAAAATGAAGAAATGAAGTATTAATTAAAAATTAATGTAAATATATAAAGATAAAACTATTAAAAAATAAGGGATGATAAGGTGTAATATAAACTATGTATGTAAATCAACGAATGCCCGTCAACGGGTATATAAACAAGTATATATATATAAGAACACATTACAATGATTTATATAGTCTGATCTCTTTCAGGAAATCTAAAACAAGACTAAAATCTACTGTATCAAATAACTCTTTCATAGTATTAACATTGTAGTACCTTTGACGCATAGGATCAAAGTCTAATGAATGAATGAATGGTGTTTTACGGCACGTCGACACATAAATAGGTCATATTGTGCGCAAAAATTTATGAAAATGAAGTATTAATTAAAAATTATTGTAAATATATAAAGATAAAACTATTAAAAAATAAGGGATGATCAGGTGTAATATAAACTATGTATGTAAATCAACGAATGCCCGTCAACGGGTATATAAACAAGTAAATATATATAAGAACACATTACAATGATTTATATAGTCTGATCTCTTTCAGGAAATCTAAAACAAAACTAAAATCTACAGTATCAAATAACTCTTTCATAGTATTAACATTGTAGTACCTTTGACGAATAGGATCAAAGTCTACACATTCCAATAATATGTGTTTGACCGTTAACGGTGCAAAGCAGGGTATACATTCTGGTAATTGCTCACCTTGTAATAAATATGAATGAGTATAACGTGTATGCCCTATCCTGCACCGGGCTAGGACAACTTCCTCTCGACGAATGGGTCTACTAGAAGAACGCCATTCTCCGAGTAACGGTTTAATTGGATGGAGTATATTGTTAACTGACAAATCCCAAGCGGCTTGCCAAGAGTTACGAATATATGTGTTAATACAACTTTTAAAATCAGTATAAGGTAATTTGGTATTAGTGATGTGTAAATCTAATGCTGCCTTAGCAGCACTATCAGCTCTATCATTACCACGTATTCCCACATGGCTTGGAAGCCAGCAGAAAATTATAAGAGAATTGTACTTTTCTAAAAGTTGAAGCACAACTGGGTTATCATGTTTCATATTACCCAGTGCTTGAAGAGATGAAAGGGAATCAGAAAAGATTACAAAATGGTCATCATCAGATTCCTGAATATAAGAGGCCTTGTCAGGCAGGCGGCTCTTTATGCTGTGTTTGTGAACAACAGCTGCTGCAGCTACCTTATCTCCATCTTTAGAGCCATCTGTGTAGATATGTTGAAAGTTACTGTATTTCGATTTAATTTCATTAAATTTGCTTTGAAAGACAGTAGGGTCTGTGCTGGATTTGTTATTATTACAAAGATCAAAAATAATTGTTGGTGTTTCCAAAGTCCACGGTGGAATTTGTGGTACTTTGTACTTGGCAATCAAATTTAGGTCGATTTCAGTGTCTCTTAATTTTGGTTTAATACGAAGACCAAATGGTCGAATGGCCTTCGGTTTTCGATCAATAAGAGGTTCACAACTAGGATTAAAAACATTATCGAAAGTTGGGTTTGAAGGGTTTGACTTCAATTTAATGGCGTATTGAAGAGATAATTTGTCCCGTCTATGAGACAGTGATGGTTCATTAGCTTCAACATATAGACTTTCGGCTGGTGATGTACGAAAGGCACCTAAGGCGAGTCGTAATCCTTGATTATGTATAGGGTCTAGCATCTGCAAGTACGACTTGCGAGTCGATCCATATACTATCGAGCCGTAGTCCAGTTTGGATCTGATAAGAGATCTGTAAAGTCGCAACAGGACTTTTCGATCTGCTCCCCAATTAGTGTTTGCAACAACTTTAAGTAAGTTAAGAGCTTTAAGGCATTTGGCCTTCAAGTATTTAAGGTGTGGTATAAACGTTAATTTACGGTCGAAAATAAGACCAAGGAATTTTATCTCATCCACTACTGGTATTGGTGACCCATCCAGTGTTAGATGAGGGTCTTCATGATGTTTACGAAGTTGACAAAAGTGCATACAATTAGTTTTAGATTTAGAAAATTTAAAACCATTTTCATCAGACCAGGTCTGAAGTTTATCGAGCATTGTTGTAATTGTCTCTCGATAGTATTCATGTTTTTTGCACGATAACATATAACAAAGTCGTCAACATATAGCGAACAATCCACACCTGGATTGATGCATTTTACTATACTGTTAATCTTTATATTAAAAAGTGTGACAGAGAGTATGCTGCCCTGTGGAACACCCATCTCCTGTTCATGAATATCAGAGAGGGTTGAACCCATTCGGACACGAAACTGTCTATCATCTAAGAATTTCTCTATAAAAATGGGTAATCGGCCTCTAAGACCAATGTCATGTAGATCATTCATAATACCGTACTTCCATGCAGTATCATAAGCTTTCTCCAAGTCAAAAAATACAGCGACTAAATGTTCTATTTTTATGAAAGTTTCCCTAATAAACGATTCAAATCGTATGAGATTGTCTGTTGTGCCTCGTTGGCGCCGGAATCCACTTTGATACTTTGTTATCAGTTTGTTGGACTCCAGGTACCAAACGAGTCTCTCATTAATCATTCGTTCCATGGTTTTACATATACAACTCGTTAAAGCGATTGGGCGATAATTTATTGGGTCCGTATGATCCTTTCCAGGTTTGGGGACTGGATTAACGATTGCATCCCGCCAAGAATCGGGGATGATTCCCGTCACCCAAACCTTATTAAATATATCAAGAAGGGTAGAGAGACAGGATTCAGGTAAATGTTTTAGTAATTGATAATGGATATCATCAGGACCAGCTGATGTATCATGAGCCTTTTTAAGGGACTCTCGAAGTTCTTTGAGAGAGAATAGTTTATTGTATTTTTCCAAGTTTTTCGACTTGAAGTTCAGCTTCTTCTGTTCTTTTTGTTGTGCATATAAACAAGTAAATATATATATAAAAACACATTATAATGATTTATATAGTCTGATCTCTTTTAGGAAATCTAAAACAAGACTAAAATCTACAGTATCAAATAACTCTTTCATAGTATTAACATTGTAGTACCTTTGACGCATAGGATCAAAGTCTTCGCATTCCAATAAGATGTGTTTGACCGTTAACGGGGCAAAGCAGGGTATACATTCCAGTAATAAGAAACAAATATATACAATGTACCTGACGCTTCTAACAAATATGAAATGACAAAACATACTTAAGTTTTAAATTCATTTTTAATTTAAATTCATTTTTAAGAATGACAAATACCATGTGTGTGGGAGAGGCAGAAGGTTCAATCTGCAGCAGACACGGAAATTGGGCTGCAAGGCACTGCATATTCAAAGAAATTGTAAAATTTCCCCAGTATCAGGTAATTGTATTAATTCCCTTAATTATACTGAAATCAATAATCACGTGTTGTTTGTGTCACATCATATTTGGTTATATTCGGTTATATTGGGACAGCAATCTGACATGCCTCTGCAAAGGAAGAGAGGTCTGACAATTTAAAACCAAGGCCTTATCCACTGAGTTACGGAACTGAATAGGGTTTTATGGCACACCAACTCATGGAAGGTTATATGGCGCCTAACAGTAATGAACATGCCAGGCTCATCCTCCATTTACATCAAGATAATACGAAGACCAAATGGTCGAATGGCCTTCGGTTTTCGATCAAAAAGAGGTTGACAACTAGGATTAAAGACATTATCGAAAGTTGGGTTTGAAGGGTTAGATTTTAATTTAATGGCATATTGAAGGGCTAACTTGTCCCGTCTATGAGACAGTGATGGTTCATTAGCTTCAACATATAGACTTTCGGCTGGTGATGTACGAAAGGCACCTAAGGCGAGTCGTAATCCTTGGTTATGTATTGGGTCGAGCATCTGCAAGTATGACTTGCGAGTCGATCCATATACTATTGAGCCGTAGTCCAGAGATCTATAAAGTTGTAAAAGGACTTTACGATCTGCTCCCCAATTAGTGTTTGCAACAACTTTAAGTAAATTAAGAGCTTTAAGGCATTTGGCCTTCAAGTGTTTAGGGTTTGGTATTAACGTTAATTTACGGTCGAAAATAAGACCAAGGAATTTTGCCTCATCTACTACTGGGCTTCAACTTTTAGAAAAGTACAATTCTCTTATAATTGATAATGTTATTATTTTTTGCTGGCTTCCAAGCCATGTAGGAATACGTGGTAATGATAGAGCCGATAGTGCTGCCTTAGATTTACATATATCTAATACCAAATTACCTTATACCGATTTTAAAAGTTGTATTAACACATATATTCGTAACTCTTGGCAAACCGCTTGGGATTTGTCAGTTAACAATAAACTCCATTCAATTAAACCGTTACTCGGAGAATGGCGTTCTTCTAGTAGACGCGTTCGTCGAGAGGAAGTTGTCCTAGCCCGGTGCAGAATAGGACATACACGTTATACTCATTCATATTTATCACAAGGTGAGCAATTACCAGAATGTATACCCTGCTTTGCACCGTTAACGGTCAAACACATATTGCTGGAATGTGTAGACTTTGATCCTATGCGTCAAAGGTACTACAATGTTAATACTATGATCGAGTTATTTAATACTATAGATTTTAGTCTAGTTTTAGATTTCCTGAAGGAAGTCCGACTATATAAATCATTATAATATGTTCTTATATATATTTACTTTTTTATATACCCGTTTCGGGCATTTGTTGATTTACATCTATAGTTTATATTACTACCATATCATCCCTTATTTTTTTAATAGTTTTATCTTGATCTATTTACATTAATTTTTAATTAATCCTTCATTTCTTCATCTTTCGTCAGTTTTTGCGCACAATATGACCTATTTATGTGTCGACGTGCCGTAAAACACCATTCATTCATTCATTACATCAAGATAAAATATGGAGAATGGGTCTAAACCGTCTAACTTGCAGAACTGCAGATTCTACAGGAGACACTCCAGTTACGATAGAGCCAAGTCTCCACGTATTCTTTGTCAAGATGACAATTTTCTTTTAATTTTACAGAAGGAAAACATGATTAAAACAGTGACAAAATTTAAACTACTTTTAAATCGCATGTAAGTAAAGTTAAATAATTATGTTGTGCTAATGGCTTAAAATATTTTTATAACTACACAGGTACATGATGCAGAAAAAAAGGCAGCAAGGGAGCGAGCAGCGAGACTTATTCGTAGTGATATCCGTAACAAAAATGTGTACTTTGAGAAGACCATCTCAAACAACTTTCCAAGATTGACAGACCACACTGGACACCATGTTGATGAGATAACTGATTAATGATATTTCTAGAAGAAAACTCAGCACCATATTTTATTAATGCAGTTAAATCCATATCATCTCGTGCAATTCGCGATCAGTAGAGCTAAATACCGAATACTGAAAATGCTCACTTTTTTCCATATCACAAACGATATCATCCTTCAACAATATCAAAACCTTGGTCCTACAGACTTCCCTTTGAAAATCTGGACTATATCAGGTGTGGAAAAGAATAGTTATAATTAATGCTCACTTTTTTCCATATCACAAACGATATCATCCTTCAACAATATCAAAACCTTGGTCCTACAGACCTCCCTTTGAAATTCTGGACTATATCAGGTGTGGAAAAGAATAGTTATAATTTATACACATAAACATTAATTGTGACATGATTTAAAAGTCTAGAAAAAATCATTAAGATTGATGAGCAAATTAAATACTTAACAATATAAATAATTGTACGTGTTATGTGAAATTGCAGCCAGGTGGAATATCCCAGCCCCTTGATCATGTATTACGGCTTAAAATTGGTGACGGTGTTTGGATTGTGTTAGAGGTAAAAAGGGCTCTGAAGTCAATGGTGCCAACCATCTGCAGTACACTAGGTCAACCCATCCCGTCCCCATCAAACAGACGGTTCTTTCCAAAAGAAAAAAAACTATATGGAATTGCATGCAAAGACTGTGTGCTGATAAGACTGATTCCCCCTCAATGGACCAGGATAGAGTCGAGAAATTTGTAAGAGACTGATGAACAATCTTTATATGATATATAGGTATACCCCCCCACCCCCGGCATCTGGAGTACTGGCTTTTTTTGGGCATGGCATCTGGAATACTCCCTAACAGAGGGTTGGCATCTGGAATACGATTTCAACCATGCGAGACTTTTCGATCTGCTCCCCAATTAGTGTTTGCAACAACTTTAAGTAAGTTAAGAGCTTTAAGGCATTTGGCCTTCAAGTATTTAAGGTGTGGTATAAACGTTAATTTACGGTCGAAAATAAGACCAAGGAATTTTGTCTCATCCACTACTGGTATTGGTGACCCATCCAGTGTTAGATGAGGGTCTTCATGATGTTTACGAAGTTGACAAAAGTGCATACAATTAGTTTTAGATTCAGAAAATTTAAAACCATTTTCATCAGACCAGGTCTGGAGTTTATTGAGACGTTGTTCTAATTGTCTCTCGATAGTATTCATGTTTTTTGCACGATAACATATAAAAAAGTCGTCAACATATAGCGAACAATCCACACCTGGACTGATGCATTTTACTATACTGTTAATCTTTATATTAAAAAGTGTGACAGATAGTATACTGCCCTGTGGAACACCCATCTCCTGTTCATGAATATCAGAGAGGGTTGAACCCATTCGGACACGAAACTGTCTATCATCTAAGAATTTCTCTATAAAAATTGGTAATCGGCCTCTAAGACCAATGTCATGTAGATCATTCATAATACTGTACTTCCATGCAGTATCATAAGCTTTCTCCAAGTCAAAAAATATAGCTACTAAATGTTCTTTTTTTTATGAAAGCTTCCCTAATACCGTAAACGATTTCAAATCGTATGAGATTGTCTGTTGTGCCTCGTTGGCGCCGGAATCCACTTTGATACTTTGTTATGAGTTTGTTGGACTCCAGGTACCAAACGAGTCTCTCATTAATCATTCGTTCATGGTTTTACATATACAACTCGTTAAAGCGATTGGGAGATAATTTATTGGGTCCGTATGATCCTTTCCAGGTTTGGGGACTGGAATAACGATTGCTTCCCGCCAAGAATCGGGGAAGATTCCCGTCACCCAAACCTTATTAAATATATCAAGAAGGGTAGAGAGACAGGATTCAGGTAAATGTTTTAGTAATTGATAATGGATATCATCAGGACCAGCTGATGTATCATGAGCCTTTTTAAGGGACTCTCGAAGTTCTTTTAGAGTGAATAGTTTATTGTATTATTCCAAGTTTTTCGACTTGAAGTTCAGCTTCTTCTGTTCTTTTTGTTTCTTATTTTTCAGAAAATTTGGTTGACAATTTTCAGAAGAATGAATGAATGGTGTTTTACGGCACGTCGACACATAAATAGGTCATATTGTGCGCAAAAATTGATGAAAAATGAAGAAATAAAGTATTAATTAAAAATTAATGTAAATATATAAAGATAAAACTATTAAAAAATAAGGGATGATAAGGTGTAATATAAACAATGTATGGAAATCAACGAATGCCCGTCAACGGGTATATAAACAAGTATATACACTCAAGTGATATGAAAACGCAACACGGGAATTTCCGCTATATAGTGTATATACTGCACACTTAATTGCACATAATATTCCAAAGAAATCCCAAGATGTTTTTTAAAAAGAAAGTTGTAGTTAACTAGAGAAAGGACACAACTGTGATGTTGTAGACGTTTTTAATCACACTACACTTTGTAACAAGAACTTCATAAATGTTGAAGTAGCTCTTTGAAAAATTTAGCTAGTTCAGTACTGTATTTAACGTAAATAGTTTGCAAAATGTTGCATCCTAAGTTTGCTCACATGATTGAGCCAAACGCGTACTCTGTGAATAATGAAACATTGAAGGAATACTATTTGCTGTATTATTTGTTGTTTTAGTATTTTTTCCAAAAGGAAAGGTCTTACGTAGCCATGTACCATTCGATTAAAAGCAGCATAGTGTACATACAATATATAGCGGAGACTTTCAGCATATCTACACAGATGGCTCTAAGGATGGAGATAAGGTAGCTGCAGCAGCTGTTCACAAACACAGCATAAAGAGCTGCCTGCCTGACAAGGCCTCTATCTTTTCAGCTGAACTTAAAGCAATTGAACTTGCCTTAAATTATATTCAGGAATCTGATGATGACCATTTTGTAATCTTTTCTGATTCCCTTTCATCTCTTCAAGCACTGGGTAATATGAAACATGATAACCCAGTTGTGCTTCAACTTTTAGAAAAGTACAATTCTCTTATAATTGATAATGTTATTATTTTCTGCTGGCTTCCAAGCCATGTAGGAATACGTGGTAAATCCTCTCGACGAATGGGTCTACTAGAAGAACGCCATTCTCCGAGTAACGGTTTAATTGAAGCGAGTTTATTGTTAACTGACAAATCCCAAGCGGTTTGCCAAGAGTTACGAATATATGTGTTAATACAACTTTTAAAATCAGTATAAGGTAATTTGGTATTAGATATATGTAAATCTAATGCTGCCTTAGCAGCACTATCAGCTCTATCATTACCACGTATTCCTACATGGCTTGGAAGCCAGCAGAAAATAATAACATTATCAATTATAAGAGAATTGTACTTTTCTAAAAGTTGAAGCACAACTGGGTTATTACCCAGTGCTTGAAGAGACGAAAGGGAATCAGAAAATATTACAAAATGGTCATCATCAGATTCCTGAATATAATTTAAGGCAAATTCAATCGCCTTAAGTTCAGCTGAAAAGATAGAGGCCTTGTCAGGCAGGCGGCTCTTTATGCTGTGTTTGTGAATAACAGCTGCTGCAGATACCTTATCTCCATCTTTAGAACCATCTGTGTATATATGTTGAAAGTGACTGTATTTCGATTTAACTTCATTAAATTCTCTTTGAAAGACAGTAGGGTCTGTACTGGATGTGTTACTATTACAAAGATCCAAAATAATTGTTGGTGTTTCCAAAGTCCATGGTAGAATTTGTGGTCCTTTGTACTTGGCAATCAAATTTAGGTCGATTTCAGTGTCCCTTAATTTTGGTTTAATACGAAGACCAAATGATCGAATGGCCTTCGGTTTTCGATCAAAAAGAGGTTCACAACTTGGATTAAAAATATCATCAAAAGTTGGGTTTGAAGGGTTAGACTTTAATTTAATGGCGTATTGAAAAGCTAATTTGTCCCATCTATGAGACAGTGATGGTTCATTAGCTTCAACATACAGACTTTCGACTGGTGATGTACGAAAGGCACCTAAGGCGAGACGTTATCCTGATTCTGTATAGGATCGAGCATCTGTAAGTACGACTTACGAGTCGATCCATATACTATTGAGCCGTAGTCCAGTTTGGATCTGATAAGAGATCTATAAAGTTGGAGAAGGACTTTACGATCCGCTCCCCAGTTAGTGTTTGCAACAACTTTAAGTAAATTAAGAGCTTGAAGGCACTTGGCCTTCGAGTATTTAAGGTGTGGTATAAACGTTAATTTACGGTCGAAAATAAGACCAAGGAATTTTGTCTCATCCACTACTGGTACTGGTGACCCATCCAGTGTTAGATGAAGGTCTTCATGATGTTTACGTAGTTGACAAAAGTGCATACGATTAGTTTTAGATTTAGAGAATTTAAAACCATTTTCATCCGACCAGGTCTGAAGTTTATTCATGTTTTTTGCACGACGACATATAACAAAGTAGGATTGATGCATTTAACTATACTATTCATTTTATATTAAAAAGGGTGACAGAGAGTATGCTGCCCTGTGGCACACCCATTTCCTGTTCATGAATGTCAGAGAGGGTTGAATCCATTTGGACACGAAACTGTCTATCATCTAAGAATTTTTCTATAAAAATGGCCTCTAAGACCAAGGTCATGAAGATCATTCATAATACCGTACTTCCATGCAGTATCATAAGGTTTCTCCAAGTCAAAAAATACAGCGACTAGATGTTCTTTTTTTATGAAAGCTTCCCTAATAAACAATTCAAATCGTATGAGATTGTCTGTTGTGCCTTGTTGGCGCCGGAATCCACTTTGATACTTTGTTATCAGTTTGTTGGACTCCAGGTACCAAACGAGTCTCTCATTAATCATTCGTTCCATGGTGTTACATATACAACTCGATAAAGCGATTGGGCGATAATTTATTGGGTCTGTATGATCCTTTCCAGGTTTGGGGACTGGAATAACCTTATTAAATATATCATGAAGAGTAGAATGAATGAATGAATGTTGCTTTACGGCACGTCGACACATAAATAGGTCATATTGTGCGCAAAAACTGACAAAATATGAATAAATGAAGTATTAATTAAAAATTAATGTAAATATATCAGGATAAAACTATTAAAAAATAAGGAATGATATAGTAGTAATATAAACTATATATGTAAACCAACGAATGCCCGAAAACGGGTATATAAAAAAGTAATTTTATACAAGAACATATTATACTGATTTATAAAATGTAAAAGTAGACTAAAATCTATAGTATTAAATAACTCGGTCATAGTATTAACATTGTAGTACCTTTGACGCATAGGATCAAAGTCTACACATTCCAGCATATGTGATTGACCGTTAACGGTGCAAAGCAGGGTATACATTCTGGTAATGGCTAACCTTGTAATAAATATGAATGAGTATAACGTGTATGCCCTATTCTGCACCGAGCTAGGACAACTTCCTCTCGACGAATGGGTCTACTAGAAGAGCGCCATTCTCCGAATAATGGTTTAATTGAATGGAGTTTATTGTTATTGGGAAACAACTATCGGACAATGAGACGCCGAGTGCATCATTTATGTGCAGAATTGACACGACTGATAAATACAATGAATAAATTTCGAAACAAATACGTATTTCAAACTTTTAATGCATTTAATCACAAGTTTCGTTCGTTTTTGTTGTCCGAAAGTCAACAGTTTTCTACCGACAAAAATACTAAATACCCATAATCCTTGGCCATGTATGTATCTTTTAACAAGGCGGCACTAATAACGGGTTTATGACCCGGAATTCTTTACCATTTTTTCTGATTATTTCGGACTAAAGAATGAGATATAGGGTCCTATAGAAAGCACAGCGTCCGAGCGCAATGGCATCGTAGGTACGCACTGTACTGCAAACAAGGACTTGAAAATACAATGAAAGAGACAAAAAACAACAGAAAGGGTGGTGAAGACAGGGTAAAGAACCCATCGATGTAATAATAAACATCAGAATAGTAAAATTTGTTACAAAGAAAGACTAATTAAAAACAAAATTATAATTTCCAGTATAATAATTACTAATTGAATGTTATGTTCAGTCGCCGCGAAGTTGGTTATAGGAACCGCCATATAACTGTCGTGAACCAGTATACATAATCTGGGCATTCAAATTTTCCCATATCCGCTTTTCCAAAACAAAACAAGTCTTCTGCTTCGAGTTTTTCTAAAGTTATTGAATAATTATGCATTAAAATGACTGCAATTAGAAAAAGTTGCACCTTTTACCTGTGCAGTTTCGACTCGAGTTTGTCTACGCGGAGTATCGAGAAGCTTTTCCGACTCCAAGTAGTTTTATCATCTAAACTCCGCGTAATTACGCGATTTGTAAATTCCTCACTCGACGTGAAAGAGTAAAGTGCGGGTTTCGCGTGAGCTGTACTGTATATCCAACTCAACTTTTATATAACTGCTGATTTTTTCTCTGATTGTTGCAGTCTCCAAAGTTTATTCGAGCAACTAAAGTACAAAATATGGTACAATAGTTTCACGTTTAATCTTTATGTCAGTGTTTACATGTATGTTCCATGCATGAATCCCATATTTTACATGTGTTTATTAACTCTTACTTTATTTTACATAGATTTTTATGGTCACCCAAGGTAGATATAGTCACCGCTTTGTCCATCTGTCTGTCTGTCCATCCATCCGAAAACTTGTCCCGATTCAGAACTCAAAAACTGATAATGGAATGAATGAATGGTGTTTTACGGCACGTCGACACATAAATAGGTCATCTTGTGCGCAAAAAATGACGAAAAATGAAGAAATGAAGTATTAATTAAAAATTAATGTAAATATATAAAGATAATACTATTAAAAAATAAGGGATTATAAGGTGTAATATAAACTATGTATGTAAATCAACGAATGCCCGTCAACGGGTATATAAACAAGTAAATATATATATAAACACATTACAATGATTTATATAGTCTGATCTCTTTTAGGAAATCTAAAACAAGATTAAAATCTACAGTATCAAATAACTCTTTCATAGTATTAACATTGTAGTGATGCATAGGATCAAAGTCTACACATTCCAATAAGATGTGTTTGACCGTTAACGGTGCAAAGCAGGGTATACATTCTGGTAATTGCTCACCTTGTAATAAATATGAATGAGTATAACGTGTATGCCCTATCCTGCACCGGGCTGGGACTACTAGAAGAACGCCATTCTCCGAGTAACGGTTTAATTGGATGGAGTTTATTGTTAAGTGACAAATTCCAATCGGTTTATCAGGAGTTACGAATATATGTGTTAATACAACTTTTTAAATCAGTATAAGGTAATTTGGTATTAGATATATGTAAATCTAATGCTGCCTTAGCAGCACTATTAGCACTATCAGCACTATCATTACCACGTATTCCTACATGGCTTGGAAGCCAGCAGAAAATAATAACATTATCAATAACTGGGTTATCATGTTTCATATTACTCAGTGCTTGAAGAGATGAAAGGGAATCAGAAAAGATTACAAAATGGTTATCATCAGATTCCTGAATATAATTTAAGGCAAGTTCAATTGCCTTAAGTTCAGCTGAAAAGAAAGAGGCCTTGTCAGGCAGGCGGCTCTTTATGCTGTGTTTGTGAACAGCTGCTGCAGCTACCTTATCTCCATCTTTAGAGCCATCTGTGTAGATATGTTGAAAGTCACTGTATTTCGATTTAATTTCATTAAATTTGCTTTGAAAGACAGAAGGGTCTGTACTGGATTTGTTATTATTACAAAGATCAAAAATAATTATTGGTGTTTCCAAAGTCCACGGTGGAATTTGTGGTACTTTGTACTTGGCAATCAAATTTAGGTCGATTTCAGTGTCTCTTAATTTTGGTTTAATACGAAGACCAAATGGATTAAAAACATTATCGAAAGTTGAGTTTGAAGGGTTAGACTTTAATTTAATGGCGTATTGAAGAGCTAATTTGTCTCGTGTAAGAAGCTATATAAGAATTCACCAAAACACAAAAATAAGTAAAAAAAAATTAATAAAAAAATCGAGTTTTGAGGGAGATGGGGAAGAGGCGGGGTGTGGGGAGGGCAACATATATGTGTAAGAAGATATGTTAGAATTGACAAAACCAACACAGAAATATGGCAAAACAAAATAAAAATATTTTGAGTGGGGTGGGAGTGGGTGGGGGCAAGATAGCTGTGTGTAAGAATTGACAAAAACAACACAGAAATATGTAAAAAAAAAATCAAGTTTCGAGTGGGGGTGGGGGAGAGCCAGGGAGTGGGGTGGAGGGGCAACATATATGTGTAAGAAGCTATGTGTACGAATTTACCAAACAACACAGATATATGTAAAAAAAATATTAAATAAAAATTCCAGTTTCGAGCGTGGAGGGAGTTGGCGGTGGGGATGGGTACAACACATTTATGTTTAAGAATGGACTAAAACAACACAGAAATATGTAAAAGAAAAAAGTTTCGAGTGAAACGTTATTTATAATCTGATCTGCAGCAATCCTTGTCAGAGTTTTAATATTAATAACCATAATAACTGGAACATGTGATTAGTAACAATAGAGTTATGGCCCTTGATTTTTAACAAACTGCTATGTTTCACTTTGTAAGCACCACATTTCTTCTTTTTTTCCATCCAATCGTTACCACACTTGCTCACATTGTCAAAAATAACAACAGCTGGCAAAAGCAAAAAAAAAAAAACTATATCAACTCTGCCCTGTTTGACAATAGCAATATATGCACGCGTTCTTGCCTTCATCAAGAAAACTTAGCAAGTTTTAGCAAACTTCGTAGCTTTTATTAAACGGTTTCTGATTTTCACCAAATTTGACTTGAAGGTTTGTTAATTAAAACCGATCCATGCATTTTAACAATGGTGTACTTCGAATTTTGGATGATGTGATAACATGGCTTAATTGATTCAGAAATGATGTCTCATCTGCAACTCGCTTGATAAATGGACTATTTTATGGACCAGTTTATTTCACATAAGAAGCAAAACAACTTTGTGTAAAGCTGTATGAATGAATGAATGGTGTTTTACGGCACGTCGACACATAAATAGGTCATATTGTGCGCAAAAACTGACGAAAGATGAAGAAATGAAGGATTAATTAAAAATTAATGTAAATATATAAAGATATAACTATTTACAAGTAATGGATGATATGGTAGTAATATAAACTATATATGTAAATCAACAAATGCCCGAAAACGGGTATATAAAGAAATAAATATATACAAGAACATATTATAATGATTTATATAGTCGGACTTCCTTCAGGAAATCTAAAACTGGACTAAAATCTACAGTATTAAATAACTCGGTCATAGTATTAACATTGTAGTACCTTTGACACATAGGATCAAAGTCTACACATTCCAGCAATATGTGTTTGACCGTTAACGGTGCAAAGCAGGGTATACATTCTGGTAATTGCTCACCTTGTAATAAATATGAATGAGTATAACGTGTATGCCCTATTCTGCACCGGGCTAGTACAACTTCCTCTCGACGAATGGGTCTACTAGAAGAACGCCATTCTCCAAGTAACGGTTTAATTGAATGGAGTTTATTTTAACTGACAAATCCCAAGCGGTTTGCCAAGAGTTACGAATATATGTGTTAATACAACTTTTAAAACAGTATAAGGTAATTAGATATATGTAGATCTAATGCTGCCTTAGCAGCACTTTTCGAATATAAAGCGCACAATTTCTGCCATTTAAGTATTCTTTCTAATATTATGTTCACATCAATAGTGTTGAATTACTGTCATGTACTATATGGTTGACATTGCTCTTGCCTAAAATGCGTACATCCTTGAAAAGTTCACTGACCATATCTCATCGATTTTGGATTATTTGGATCAAAGATGGCTGACTGATAGTCCTTAAACTATACTCAAGAGATAGGAAAACGCAACACGGGAATTTCCGCTATATATTGTATGTACAATATGCTGCTTTTAAACGAATGGCACATGGCTAAGTAAGACCTTTCCTTTTGAAAAAAATACTAAAACAACAAATAATACAGGAAACAGTATCCCTTTAAAGTTTCATTATTGACAGAGTACGCGTTTGGCTCAAGCATGTGAGCAAACTTAGAATGGAAAATTTTGGAAACAATTTACGTTAAATACAGTACTGAACTAGCTCGGTTTTTCAAAGAGCAACTTCAACATTTATGAAGTTCTTGTTACATGGTGTAGTGTGATTAAAACGTCTACAACATCACAGTTGTGTCCTTTCTCTAATTAACTGCAACTTTGTTTTTACAAAACATCTTGGGATTTCTTTGGAATATTATACAATATATAGCGGAAATTCCCGTGTTGCGTTTTCATATCTCTTGAGTGTATATAACGCTTTCCATGAACCGTATTGTTATTCCGGATACTACGACATTTATATAAATGCAGAATGAAGCTATCAGAACCATAAAGTTTGCTGCGGCAGACACAAGCATACACACAATCACTCTGCTGGATGAAGGAGAGGAAATGGACGTTACCCTTTGGAGGAATTTGCGCAATTGTTGGTCAATATATCGAGATTGGCCCTTGCATCACCAATGAATATCCGAAAGTACTAATACTACCAGAAACACAACCATTACCGTAAGTCTTCCCCTATTTCAGAAAACGTGTATCCTGCTAGCTCTCCTTGCTGAATTGACTGATTATCCAATTGCCCCCATTTCACATACACCACTCGGTCATTTGTGTGTTTTCGATTCAATGCCGGATCGTTAATGAGACTCTCTGCCGATAAAAAAATCATTTTTCGCGCCAAAGGTCAACAACCAGTCAGATTACGAGAAATGTGATTCGGTTAGTTCACGAAATTTGGCGCGGAAAAGTATTTGCCATTCATTGGTTAGTGTTGTCCCTCATCGCCTCCCTCCATGGAATGCGACTTTTATAAGTTTCAGTGGCTGAAATGAAACGTTAAAACCTGATCATACTGAAATCAAAAATGTAAAGAACAAGCTACAATCATTGGGCCGAGGGAATAAGACGGCAGTAAGAATGATTTGATAACATCGTGGAAAATTCTGAAGAAAAGGAATGTAAAATCTGCATGAACAAAAAACCGGATTTTAACTAATGCAGCACTCGTGTTCCTGACATTTGTACGAACTGCCAGGAATCTGTACAATCAAAATGCCCTTTTTGCAGGGGTTTTGTGCCATCCACGGCGAGTCTTAGTGGTTTTGTAAAGCCGAGAGGACCCAGTGCTCAAAGAAAATTATTTTAAGAGACAGGCCCAGGGCTTGTTGCTTCTGAAAATGGACAGGCCCCGATTTGAAATGGAAAATAATGAATTTCTTATTGGAAATGTGTCTTTATTCACTTTTATAGCACACATTAATTTTGTTACGTATGTATTAATCAAGCTCAGAACCTCCTCTGGCTATATTTTTTTTTTGCTACCACTTTATGCTCCCTGTTTAGCGGACTTATTTACCATTTCGTTTAAAATATGTTAGAATAGAATATTACATAGTAATTTATAACCAATGCAAAGGAGAGTACTAGCACTTTTGCCAAACGATAATAATCAGAGCCGACTTGGTGACTGGAGCTAAACTTGGAGCCAAATTTTTAATCAGGTTTTATGAGACTATCAGAGCCTCCTCTGGCTATATTTTTTCTTTTTGTCACCACTTTCTCCAAGTAAAGAATTAGGAGCCTAGACTAGAATTCATTTAAAAGTAGGATTCCAGGAACTCCTTACACCTTAAATAATGAATAGAAATATACTTTATATCTGTATTTATACATATACAGTTATATATTTTTCTTTCCACCAACATGTATTTGTAACGGACAGTTTTTCTTATTTGATTATGTAAAAAAAAAAAAAAAAAAAAAAAAAAAATATATATATATATTATATATCCGAAATTATGTACCATCCGAACTACTATGACACCGCACTTTTACGGCCCGAACATTTCACAAACATTCAATCGAAATACCATCAATATAACGATTTTTTTTCATGCATTAGTGTGTTTTTAATGACAAAAACGGTATTTCTTATCACAAAGGAAAGAAAACACAACCCTAATAGCAGAATAATGAGTTTTATGTCAACAATTGTCGACCTCAAAGTTGTGACAAACTGCCGACACGAAGCCAGGCAAAATATTCAAACTTCTTATTCTTTCAATGTGTGTATAACACATTTTAATTACTTTATTGCAAGTGTTTTCACAGTTCACAATACACATGGGAGTATTTTGTCTTGAGGAACTTGAGCTTGAGATCAAGTAAAACTGATTTTTTGGGTTTTTTTTTTTTTTTTTTAAGACAGGCCCGACGGGCTCCTCGTCTGCAAAATGAGACAGGCCCGGAATTGATTTCGAGGAGCCCCGGGCGTCGGGCTATCCTATTTCTTGAGCACTGGGACCAATTTGTGCATATATTGTGGACTTGTTATTTTAGGATCTGTGAAACAAGACAACACTCAAAGATGTCCAGTTTTTGACTTCAGTGAAAGGAAAATGACCATTATCGATACATGTAAAAGGTACCAAATCTGCTCATTATGCTTGTGGAATTAAAATCAAATCGAAACATCTGCGACACCGAACGCCATTTTCAAAACTGCTCTCAAGCATAAAAGAAGTCTTACACAATGACAAAACTACGTCGAGTTACAAAAAAAGTATGGAAAATGTGCAATATGCGGTGATCCGTCTTTCTTAGAATTTGCCGAGTGTTTAACTGTAGTGGAAGAAATAGAGGCTTGGCATGCATGCCCCAATGAGGAATCAGAAAATAGAAAAACGGTCGTTAAACCTATTTTGTGCGAAAAATGTGATTTGAAAGTGAAGGAGAAACTTCAGGAATCAGAATGCAGAATGTATCTGGTACATAATTTATAGCGAAAGCAGCAATCGTGATTATCAACATTAAATATTTCTATGCATGGTGGCCTGTTTAATGGAAGACTAAACCTATTTTAGTAAGATTGACACCGTTTGGGACTACACAGTCACAGAGGACAAATAATAATTTAGAACAGTCAGCTGGTTTCCACTAATCTCCCTTTCTCATAATATGATCTTAATGTAACTTTCACACATTTCAGTAGTAGATTTTATCAGAATGACATAGAAGGCATGACCAACACTGACACGGATGGGACAGGCATGACTAACACTGACACGGATGGGACAGGCATGACCAACACTGACACGGATGGGACAGGCATGACCAACACTGACACGGATGGGACAGGCATGACCAACACTGACACGGATGGGACAGGCATGACTAACATGGACACTACAGATTTTACTAACACTGACATGAATGGGACAGACATGACCAACGTGAACTCAACAAACACAGACATGGATGGGACGGATGTGAATCTCGACACTACTACAGACATGAAGAAAACAGGCAGGCAAGGCAGATGTGACCACCCCAGTTCTGATCAATATTGACAAAGCAGACATGATGAACATGGACTCAATAGACTAATCCAACTTTTGAAAGAAGTAGAATCAAATGCTGTAAGTACTTTTTTGTGCATTTTCTCTAAACTTGGTGAAACTGTATATGCGCAGTCTCGGCCAAATACGATAATCAGCCCTTTAGCCTTAGTAATTCCAGAGTCATGCCAGTTGGATTGTAAAAAAATCTCTAAATTCATGTTGTCCGGACTCTAACTTGGACTCCAGTCTTCGCCATACTTTTTCAAATTGTTTATGGGCACATTGTGTTGGTTAAGTTCAATAATCAGCCCTGTTGCTTCAATGTCGTCCGACAGACAATTTCTTTATTAAGCAATAGCAGGGGCATCCATGTACCACAGACACATTTCTAGTTTCTAATATTGTAATGTATCTACACCAGCATGGAAAATCCATAAACATATTTAATTGAAATGTGATGTAATAAATAGATTAGATTCATTTTCCTTATTTGACACGTGTAATCTATTAATAACAAAATATAATGAATTTTCTGTTTGTTTTTCATATAGAATTGGAACAAGCTACTAGCAATAAGTATTCAGAGGGGCATCGGTCAACTTGCCAATAAGGATTTTGTTGATGCTGCTGCGAAACTGAACAATTACTGTGAAGTTCCACCTCAAACGTTTCAAGTCCCAAAAGCCAAACTCCTTCTGGATGTAAATCCAAGGTACACGTTTTCTATATTATCTTTCCCTGTAATATTTTACTGGTTTTATATGCCTGTTCAAAGCATTACACTTTAGCAGCACTATCAGCTCTATCATTACCATGTATTACTACATGGCTTGGAAACCTGCAGAAAATAAGAAAATTGTACTTTTCTAAAAGCTGAAGCACAACTGGGTTACCATGTTTGATATTACCCAGTGCTTGAAGAGATGAAAGGGAATCAGAAAATATTACAAAATGGTCATCATCAGATTCCTGAATGTAATTTAAAGCAAGTTCAATTGCCTTAAGTTCAGCTGAAAAGATAGAGGCCTGGTCAGGCAGGCGGCTCTTTATGCTGTGTTTGTGAATAACAGCTGCTGCAGCTACCTTGTCTCCATCTTTAGAACCATCTGTGTATATATGTTTAAAGTTACTGTATTTCGATTTAATTTCATTATATTTGCTTTGAAAGACAGTAGGGTCTGTACTGGATTTGTTACTATTACAAAGATCAAAAATAATTGTTGGTGTTTCCAAAGTCCACGGTGGAATTTGTGGTACTTTGTACTTGGCAATCAAATTTAGGTCGATTTCAGTGTCTCTTAATTTTGGTTTAATACGAAGACGCAATGGTCGAATGGCCTTCAGATTTGCTTGTAATAAATATGAATGGGTCTACTAGAAGAACGCCATTCTCAGAGTAACGGTTTAATTGAATGGAGTTTATTGTTAACTGACAAATCCAAAGCGGCTTGCCAAGAGTTACGAATATATGTGTTAATACAACTTTTAAAATCAGTATAAGGTAATTTGGTACAAGATATATGTAAACCTAATGCTGCCTTAGCTGCACTATCAGCTCTATCATTACCACGTATTCCTACATGGCTTGGAGGCCAGCTCTCTTCAAGCACTGGGTAATATGAAACATGATAACCAACTTGTGCTTCAGCTTTTAGAAAAGTACAATTCTCTTAATAGTTGATAATGTTATTATTTTCTGCTGACTTCCATAAATGAGATATAGGGTCCTATAGAAACCACAGCGTCCGAACGGCATGGCAAGGTAGGTCCGCACTGTACTGCAAACGACGACTTGAAAATACAATGAAAGAGATAAAACACAACAGAAAGGGTGGTGAAGACAGGGTTACCGACTTGGAACGGTCAGTAGGCAATAAGGCCTACTGGTTAGCTTGAATCGATTTTATTGATCTTTTTCCAAGCCATGTAGGAATACATGGTAATGATAGAGCCGATAGTGCTGCTAAAGCAGCATTAGGTTTAAATCTAATGCTAAATTACCTTTGAACCGTAACTCTTGGCAAGCCGCTTGGGATATGTCAGTTAACAATAAACTCCATTCAATTAATTCGTCGAGAAGTTCTCCTAGCCCGGTGCAGAATAGGGCATTCACGTTATACTCATTCATATTTATTACAAGGTGAGCAATTTCCAGAATGTATACCCTGCTTTGCACCTTTAACGGTCAAACACATCTTGATGGAATGTGTAGACTTTGATCCTATGCGTCATACTATAGCTTTTGTCTTGTTTTAGATTTCCTGAAAGAAGTCAGAGACAATATAAATCATTATAATGTGTTCTTATATATATTTAGTCGTTTATATATCCGTTGACGGGCATTTGTTGATTTACATATATAGTTTATATTACTACCATATATCATCCCTTATTTTTTAATAGTTTTATCTTTATATATTTACATTAATTTTAATTGCTACTTAATTTCTTCATCTTGCGTCCGTTTTTGCGCACAGTATGCCCTATGTAGGTGTCGACGTGCCGTGAAAATAAGTATCAAGCGGCTTCACTTCATAGAAAGTATACAACAAGCTTTATCCATACACCTTAGCGATATAAAATTGTACAACAAAGAGGATCTTTAATGATTAATTAGGCAGATTGTGTCTTCCATTATAATATATTGTCAGTCAGCTTCAAAAATAAGTATCAAACGACTGCACTCCTTACACATTATCTATACCATTAAGTGTTACCAAACACATTATTATGCAAGACAAAAGTTGCCTTATTAGGTGGCTTTTATCTTCATCTACACTATATTGCCAACCAGCATACACCAACTGTCTCTGTAATACAAAACGTAGGACGTGTATAACGGACATCTTTTATTACACATAATTTACCTTTTAAAAAGTTGAAATATGAGTCAAGTAAAAGTGGGAATATATTTTTGGTTTAGGCCTGTTGTGCAGACTCTGCTAGAAACGCAATCACTTGGGAACTGTGAGCGCTGCCTAGAAGGGGACGGACATCTTTTATTACACATAATTTACCTTTTAAAAAGTTGAAATATGAGTCAAGTAAAAGTGGGAATATATTTTTGGTTTAGGCCTGTTGTGCAGACTCTGCTAGAAATGCAATCACTTGGGAACTGTGAGCGCTGCCTAGAAGGGGACGGACATCTTTTATTACACACAATTTACCTTTTAAAAGGTTGAAATATGAGTCAAGTAAAAGTGGGAATATATTTTTGGTTTAGGCCTGTTGTGCAGACTCTGCTAGAAACGCAATCACTTGCGAACTGTGAGCGCTGCCTAGAAGGGGGATGTATCGGCCGGTACCACTTCTGCTGGGACATACAGACGAACAGGCTTCGATACTGTGTACTTTGGCAGTTGCATGACAAATGCGCGACTACTTGCAAATACTCCTTTTCCCCCCCGATAACTTGAGAAATAGCGTCAGGATTTACCTTAGGCAGATGGGGTATACCGAGACATACATTGCTACTATTACCACCCAGAGGCGTATTCTATGAGTAGTAGAGGACACAGAAACATTTATGATAATCTTCAATAGTTTGTGGACAACACATATGGACCAACTTCCAATGGGAATGCCCATAAATGCTTCTGCCCTACACAACGAGCACCTCCACCACCACCTCATGCTCCAACGCCAGAAGTTGGTGAAGACTCGAACCCGAGCCTTCCAAGTCTACATACACCATCACCACCCAATGTAAGACGGAATCAAGATAAAATACCCTAGTTTAAAGTAGAACAATATAAAAGGTAAGTCAGATACAGTGTACTGGTACTGTCTGAATAATAAGGTCGGATCTCTTATGGCTGGCGTGACAAACCGATTGATATCGGGCCAAAGTGGTGTGTTGCAACATGGAGATAACCACCAGTGAAGACTCGAACCCGAGCCTTCCAAGTCTACATACACCATCACCACCCAATGTAAGACGGAATCAAGATAAAAGACCCTATCTATATCATGTTTAAAGTAGAACAATATAAAATTAAGTAAGATACAGTGTACTGGTACTGTCTGAATAATAAGGTCGGATCTCTTATAGCTGGCGTGACAAACCGATTGATCAGATCGGGCCAAAGTGGTGTGTTGCAACGTGGAGATAACTATTAGTTCTCCAACGACACGAGTTGCCACCCATGGTCAACAGGTAGGTTCCATTTCGGGGGGTCCTACCCCTCTTCTAAGTAACGAGCAGTCGGTTGATTCTTATCACCCAACCACGGACTGCGGGGAGGGATGAATAGAGGGGAGGCAAATTTTGTTAAAAAGAATGAATGAATGTTGTTTTACGACAGGTCGACACATAAATAGGTCATATTGTGCGCAAAAACTGACGAAATATGAATAAATGAAGGATTAATTAAAAATTAATGTAAATATATCAGGATAAAACTATTAAAAAATAAGGGATGATATGGTAGTAATATAGAACAATATAAAAGGTAAGTAAGATACAGTGTACAGGTACTGTCTGAATAATAAGCTCGGATCTCTTCTAGCTGGCATGACAAATCGATTGATCAGATCGGGCCAAATCTGACCGCCCTTAAAGTGGTGTGTTGCAACGTGGAGACAACTACCGGATCTCCACGCCACTCAACCACCAGGACTCCCTTTTCCAACGACACCCACGGTCAACAGTTGGGTTACTTTTCGGGGGGTCCTATTCCTCTGCTAAGTAAAGCTTTACTAATGTCAAACTGTAAGATATCTTGCTGACGGATCCAACCATGTACTTATTTTTTGAAAACAGGATTCTTGGGGGTATGTCTGTTATTTCCCACAATTTTGTGAAGCTAAATAATCCTTATATACCAGAAACTTATCAATCCCTTCTGAATAAATACATAATGTATTTTGATTGTTCAAACCTTGACGGATTTCGCTGGTTAGATGCTAAAGAAATAGCAAACTTTAATGCGGCTTCTATTCCAGCATATATTCAAACTAAATTACGCTTAGACAAGCCAATATTTATGGGACAGGCCATTCTAGACATGTCGAAAATTATAATGTATAATTTCCATTATGACTTTATCAAGGTAAAATATGGGGATAGTGCAAAGTTATTATTCATCGATACCGATTCATTATGCAGGGCTCGAAATTAGCACTAGTCCTGTAGCCCGAGGCTAGCAAAAATGCTGCCGGGCTAGTAAAGTCTGTGTCTGGGTAGTCTCGATGGGCTAGTAACAAAAGGTATTCAAATAAGAAATAAATTATAAATCGATAGATTATGTCGTGACAGCACTGTCTAACCTAACAGGTCTTTTAAAAACCTGATATTTCCAAAGTTTCAATAAATGTAAAACTTGTATAAAGAAACCGAAACTTGAATTAAAACAGTATTTTCTGTTGAATATTATATTGGGCTAGTAAATTTTGAGCAGGTCTAGTGATTTTACCCAACTACTAGACCGGTGGTCTAGTCAACTAAAAATGTTAATTTTAGCCCTGTTATGTTATCAAAACGGAAGACATATATAAAGATATTAGCGATATTAGCAATCATAATATTTTATTTGACTTATCTAATTATCCCGGAGATCATCCACTGCACGATAAAAACAAATGCAAAATACTGGGGACATTTAAAGAGAGACAGCGGGAATACCTATTCGGGAGTTTGCAGGTTAAGATTCAAAATGTATCGATCGTATATTTGTATAGGATGTTGCCTCTGAACATTCGGGCAACCTGTTCGAAGGAGAGTGCATAATTGAAGAAGAGGTGCAAGAATCACCGGTTGCTTACCCTGAACGGACTCCCGTTACTTCACATATGGAGGCGTTGCTATACGGTAGTACTAAATGTCTCGTCTTCCACGAGGACGGACGGAGGAGCTCTAGACTTCGCGCCAGAAGTGTGGGCCGCAGTAAGGCATCAGGTGTCGGTGATGAACAGGCTAGTCCGAATACTCGCCGGAAATATCACCGGGAGAAAACTGTCTTCAGGGACAAAACGCATGGCCAGTCAGAGGTTAGTCTCGAACCACCCGAGCAGCAGCCGGAGAGCCGCCATGAGGAATATTACTGGGTTGGTACGCAGGGCCAGTCGTCAGAGGTTAGACTCAAACAACCCGAGCAATAGTCGCGGGGAAGATTATTCTGCGGAGCCTACAGACAAGGATGTGGCATCAGAAGACCTACAGAGCTTGGGATCCGAGTATATTGTTGGGAGAGAAGACGCACGGTCGTCCGAATGGTCTGATGAATCGGGAGGATCAAGAAGCAGCCGCCGCTTTCCGCCAAGGAGCAGCAGCAGTAAAGAGACGGCGGAGGCCACACTCAAAACTTATCAGGCTCAAAACGCCCGAAGCACAAGATGAAAATCCAAAGCGCAAAGCCTCTGAAGTTACCTACTGTTATGCAATAAAATTCATTAAAAATCTTTTTGTAGGCACCAACACGACAATTAGTGAACAACAGCTAATTGGATCTTGATGAAGATGTATTTATCCTTAATAATAAGTATATAGACATAAATTAACACTGCACATTCGGCAACTATTTCGATTATTAGCAAATGATCTTGGTAACTGATTTAGCTGGGGAAAAGTATCTGCTACTCTAAACCAAAGGGAGATAATAATTTGGCATTTTAATAAGTTCCAGTATAAAACGTGTAACTGTTTAAGGTTAGAGCTCTAACTGCTAGACCTCCACCTTCCTAGATAGCACAGGATATAAAAGGGAGGCGAGGAATATCAGAGGCTGCTTACGGGCGCAGCCCTGTGGAGTGCCAGTGAGAAAGGAAGGTGAGCAGAGCCTGAAATTGGCCTTGGGAGGATTATAAGCTAGCTGGCCATGCAAGACCGTGCCAGCGGTGCACAGAAGATGGCGACTGCCCGTTCACACGAGACTGGAATTCGTTGTTTTATTGCGCCTGGACAAAAACATTTTGGAGAGACAGGATAGATCGAGTGGGTGATTCAATAGACAATATATATAATATTATCTAAACACGAGCTGTCCGCAAAAACGGTTAAATTGTATTTGCAAGTTCCTCGAGTGGCTCTACACTTAGCGTAAATGAATGAATGAATGGTGTTTTGCGACACACGCATATCATCGACCGTAGGTAGTGGATAGTATAAAGAGTTCCTTGTATTTAGTGATAAATACAAAATACCAAGCACACTAAGAGCAATGCAAAGGCATCATGCACAGTAGCAACTTTACAATATATAACCTACTGGATATGGATAATAAATAACAAATAAAATAATTCATAATCCCGTTTTGTTTATTTAAAGAACCTTGTCACTCAGTATCTATTTATAGAATGATTACGTTTCAATAATAGGATGATGATACACTGACATTTAATACTATCTATCTGTACAGTATAATATACTGTAACGTGTTTCGAGCTAAACACAGATTATTGGTTTATGGATTTATTGAATTCGGAAAACAAGTGGGTGGGTAACATTATATGAATATCTATGCTTTCAAGGATAGTTAATTAAAATTCCTTATAACCAAGATATGAAATGGATAATACTAATTGGTTTAACATAAAAAATGGAAATTATAATTGTAAAATAAGATATTTTTTCTTCATAAAGGAACCTTATTTTAGATACCGTCGTTCCTTATATATATTCCAGATATTTCTATAAACTTACCTGAATAATAAAGTCCAAATATCCAAGCAGATGCAACCACCATTAAAATCCTTTAAAACTGCATAGGTTTTTAGCAATTTTTATTTCAAATCACCTACCCTCACAGAATTTTGCATTAAATGCAGACTTTCACTTTACACAATAAAGTAGTGCTTGGTAGGGTGGGCAGTAAGTGACAACAAATCAGTGTTTACAATGTTATTAAAATTTCAGTGTAATTCTTGTATGGACAAGTTCATATGGTTTACAGACAGACATTAGCAAGGCATACAGATAGTATTAAAAAACGAAGTACATATTCAATATACCTATAAATCAATGAATATCAATGCGCCACTGCTTAAGTCTGTTTGGAGATCTGAAACTTCATATGCTGTGTCTTCCTGGTCGTAAAGAACTTCATATACAGCTGCGGGTTCACCGTCTCTACCGTTCTTCACATCGAGTACAGTACCTGCAAAATAAACACAATCTTCTTCACATGGAGTACTGTACCTGCAAAATAAACAGCGCATGCATGGGTGACAATCGCTTCTCATGGTTGAGTTTCTCACTTCTCCATGTTGGTTGGACCTGTTGCATGTTTTTCAAAAATGATAGATATTTCAAACTATTCCAAAAACCTCGGCAAATACTAAACGCCCACATAAACCATGATACGACGATGACTACAAAAAGGCAGTCAGCGATCGTAAAGCTGCATTAAATAACTTTAACTTGCGGCCAACTCAAACAAATTTAAATAACTTACGTGCGAAAGCCCGTCGTTCTATTAAGGATAGCAAGAGGAAATCCTGGAGATCTTACGTCTCTAGGCTGAATTCTCGCTGATCTCTTAAGAAGACATGGGATATGGTCCGGAAAATAAGCGGTAAAGGTAATTCTAGTTCTGTAAATCATCTTAAAACTGATAATGAGGATATTACATCTGTCAAAGATATAACGAACACTTCGGCAGAAACTTTTTCTAAAAACTCTTCTTCTAAAAATTGTCAACCAATTTTTTTAAACAAGAGGTCAATGACCTTGAAGCTCTACTGATTGATTTTGATTTCAGGAAGTAGTCGCTACAAACAGAAAACTGTTGTTGTTTTTTCATCTAGTTTAGCCATGGTGGCCATCTTGAATTTCCGGCAGACCTGAAATTTTGCTAGGATCAATAAGACATCAAGAGCAACATTCCTGTGATGCATGAAAATCCATCAAGTAGTTTCAGAGGAGTAGTCACTACAAGTTTTCATTATATATATTTTAGAAAAAGTCCCATATCAATATCACTTATAGTTTCCAAGAAGTAGTCGCTACAAACTTATTTTTTTTTAAATCTTTCTTTAGCTGTGGTGGCCATCTTGAATTTCTGGCCGATCTGAAATTTTGCTAGGATCAATAAGACATTAAGAGCAACATTCCTGTAAAGTTTCATGAAAATCCGTCAAGTAGTTTCAGAGGAGAAGTCGCTACAAGTTTTTACTATAAAACTCTATGTAAACAAAGATGGCCACTGGCAGCCATGTTGAACGTAGAATCAAAACGATTTTCGACAAGGATCAACATCATGTCATGCTGATCATTTTAGAAAAAGTCCCACATCAATATCACTTATAGTTTGCAAGAAGTATTCGCTACAAACCTGTATTTTGAAAATCTATTTTTAGCCGTGGCGGCCATCTTAAATTTCCGACCGACCTGAAATTTTGATAGGATCAATTAGACATCAAGAGCAACATTCCTGTAAAGTTTCATGAAAATCCGTCAAGATCTTACGTCTCTAGGCTGAATTCTCGCTGATCTCTTAAGAAGACATGGGATATGGTCCGGAAAATAAGCGGTAAAGGTAATTCTAGTTCTGTAAATCATCTTAAAACTGATAATGAGGATATTACATCTGTCAAAGATATTACGAACACTTCGGCAGAAACATTTTCTAAAAACTCTTCTTCTAAAAATTGTCAACCAATTTTTTTAAACAAGAGGTCAATGACCTTGAAGCTCTACTGATTGATTTTGATTTCAGGAAGTAGTCGCTACAAACAGAAAACTGTTGTTGTTTTTTCATCTAGTTTAGCCATGGTGGCCATCTTGAATTTCCGGCAGACCTGAAATTTTGCTAGGATCAATTAGACATCAAGAGCAACATTCCTGTGTTTCATGAAAATCCATCAAGTAGTTTCAGAGGAGTAGTCACTACAAGTTTTCATTGTATATAACTCTATGTAAACAAAGATGGCCACTGGCAGCCATGTTTAACATCGAATCAAAATGTTTGACAAGGACCAACATCATGTCATGCTGATTATTTTAGAAAAAGTCCCATATCAATATCACTTATAGTTTCCAAGAAGTAGTCGCTACAAACTTATTTTTTTAAAAATCTTTCTTTAGCTGTGGTGGCCATCTTGAATTTCTGGCCGATCTGAAATTTTGCTAGGATCAATAAGACATTAAGAGCAACATTCCTGTAAAGTTTCATGAAAATCCGTGGAGTAGTTTCAGAGGAGAAGTCGCTACAAGTTTTTACTATAAAACTATGTAAACAGAGATGGCCACTGGCAGCCATGTTTAACGTAGAATCAAAACTATTTTCGACAAGGATCAACATCATGTCATGCTGATCATTTTAGAAAAAGTCCCACATCAATATCAATTATAGTTTTCAAGAAGTAATCGCTACAAACTTGTATTTTGAAAATCTATTTTTAGTCGTGGCGGCCATCTTAAATTTCCGACCGACCTGAAATTTTGCTAGGATCAATTAGACATCAAGAGCAACATTCCTGTAAAGTTTCATGAAAATCCGTCAAGTAGTTTCAGAGGAGTAGTCGCTACAAGTTTTCATTATATAACTCTCTGTAAACAAAGATGGCCGCTGGCAGCCATGTTTCACGTCGAATCAAAACGATTTTCGACAAGGACCAACATCATGTCATGCTGATCATTTTAGAAAAAGTCCCATATCAATATCACTTAAGAGTTTTCAAGAAGTAGTCACTACAAACTTGTTTTTTAAAAACTTATTTTTAGATTTGGCGGCCATCTCGGATTTCACATCAACATGAATTTTTGCTAGGATCAACTATACTTCATGGGCAACATTTCTGTAAAGTTTCATGAAAATCCATTCAGAAGTTTCAGAGGAGTTTTCGCTACAAAAAAAGTTTACGGACAGACAGACGGACGCCGCACAACGGCATAAGCTCTACTGATCTCTGATCAGTAGAGCTAAAAATAAGAAACTAAAAAAAGCTGAATTTCAAGTAAAAAAAACTTGGAGAAATACAATAAACTGTTCACTCTCAAAGAACTTCGAGAATCCCTTAAAAAGGCTCATGATACATCAGCTGGTCCTGATGATATCCATTATCAATTATTAAAACATTTACCTGAAACATATCTCTCTACACTTCTTGATATATTTAATAAAGTTTGTGTGACAGGAAACTTCCCCGATTCTTGGCGGGAAGCAATCGTTATTCCAGTCCTCAAACCTGGAAAGGATCATACGGACCCAATAAATTATCGCTCTATTGCTTTAACGAGTTGTATATGTAAAACCATGGAACGAATGATTAATGAGAGACTCGTTTGGTACCTGGAATCCAACAAGCTGATAACAAAGTATCAAAGTGGATTCCGGCGCCAACGAGGCACAACAGACAATCTCGTTCGATTTGAATCATTTATTAGGGAAGCGTTCGTAAAGACAGAACATCTAGTCGCTGTATTTTTTGACTTGGCGAAAGCTTATGATACTGCATGGAAGTATGGTATCATGAATGATCTTTATGACCTTGGTCTAAGAGGCCGGTTACCAATTTTTATAGAGAATTTCTTAGTGATAGACAGTTTCGTGTCCGAATGGGTTCAACCTGTAATATAGCGACGTGAAATAGCTAACGCAAGAATAGTCTTTAATTTGTATTTTATTAAACTACTATCTAATTATATTTCACAATTAACTATACACTGTTAAAAAACAGAATAAATGTTCAACTTCGATTAAAT
Organism: Cyrtodaria siliqua; assembly: GCA_037043455.1. NCBI lineage: Eukaryota > Metazoa > Mollusca > Bivalvia > Adapedonta > Hiatellidae > Cyrtodaria > Cyrtodaria siliqua. The sequence continues at coordinate 79,729 of JAWPHD010001352.1, forward strand.
GAACAAGTTACAATTCGTAAGCAGTTCTAACGTTGAAAAGTGCGAGCTAAGCAATATCTATCAATCTGTAAGAATCTCCCCGAATGAAGGCAATCTCGTATCTTATATAGGGTGGCTATGTCCCACCTCTTTGACTGTCACGTGTACCCTCGACCATAAACTATAACCTCCGAAACTGGTTCTAGAACGCCAAATTTGGGGTCGCTCGTACAAATCTCCTCTTTTTTGAGTAAACAAATTATTTAGCTTACTTTCCAGACTGCTGGTACGGGGTATTTATATAATTCTCCCAGAGTTGCCCCGGTCATTCCATTGTTTCAACATACAAACCTCTACTTAACTAAAGGTTATGGTCATACTGTTACTAAATATATACTTAATTGAATTAATTAGCTTTCATGCGCATCAGTCATGAACATTCAGAGGAAATGGTCAAACCCAGGTCTCTACATAAACAACGTTATTAAGCTACTTCTGAGACAAATGACAGAGGCCGTGAATGAATGTTGGTCACCTAATTTTTCATGTACATGTAATGATCAGCCATGGGTGCAAGATAATACCTTACTTTAAGACCTCCCCAGCTCACTATAACACATGCCATACATACACACATAGGAATTATACACTATAATTTGTTACCGGGCTAACACGATCAAGGTATATAGATCAGAGAATAATCAAATCAAAACATTTTATCACATACATAATTTTACACAATGCAGTTAATCCAAATTGTTCATTTGTTTCGAGTCTATACTGATTGCAATAATTAATGTTGTAGTCCACAATTGTTTAGTTTTAATTGTTATGTATAGTTCATCACTGTTTTAGTTAATGATATCCCGTTGGTATGACATCTGGTTGGTATGACATGTTGGTATGACATCATGTAGGTATGACATCTGATTGGTGTGACGTCATGTTGGTATGACATCATGTTGGTATGACATCTCGTTTGTATGACATCATGTTGGTATGACATCACGTTGGTATGACATCTCGTTGGTATGACATCTCATTAGTATGACATCACGTTGGTATGACATCACTTTGGTTCGCCAGTGTACCAGTATATATTTGGTACACATACGCCTCGTCAAGTAATATCCAATTTTGATTACTTGAAGTTGTCTCCTCACTGCCTTTATTTCCATTAAGCACACCCGTGTTGTGTGTGATTGTGTCTGCTGTCTGCACTGGTTATTTCCCTTTCTCCATAAAATGAAACTACAAGTTCATTACTCTGAATACATTGTCTATTTACAAGGTTACAAAATGTCTCAAGTGTGTTCTTAGCTTAACTTTCTTCTGCCTTAAGTCACGTTTGAGAGAGAATGAGACGACTTGGTTATATAATTAAACACACTTGAACATATATTTATCTAAACTGCTCCTAAGCCACTCTGTTTTGTTCGGGGGAACCTCAGTTGTCGGTAGTCCCCTGCTGTACGTCAAATCCACGATACAGCGGTCTCAAAACCATTGGCTTGTCCCTTTTCCTATTTGACAGAGTCAGGTGTTTGTCCGCTCGACTCTGAGACTAGGCTAAAGTGTTCCTATCGGCGTCGAATAATGACGCCGCTTCGCCAGATATCTCTGGAATATCGCAATGTACGTCTTCTTCGTATGGTTCTGGACTCTGCAGTGGAATGACATTCATACGCCCCCTATATGACCATTTTCTAATTTTAGAGACTAACCATTTTTTATAATGTTTAGCTAAGCATTTAATAACAATTAGAAATATTAGAAAACCCACTATTGCCAAAACAAGTTTTACATAATCCCAATTTGAGTATTTCTCATCATTTGGCATATCTTCAATCTCTTGAATATCACCTAATTTACTTTTAAGTTCTGATAGTGGGAATTCGCCAAGAGCACTTAACTCTTAGGTACTATAATCGCCTTTTCCGACGAATTTACCATAACGTTAAGTTTAATGTTTATAGCCGTACAATCTAGCTCTTTTAAGAAAACCAGTGTTGGAGTGACAGTATAGTTTGATTGATTTTCGTACGCGCCTACAAGTGTCAAACGTTCAGACGTGGCGGTACATGCCTGATCTACATTAAAGTAACCATATGGTGGATTAACTTTTAAGGTTGTTGGTGGTTTATTTTTACAGTTTATATGAAAAGTCAGTTCTTCGTTGGTCATTAAAAAGTATGTCGTTTTAACGACATATATAGCTTTGGGCAAATCCATTGATGATGCATACAGTTCACAGTATTTAGACGACCACTCTGTATTTTTAAAAAATAGATTTACTAGACAAGAAGTTGATTGGTATGTATTTTGGATGCCTCTTTTTAAACTACATGACCTTATCAATGGATCTTTACAGTAACCTGCCTCTGTTTCTGATAGAAAGAAGTAAAGCGTTCTTTCCTGATTTATAGTATGTTACAATACCTTTTGAGTCAGTGGTTTTCACATCACTGTAAGGGAAGCACAAACCGTTTGCGTCATATAACTAAAACAATCTAGTATGTTCTACTAACATAATTTCGGTGACTACAATTATCTGTTCGCCGTCTAAATAAGTTGTGCATTTCAAGTGTTTGTAGTAATCAAACAAGTTTTCTTATGGGTCAATGGGCAATGAGAGAGTTGCAGGAAGTTGAGCACTTATCCCTAAAAGAGCCTCTTGAAGTTGTCTTGCTGGAATGATATTCGCACTTAGACGACCTATTGTGAGTATATTCAATTTGATCTCTAATTGAAGGTAATAATACATGTAGCTTTGAGTCACTGCTTTGATTTCATCTATGATTAAGACTCATTTTCGTGAAGAAGTATAGAAATAAGTACTGATAAAGGTGATCCTTTAAGAGCAACTAACACAATTAAGAGAATAAAGCAGCAGTCTCGGTTTTATTGAGTCTGTTCATGAGAAGTAATGGACGAGGCAACACTTCTAACGCCCTCTAGCACCGGCTTAAGCGGTATTCTACTTCAAAGCCACCTATATTGGGCTCGGTGGTCCCAAAGGACCAGTAAAAAAATAACACTACTGATTCGTAGCACGGGGAGACTTTTTACAGCCGCCCAACTGCACTAAACGAACGCTAGTGTGAATGTTAATAAGTACTGATAAAGGTGATTCTTTAAGAGCAACTAACACAATTAAGAGAATAAAGCAGCAGTCTCGGTTTTATTGAGTCTTTAGGAAACTTATCAATGTTTCCTATATGTCTATTAATAATTCATTAATATTTTGCCTGTTTTCTGATACGGCAAATGATGTTGTGTTCATTACTGACATACTATCTAAAAGTGAATGCTCCAATACTTTCTGGTTGCTTGAATAGCAGTTCCTAAGTAGAATCTAATCAACTCTTAGTAAATATATCAAACAATTGCGAAGAGTACTTAAAACTCTCTCATATTGATAGTAAGTGCGTTTTCCGTTGGATTTACTACGCTACTTAATTTACTATAAAGGAAATGTCCCGTCAATGAACTGTCCGTCACTAGGTCAATATCTAGTACATAGTAGTTTGTCCATTCTACGTCATATGTCATTACTGTATTACTGTGTGCCGTCATGGCCTTATAAACCTATTGAATACTGTCGCTACTTAAAACCATGGTTGCACTCGTAACCTATGCATTACGTATCATATGCATTACGTTGTATTACTTCAATTGTTTACAGAAAAGCGAAAGGCCCTACTTAAATTGATTTTAACTTCAATACTTAGCCCTTTTTTCATCGCGTAACTTTTAATGCCCTTAATCTATCCCCGTGTTACCTAATTTACTATCTACCATACTCATAACCTATTTTACTATCTACCATAATCATAATATACATTACTCAACTAGTTATCTACTAATTTAGTATCTCCCTATAACTCAGTCGAGTGCCTAATTAATACAGACGGTACCGATAATCACGATACAATACATGATGTATATCTCAATTCCTCCCTTAGTTTTACCTTGCCGTAAAACACCGTTCCTAACCTATATTAACGTTCGTCTCCACTAGTTATCAACTTAACAAGCCTATCGCCTAAAGCTCATTTCGAGTGTTTATGGGTCGACTCGAGTGTTCGACCACCCAACTCGACCACTTAACAAAACAATACTGTTAAACACAGTATGTAGCATAATTTCTACCTAGATAGCTCAATTAGTTTTACCTTCCCGTAAAACACAGCACCTAACCTAACTTAAGGTACCTTCCCACTAGTTCTCAACTAAAACCTAACCTATCGTCTATAACTCCGTCGAGTGCCTTACCAAACAGGCAATACCGTTAAACACAGTACAATACGGTATCGTATATCTCGACTTCTCAGTCGTCAGTGTATTGTAGAGGATCTATACGTCATACGATGACTATTAATTCAAGATCAATATCGCAAACACAAGATGTAAATACCTAGACAGGTATTTCTCGGTGGACCGTACCTTGACAGTCCTACACTATGCTAATCTATCTCGGTGACCATTTCCCCCTAGAGCCCCGCTACGCTAACTTCCATATCCTCCTCGTTCTGGCACAAACCTTCAGAACTACATTGTTAGCCAGCATATTTCACTACCGCTCATGAACAGTCTCAATCAAACCGAGACTGCAATATTTCGTATGTGTCGTGCTCGGCCGTTTCCAAAGGTCCATTATCATACTTTTTTTTAAAAGGGGATATACCCTCAGGCCGCATCAACCTCTCATCATCGCCGACGTCCATACTGTTACTACTACTACTACCACTACTACTACTACTACTACTATCTAACCTACTATTACGACTATTCTTATCTTTGCGCTGACTACAATACCTACTATCTACCCTATCACTATCACTATCACTATCTTTACTACTACTTCTGCTACTACTACTTCTCCTGGGCTGCTTCTCGCCCCTTAGCCTATTGTTCCTTTCTCGTAACCTACGGGCTAACTCAACCAACGGGATCGAATCTTCCTCATCCGAATTGTCCCTTTCTTTACGGTACCGGTGTGCTAGCCTCTCCACCGGTGCACTATCTGAACTACTGCTACTTAAATCACTGTCACTACTCTCTGGGCTGCTTTTCGCCCTTTAGCCTACTGTTCCTTTCATTAGAGTGCATATCCATTTTTGTTTGATTATCCGATACACTACTTAATAATAATTATAATGAACCATGATGTTTACCTTACACCTCATAAACTAACTACACTACAAGTGTTTATTTTTTCTATCTTTGTGTATGTCCTACGATGACCTAATGTATTGTGAATACATAGATAAATGAACACAATAGTCGCTTGAGTGTATATGAAAATACACGCCCCTGGCTACTCATTACAGACAGTAACCACTTCTTACTTAAGGTCAAATAATCTACTTTAGTTTAATATACGTACGATCTACAAGCTTTTTGACCTTTTGACCATAATTACTAGACAAATGCGTCTATTAAACATAACTATATCAATTACAAAACCTTGTTTGACATGTTAACCATTATTGTCAAGAACTCTTTAAAGGTACAGTTACCCTTTTCTTTTTCTTTGTTTACAAACAAGTCCTTTTTCCATTTTAAAATAAGTTAATAAGTAAATCGATCAAAACAATGTGTATAACATGTCCCAAAACATATTGTTTTTCAAACAAGTAATTTGTATAACCAAAGCTTTATTAATTTGTTTTATCACATTTCTTTTGTTTTTAGTAGTACCTAGCTTCCTTAATATTAAATGTGGTACATGTTTTAATGATTGATACATTTTTCATTTAACAGCGAGCAGTTAGCGTCCGTGTCAATGCGAGCTCTAAATTTAGTTTTCCCTATTTTGATAATGCATGAATTTGAACTACGAGCCGTCAAAATCCTAAATGTAGGTATTATTTTTCTTTTCACTCAAGTCATTTAACATACAATTGTGACTCAAGCGTCTTATACGTTTTTCTTCCTAGGTTTCCAGTTTTTGTGATAATCGCATCGAATTTGATCAGGCGCATTGCAATATTTCGGTAGATGGTTCTTTAAACCACACTTAAAATGGTCAGATTGCATGGGTTGTGACCGTCTCGTCGGTCGAGTCTATGTGTAAATTTTGATGTATTAATGGTTCTTAGTGCGAATCGTTTCCTCAAGTTTTGTTCCTCAATTGCTACTCTTACAGTGTGCTCAAACCGTCTAGGTCTATCTCTCATAACCCTAATTTTAGTCGTCGGTCCTTAAAATTTCTCTATTGTTCGTATTTTGTGCTTCCATATTTTTATTTAACATAGTTATCTGATATGCCAAAAGGTTAAAAACTTGTCCTAATTCTGCTTAGACATTTTTTGTATTTATTTATTTAGTTTTTTGTTTTTTCAAAAAATAATATTAATATTAAATAATATTATATAGAACGAAATTTTGAAGTTAGGTCTAAAATGAGATCCTTATCTTATAATTTTGTGGTCGTACAGAGAATACGTAAAAATATCACTCATCGTTTTGTCCGTTTGCATTGTGTTCGTTTCGTCAGTACTTCGTGTTGTTCCCGCGACTTGCCTGGGTTGAATCCTAGGTTGCTTGCCACCAGAAGTTTTAATGTAATATAGCGACGTGAAATAGCTAACTAAGAATAGTCTTTAATATGTATTTTATTAAACTACTATCTAATTATATTTCACAATTAACTATACACAGTTAAAAACCAGAATAAATGTTCAACTTTGATTAAATGAACAAGTTACAATTCGTAAGCAGTTCTAACGTTCAAAAGTGCGAGCTAAGCAATATCTATCAATCTGTAAGAATCTTCCCGAATGAAGGCAATCTCGTATCTTATATAGGGTGGCTATGTCCCACCTCTTTGACTGTCACGTGTACCCTCGACCATGAACACTAACCTCCGAAACTGGTTCGACGCCAAATTTGGGGTCGATCGTACAAATCTCCTCTTTTTGGAGTAAACAAATTATTTAGCTTACTTTCCAGACTGCTGGTACGGGGTATTTATATAATTCTCCCAGAGTTGCCCCGGTCATTCCATTGTTTCAACAGACAAACCTCTACTTAACTAAAGGTTATGGTCATACTGTTACTAAATATATACTTAATTGGTTTAATTAACTTTCATGCGCATAAGTCATGAACTTTCAGAGGAAATGGTCAAACCCAGGTCTCAACACAAACAACGTAATTTAAAGCTACTTCTGAGACAAATGACAGAGGCCGTGAATGAATGAATGGTGCTTTACGGCACGACGATACATAAACAGGTCATATTGTGTGCAAAAAACGATGAAAAATGTAGTATTAATTAAAAATTAATGTAATGAATGAATGGTGTTTTACGGCACGTCGACACATAAATAGGTCATATTGTGCGCAAAAAATTATGAAAATGAAGAAATGAAGTATTAATTAAAATTAATGTAAATATATAAAGATAAAGCTATTAAAAAAAAAAAAGGGATGATAAGGTGTAATATAAACTATGTATGTAAATCAATAAATGCCCGGCAACGGGTATATAAACAAGTAAATATATATAAGAATGAATGAATGAATGTTGTTTTACGGCACGTCGACACATAAATAGGTCATATTGTGCGCAAAAAATGATGAAAAATGAAGTATTATTTAAAAATAAGTGTAAATATATAAAGATAAACTATTAAAAAAAAATCAGGCATGATAAGGTGTAATATAAACTATGTAATGTAAATCAACAAATGCCAGTCAACGGGCATATAAACAAGTAAATATATATAAGAACACATTATAATGATTTATATAGTCTGACATCTTTTAGGAAATCTAAAACAAGACTAAAATCTACAGTATCAAATAACTCTTTCATAGTATTAACATTGTAGTACCTTTGACGCATAGGATCAAAGTCTACACATTCCAATAATATGTGTTTGACCGTTAACGGTGCAAAGCAGGGTAAACATTCTGGTAATGGCTCACCTTGTGATAAATATGAATGAGTATAACGTGTATGACCTATCCTGCACCGGGCTAGAATAACTTCCTCTCGACGAACGGGTCTACTAGAAGAACGCCATTCTCCGAAATACGGTTTAATTGAATGAAGTTTATTGTTAACTGACAAATCCCAGGCGGTTTGCCAAGAGTTACGAATATATGTGTTAATACAACTTTTAAAATCAGTATAAGGTAATTTGGTATTAGATATATGTAGATCTAATGCTGCCTTAGCAGCACTATCAGCTCTATCATTACCACGTATTCCTACATGGCTTGGAAGCCAGCAGAAAATAATAACATTATCAATTATAAGAGAATTTTACTTTTCTAAAAGTTGAAGCACAACTGGGTTATGATCGTAAAGTCCTTTTACAACTTTATAGATCTCTTATCAGATCCAAGCTGGACTACGGCTCAATAGTATATGGATCGACTCGCAAGTCATACCTGCAGATGATCGACCCTATACATAACCAAGGATTACGACTCGCCTTAGGTGCCTTTCGTACATCACCAGCCGAAAGTCTATATGTTGAAGCTAATGAACCATCACTGTCTCATAGACAGGACAAGTTAGCCCTTCAATATGCCATTAAATTAAAATCTAACCCTTCAAACCCAACTTTCGATAATGTCTTTAATCCTAGTTGTGAACCTCTTTTTGATCGAAAACCGAAGGCCATCCGACCATTTGGTCTTCGTATTAAACCAAAATTAAGAGACACTGAAATCCAACTAAATTTGATTGCCAAGTACAAAGTACCACAAATTCCACCGTGGACTTTGGAAACACCAACAATTATTTTCGACCTTTGTAATAGTAACAAATCCAGTACAGACCCTACTGTCTTTCAAAGCAAATTTAATGAAATTAAATCGAAATACAGAAACTTTCAACCTATATACACAGATGGATCTAAAGATGGAGATAATGTAGCTGCAGCAGCTGTTGTTCTCAAACACAGCATAAAGAGCCGCCTGCCTGACAAGGCCTCTATCTTTTCAGCTGAACTTAAGGCAATTGAACTTGCCTTAAATTATATTCAGGAATCTGATGATGACCATTTTGTAATCTTTTCTGATTCCCTTTCATCTCTTCAAGCACTGGGTAATATGAAACATGATAACCCAGTTGTGCTTCAACTTTTAGAAAAGTACAATTCTCTTATAATTGGTAATGTTATTATTTTCTGCTGGCTTCCAAGCCATGTAGGAATACGTGGTAATGATAGAGCTGATAGTGCTGCCAAAGCAGCATTAGGTTTACATATATCTGTTACCAAGTTACCTTATACTGATTTTAAAAGTTGTATTAATACATATATTCATAACTCTTGGCATGCCGCTTGGGATTTGTCAGTTAACAATAAAGTCCATTCAATTAAACCGTTACTCGGAGAATGGCTTTCTTCTAGTAGACCCATTCGTCGAGAGGAAGTTGTCCTAACCCGGTGCAGGATAGGGCATATACGTTATACTCATTCATATTTATTACAAGGTGAGCAATTACCAGAATGTATACCCTGCTTTGCACCGTTAACGGTCAAACACATATTGCTGGAATGTGTAGACTTTGATCCTATGCGTCAAAGGTACTACAATGTTAATACTATGACCGAGTTATTTAATACTATAGATTTTAGTCTAGTTTTAGATTTCCTGAAGGAAGTCAGACTATATAAATCATTATAATATGGTCTTGTATATATAATTACTTTTTTATATACCCGTTTTCGGGCATTCGTTGATTTACATATATAGTTTATATTACTACCATATCATCCCTTATTTTTTAATAGTTTTATCTTGATATATTTACATTAATTTTTAATTAATCCTTCATTTCTTCATATTTCGTCGGTTTTTGCGCACAATATGACCTATGTATGTGTCGGCGTGTCGTAAAACACAATTCATTCATTCATTCATTCATTCTTCTCTCGTGGGTGACTCTGTAAGCAGTTACGTTTTAGTGTATTTTATAATGGCTGTAGTAAATGCTTTAAAGGGACACTGTCCGTAAGTAAGCAGATATTGGGCATAACCAAATAACCGTCTGACTTTTATTCAGTGAAATGTATACATGAAAACATGAGCATAGACCCTTAGAAGTATGTAGTAATACATTCGTGAGTTTAAAAAAAAAGCTTTAATTATTATTTGTAAATAAACTGGGACCCACCATATTTACCTTTTCTGCAATCACGTGACTGCCATTAGCGCATTAGGTTTTCACCATAGTAAGTATTGCGTAATATGTGTAGCCCGGTTAGCTCAGTCGGGAGCTATGTCACTACTGTACACTCACACTCACGCTCACTATTATTACCGCGAGTGTGATTTTAGTTTGGGCTGCGAGTTCAAACGCCGGAAGCAGTTTGTCTTTTTTTTGTACCGCGATTGAATTCCGTCAAACAATCCTGCTTTTAATTAGTAAATATTCAATAATGTTTGGTGTGTAATGTTTGCGAATAAAATAAGTGTGTGTTTTATAAGCTAAAAGTTACGGACATTGTCCCTTTAAGTTTAAAGGTGTTTTTTTGTTAAACTTTATATCTTTGTTTACTCTGATTTCGCTATATATTTATATTGTAGGTGGATAAAATATGTTGTTTAAAATATTTAGAAGTCAATCTGTACATTAAGCAGAAACAGAAACATGTATTTCTAAAGAAAATGAAGTTAATGGAACTGCATTTGGAAGAGGTTTACACTTTATGTGCCAGTGTACGTGTGACATACTCATCAATATGCATATTTATAAATATATATTACATTATTGATTCATTTTCTATTTAGTTTACAAAAGCATATATTTATTAGTCCGAATTGTTCATCATGTCGCCAAAGCGCAGGTTAGTTATTTGACAATACGTTATCATAGTAAAGGAGTAGGTACTATAAAGGCCACTTTTGGTCCAATCTTAAAATTTAGATATGTCCTAAAAACACAAATGTTTTCCATAGGGTATGTTATTTGTTACCTGGTTACATTGGATACAAAAGTATTGGACATGTTTGCATTAATAATTAATATTGTTTTAGGACATACCTTAGTTTGGGTACATGGTTACACAGGGATACACAAGGTACAAACTGGGTACAAGTGGGTACAACTAATAATACTAATAGATTTGAGGCAGAGAAATTTGGATACATGGTTACACAGGGATACACCAGGTACAAGTGGGTACAACTAATAATACTAATAGATTTGAGGCAGAGAAATTTGGATACATGGTTACACAGGGATACACCAGGTACAAACTGGGTACAAGTGGGTACAAACTAATAATATTAATAGATTCGAGGCAGAGCAATTTTGGGTACATGGTTACACAGGTTCTACACCAGGTAACCTTTAATCAGTAAGTATTCAGTAATGTTTAGTGTGTAATGTTTGTGAACATAAGTAGTGTGTGTTTTATGACCTAAATTAGAAGTGAAAAAATATTATGTTTAAATTTTAATCAAATTGAAGATGAAACATTTAATTTTATTTTGTTACAACAATTCTAATCACAGGTATGTATTGTTTACAAATTACAATGTGAGTTTAACTGATCTGTATCCAAAATCTGATTACTCAACCCTTTAGATGCTATTGAATGTAAACACCTTTGCAATTTCTTATCTGAATCTCTTTTAATAAGATAGTTCTGTTTATTTTCATAGCATAGATATAACCTTGTTACGGTATATAAATTTAGAATCAAATATACGTCTATGTATGGAATACACCTTTGTAAATAAAAGTATTCTATTGTGTTCTATTCTATTCTACTACTCTCGGTAAGTGAAAGGAACGATAACTCTGCGTGGAGATTGCTGTCAATCTAGAAGTTTGTAAATAAAGTCAACTAAATCACTTAAATGAAATGTCATCGAAGGAAAGGTGAGTACATGTGTTATAATTAGTTTTAAGTAGTTTATTTGTTATTTAGTTCTTTAGTTTATCTTAATGCAGTTTAGTTTATATTAATATTGTTTGTATGCCATCCGTTTTCGTGACCTCTTTATGCTCTTTCTCTTAGGGTATGTAGCGACACAGCCAAACCATCTTTATTATTGAGAGTTTTGTAATACTTGAATAAGGGTGAAAGAATTATCAAAATCGGATGATAAACAAAGAAGATATGATAATTTTAAGTTTCCGATGAAACGGACTGCACGCCTGTTCGCAGATGGTTGCCTACTGTATCGCACCATCAACTCGGACAGTGATAACTACTTTAAATTATTTAGTTAGAAAAAAATAGTTTGTAGGTTCTTATTATATATTCTTGAATAATGCTTTGCCAATACATTTAATGGTATTTTAGAAATCTCCGTTGTAGTCGGTGAAAATGTACATAGATCTAATACGAAGTGTGAAAAAGGATTGGAACAAAAGGAGTTGCTTTCTAGGTATCATATAAATAACACATATAGCAGTTGCGTGTAAAATTGCACAGTGGAAATATTTTTTCAATGTATTAATATATAGCTATTATAACATCTAACAGTGATTAGTTATAGGGACCAAAACAAATTTGAAAAAGAAATAATAAAACAACAACCTTTGAATGTAGTTGGATTATCTTATAATTATTAAATGGATATTCAATTTAGCGGAATTATTATAATAAAAAAGTATAATAGGGTAGTAGCGTTGACCGGAGGAGACATGACGACAGCATCAGACCCAGTAAACCTATATTGTTCTGGTAGATTTGCTACACGGTGTAGCAGCTTCTCTTGTGTTTTTAAAGGTTAAAAGCATTTGCTTGACAAAATAACTTCTGAACATTTTATTTCAATTATAGTGACATTTAAATCTTGGGATACCGAGGAATCACCAAATAAAATATCATGTTTAGGAAAGCCGTGCGCATTGTTTAAGCTCGACTAGTCGAAGAATAAGAGAGCTTTAATATGTAATCACCTCGGCGTTGGTCCCACATCAAGGTTTGCGTGTAAACTGTGTTTACAAGTCTATATCTCTTACATTTCTTATCCTAGCACATCCAAATTTGGCCATGGGCTTCCTTATAGCATTATCTTAAGGGCTGCATAAGCAATTTTGGTTCCTGTAACACATGGGCTCCCATGGAACCCAAATTATGATAGCCCATAAAATGCGTCCCATTTCACATAAAATTCTGCGTGTAAGCTGTGTTTACAAGTCTATATCTCTTACATTTCGTACCCTAGCACAACCAAATTTGGCTATTAGCTTCCTCATAGCATTATCCCTGTGGTCGCCGCGGGGGTCACAGTTTTACATAGGCTTGTATATGGAAAAACTGAAAAAATATTTTTCTCTGAACTGCAAGAGCCAGAGGTTTAATATTTTGCATTTACTATAAGAATATGGTCCTCTACCAAGTGTGTTCAAATGGTGACCCTGGAGTCAAATTTGACCCCACCCCAGGGGTCACAGTTTTACATAGACTTACATAGGAAACACATTAACGTTTTCTTCTCTGGAACTACAAGAGCCATAGGTTTAATATTTTGCATTTACTATACTCTTATGGCCCTAAACCAAGTTTGTTGAAATGGTGACTGTGGGGACACATTTGGCCCCACCCCAGGGGTCATGTTTTACATAGACATTTATTGGGAAAAACTTAAAAAATGTTCTTCTCTGAAACCACAAAGCTCTCATATTTGACATGTAGCCCTGCGGTCACATTTGGCCCTGCCCCAGGTGTTACACTCTAGCACCTTTATTTTGTATTTGATATTTACCAAACTTTGTCAGTGTCTTTATTATATATCAATGTTGTTATACACAACAGAGACCATATTTCTTGAACAAACTTAACCAAGCTTGCACAGATTGTATATGACCATAAGATTTCGAAGAAGTTTGATAATGTGCCAATACTGACAGGTCATTGATTTAGGGTCATTTTGGCCGTCTTGTTATTTTACATATTTCTGTGTAAATAGCTTCTTACACATATATGTTGCCCTCCCCACCTCCCCTGCCTCTCCCCCACCCCCACTCAATTTGTTTAGATATTTCTGTGTTGTTTAGGTCAATACTTACACATATAGCTATGTTGCCCTCCACCCCCACCCCACACTCTGGGCACTCACAACTATTTTTTGTATTTTTTTTCACATATATACGAGGGTGCTTCAAAAAGTTCTGTCACTAGGCATATATCCTTTGAACTGGATATTACACTGAGATAAAGTAGTGTATTTATAGTACTACTCGGTTCGTTATCTTAAATTCCACAACAAAAATGAAAAATTTCCAGTTATTTATACCCATGAATTACCTCCCCCTACCACACCTTTTGGATACTGGCATCTCTTAAATGTCCTTGTAACAAACAAAACGTTGTAACAATTACTTGAATAATTCTATGCTTTTAAATTTTCTTGTACGCCATCTGTTGTTATTCGCCCATTATCCATGAAAATGATTGTCAAGAATTCGGAAAGGTCTTGCTGCAAACCAGATATGAGTGAATGCATATCCCTTAATTTTAGCAGAAATAACACTGATTTTCTTAATTTTGTTTACGGAAATGTTATAATATCTTTTAAATGTCGTAATTATTCTCATAGTATTAATTTATTTTCATATTTTTTACAAATCCTAGTCCTTCAGTGTTTAAATTGCATATTCAACACATTATTGTAGAATTTTGTACAATGTTTAGTGAAAAAATTTATCATCCAAAAACGCCATTTCAGAAGACTGCCCTTCCATTTAAAGGTGAAATAGGGCTTGTCTTTTGAGTATATTTGGAAATATATATATATATATAATATACAATCTGTTCAAATCTTACACTTATTGGTTGTCCAGTTTTCTCACAGTAGCCAATTTTATCTCATAGCGCACACGCTTCGAGTTTCGCCCTGGTAAGTGTCACGTGATCCTGTGACGTCATTGGTACCAAACGATTAGCGGTGTCGCATTGAGTTGTATAGTTTTGTCTATGTAGGATTACGTTTTATGGTACTTGTTAAAAATGCCGTGTGCTGTTGCTGGGTGAAAAAGTTTGCATAAAGAAGGACAAGTTTCTTTCATTTCCCTAATCGGGATAATGATATATTAAGATTTGAAGTGTGGGTAGTCTGTTACCGAAGAAAATCGCCCGAACCTTCGAAAGACGCGCGAGTTTGTAGCAAACATTTTGATTTGACTTCTAGGGAAGTCCATCCTTTGGTTTCATTATCTTTGAATTTGGAGAACAAAAGGCCATGCATATTAAAATCAACAGCGGTACCAACGACATTTGACTATAAACATGAGAAGTGCATAACCCCGCCGTCTCCAAGCAAGTTGTATTTGCCTATTCGACCGGCGTTGAGGAGGAAATTCATACATGAAGTAAGATTGAAATTTATGTTCAATTATCTTAGCACCTCATCGGGTATACGAATGATAAATTGAAGAAAGGTATATAGTCTTAGATCTTTATATACACCGTGAATGTTTAGCTGTTGAATTAGAAGCATGCGTCTTCACGTGAATCAATTGAAGAGTTGACGGTGCTAATAATATGTAGCCGTCTTTTTATAAAATATTGCTAATAACGTAAATGAATCTGTTGAAATAAACACTGTGTCTTTGTTTCCAAATTTTAATTTTAATAATTTTAAATTATACACCCTCTTCTGCCAATATTGTTTTAAATATATATTACCAACATATATAGGTCTATGGATTTGAAAAAAAATACAAACTGTTTCATGGATATCTATTACAAGGCAGAAAATTAATAATATTACTAGCTTTTATATTAATTCAGTAATGTTTTATGGCAAAGCAACAACAATAACGCCTCTTAGCTTGTGCAATAAGTAAAACAAGTATAATAGAATAATATACTTTATATTATGGTAATTTTATATGTTTGGTCTGTTTTCGATCTGTATATCAGGAGTAAGTATACATGAGTATGTATTCTTACTAACTGTCTATATCGTGCTCAAAATACATTTGGCTATATTATTTAAATCATAGTATTTTTCTCTCTTTGTGCGCGACAAATTAGAGCTCGCATATCATGTGATATATATCATAAAACTAGGTTTCCCTAAATGGTGCGTGCTTTTGTGATATACCGACGTATGTACCCTAATTAGCTGTACTTCAATAGTGCACCGCAATATTTGATTAGTCTGTATTGATATTTGGGGGCAGTGGAAACTAGAGAGCGTGTCATATTGCAAACACCGCTCCTAGAGTGTTTGGTGTTGATGGCGACTTATGGCACATATATAATACTATAGAAATTATGGTGCCGAAATTATATGCTGTTTCATTTATTATTGTTTTTATTCATTTTTTTATCAATTATGGATAATATCTAATAAATAAATTTGTTCCATGTCTACTTACCAGCAAAAAAATCTGACGCGCGTATTTAGACCAGGTCCATTCATTCGGAATATACTACATTTCGCGGTTATTGTGTATGTACCAAGATATTGCAGTGTTGCGGGTGACTTACTGTCAGATTTCGATGAAAACAATGTTTACGTTGTTTTTTGTTTGTTGTTGCTGTAAGCGTATAAATACACTATTTTGTTAGATTAGTGAATAGTGTAATGAACCCCTGAACGTAACGAATGACATGACACGATAGTCTTTACAAGCTCTCCATTTGCACCTGCACCGCGTTCGACTTCATCATCAGTTGATGAATCCGATGAATTTTCGTCCTCAGACACGTATTCTGCCATTTCTGGCTCAAAATCCTAAGGTTGCACATTGTGTAACCGTCTGTTATCACGGGCATTTCCTCTGACTCAGTATCATGATCACTGAATTCCCACATTTTCACACAAGGTATACTGTTTTGCGTTCAGTCCTAATGTAAACAAAAAATAGTTTGTTCCCAATTTTTTTTCGATATTTTAGCAATGCCTGTTCGCCTGTTCGATTTTTATATCTTTAAAAACATATTTTCACTGAACATACATCAATGGCATAGTAAAAATCGTATTTATAATGAATTTAATACTTAAAAACATATCAAAAGCGGATTTGTTGATTTAAGACCAAGTTCTGCTTTAATGTCCATTTATCATTAATGCCTTTTCATCTACTATGCTTAAATTCTAAATCGTATAATGCACAGATATAACTGGTAATGTATGAGAAATTTCAAAGGTCTTCGACAAGTACTTATAGAGAAACAGGCATTTAAAAAAGTAACAATTAACATACCTGAAAAAACTCAGGACGAAAATGCCTCAGTATGTATAAGTGATGTGTATTAAATGTTCCATAACTTTCGTCACGAAACTCCCTTTCATTTGATACCATACATCAACACTCACAACGAGCATATACTTGTTAAAACATGTTAGTGACAGAACTTATTGAATGACCCTCGTAGCTATATCGAATGTTGGATGCGCAACCTCCTTAGTTTTTATACAAGCCTCATCCCCCAACCCCACCCACATTGTTTTAATAGCCTTGTTTTCTGATGGTATATACTAGCTATATAATTTATTATTCTCTGAAAAATTGAATAGTCGAGCCGCGCTGTTCTCCCACAGCTCTTGTTTTATAAACAAATAACTTGAAGATCATTTGCATTTCGCAAGCTGTAGTCTGTTGCTGCACTTACTGTTGTAGGTACTACCAATGCAAGATATGGGGGTGTCAAGGAATTAACTCTTTTATAAAATAAGGTAAATTATATATATCTTCGCGATTCCAAGGATTCACATCCACCCTCTTTAATTTGTTTAAAGATTAAGATGGTCATGCCTGTTACTATGCTGGCAGCTTCATTTTGTATTTTGTCGAGATCGGCCTTTTCTTAGTTAGTGCAAATGTCCCATATGACGTCTGCATTTTCGAGGAGAGGTCGTATAAATGATAAATATATTTAATTTCTAGTGATTTCATGTCAAGCTGATGTTTTAGCCTCATTATAATAATTCTAGACGAGGCTTCATCCTTAGTTTATTTAATGTGCTAGTGTCAACTGCAGTCATTTGAAAGAAAAACACCAAGATGTTTGTGTGAAGTAATTTGCTTGTTCAACATAAACAAAGGTGGATAAGCAGGTATGTTACACATGCGCAAGATACGCAGGGATTCAGTTTAAGTGGGATTGAATGTAACGAGCCTTTTTTTTTTTTGACCACTCAGTATTTTTTGCTATATCAGAGTCAAGCGTATTTGCAGAAGTTTCTATATCATTATTATGTTCAATTATAATGTAAAAATTAGGATAAAAATCAGCAACAAATGTCGTTAATGTAAACAAGGAAGAGAAGGGGCCCTAAGATAGAGACTTGAGCAACACCTGTATTGATTGAGTTCCAATTTGAGTTTGTTCCAGGAAGCACAACACATTGTTTTCTATTTTTAAGGTTATTCAGAGAGTAACTTCAAAAGGTCATCCGATATCCCCACCACTTTCAATTTAACATGCAGCGCTTGGTGCCAAACTCGTTCAAAATCTTTAGTAATGTCAAAAAATATAACACACACTTCTTAACCACAGTTATGTGTTACAAAAGGCATTGTACGAGCTGGTTAATTGTTGAGTCGAGGGGAACGAATCCAGGCTGAAATTGTTATCTTTAAAGAAGTTGAAAATATATTTAAACATGAGCGATATAGGACGATAATTATTTATTAATTGGGTCTTATTGTGTCGCTTTCGTAGCATGGCAAACACTTTGGGATCACTCTGTCCGTACATCGTCTCACATTTGAACCTGTAACCTAACATTAAAAAAGTATTTTGAAACTTAACACAGATTTTCAAGTTACTAGGCCCAAAGAATGTCGTTGCACATGTTCAATATCTGTGACTTTCATTTTTGAGTTGGTACCATTTTCATAAAAATTTAACCTGCAACCTAGGTTCAAGTTTTTGATTAATTAAGTCCCGTTTCTGGCATACTATGTGTGAGTTTTTGATCTAGTAGTTCACCTCCCCATTTGGATAGATTGGATTAAGAAATGTGGCTGCCATGGAAACAAAACTTGTAAAAATTCGCTAAAAAAGTATGGTCAGATAACTCAAGAAAATCTGGCAACTAACTCAAAACTTGGCAGAAATGTCATGGTGTAGTTGTGCACCTCCCCTTTTGGGTAGATTTGCATATGAAATTTGGTTGCCATGATAACAAAATCTATAAAATATTGCTAAAATTATCATTTCTGGCAATAAAATGTCAAAACTTGGCAGGAATGTTTGTGTTGAAGGGGGGCATATATTTTACAAACATTGCTTGTTGTAATATGAATACTTTCAACAATTAACTGGGATTGGGGGTTGGGGACATATAAAGTTATATACTGACGGTCAATGAACAGATGTTTGCACCATATACTCAATATGTTTATGCTATTTACAAACCATTTGGAATAAAGCTGGTGAACCAATATGTCTATTTTGTAAGAATTGAATTTTTTTTTTTTTTTTTTTTTTCGATCACCACTTGGTTGACCCGTTTATTCTCCCCGTAAATAGGTGTGTGATGGGTCGGGCAGGACCATCCCACCGCACACCTTACAAATACAAGAGGTCAATGACCTTGAAGCTCTACTGATTGATTTTGATTTCAGGAAGTAGTCGCTACAGACTTGTTTTTTGGAAAATTATTTTTAGCCGTGGCGGCCATCTTGAATTTCCGGCCGACCTGAAATTTTGCTAGGATCAATAAGACATCAAGAGCAACATTCCTGTGAAGTTTCATGAAAATCCGCCAAGTAGTTTCAAAGGAGTAGTCGCTACACGTTTTTACTATATAACTCTATGTAAACAAAGATGGCCGCTGGCAGCCATGTTTAACGTTGAATCAAAACAATTTTTGACAAGGACCAACATCATATCATGCTGATCATTTTAGAAAAAGTCCCATATCAATATCACTTATAGTTTTCAAGAAGTAGTCGCTACAAACTTGTATTTTGAAAAATTATTTTTAGCCGTGGCGGCAATCTTGAATTTCCGGCCGACCTGAAATTTTGCTAGGATCAATTAGACATCAAGAGAAACATTCCTGTTAAGTTTCATGAAAATCCGCCAAGTAGTTTCAAAGGAGTAGTCGCTACAAGTTTTTACTATATAACTCTATGTAAACAAAGATGGCCGCTGGCAGCCATGTTTAACATTGAATCAAAACAATTTTTGACAAGGACCAACATCATATCATGCTGTTCTTTTTAGAAAAAGTCCCATATCAATATCACTTATAGTTTTCAAGAAGTAGACGCTACAAACTTCTTTTTTAAAAATCTATTTTTGGCTGTGGCGGCCATCTTGAATTTCTGGCCGACCTGAAATTTTGCTAGGATCAATTAGACATTAAGAGCAACATTCCTGTAAAGTTTCAAGAAAATCCGCAAAGTAGTTTCAAAGGAGTAGTCGCTACAAGTTTTTACTATATAACTCTATGTAAACAAAGATGGCCGCTGGCAGCCATGTTTAATGTTGAATCAAAACAATTTTTGACAAGGACCAACATCATATCATGCTGATCATTTTAGAAAAAGTCCCATATCAATATCACTTATAGTTTTCAAGAAGTAGTCGCTACAAACTTGTATTTTGAAAAATTATTTTTAGCCGTGGCGGCCATCTTGAATTTCCGGTCGACCTGAAATTTTGCTAGGATCAATTAGACATCAAGAGAAACATTCCTGTTAAGTTTCATGAAAATCCGCCAAGTAGTTTCAAAGGAGTAGTCGCTACAAGTTTTTACTATATAACTCTATGTAAACAAAGATGGCCGCTGGCAGCCATGTTTAACGTTGAATCAAAACAATTTTTGACAAGAACCAACATCATATCATGCTGTTCTTTTTAGAAAAAGTCCCATATCAATATCACTTATAGTTTTCAAGAAGTAGTCCTACAAACTTCTTTTTTAAAAATCTATTTTTGGCTGTGGCGGCCATCTTGAATTTCTGGCCGACCTGAAATTTTGCTAGGATCAATTAGACATTGGGAGCAACATTCCTGTAAAGTTTCATGAAAATCCGCAAAGTAGTTTCAAAGGAGTAGTCGCTACACGTTTTTACTATATAACTCTATGTAAACAAAGATGGCCGCTGGCAGCCTTGTTTAACGTTGAATCAAAACAATTTTTGACACGGACCAACATGCTGATCATTTTAGAAAAAGTCCCATATCAATATCACTTATAGTTTTCAAGAAGTAGTCGCTACAAACTTGTATTTTGAAAATTTATTTTTAGCCGTGGCGGCCATCTTGAATTTCCGGCCGACCTGAAATTTTGCTAGGATCAATTAGACATCAAGAGCAACATTCCTGTGAAGTTTCATGAAAGTAATTTCAGAGGAGTAGTCGCTACAAGTTTTCATTATATAACTCCCATATCAATATCACTTATAGTTTTCAAGAAGTAGTCGCTACAAAGTTGTTTTTTAAAAACCTATTTAAAGATCTGGTGGCCATCTTGGATTTCACATCAACATGAATTTTTGCTAGGATCAACTAGACTTCATGGGCAACATTTCTGTAAAGTTTCATGAAAATCCATTCAGTAGTTTCAGAGGAGTAGTCGCTACAAAAAAAAGTTTACGGACAGACAGACGGACGACGGACGCCGCACCACGGCATAAGCTCTGCTGATCTCTGATCAGTAGAGCTAATAATGTTATTATATCTTAATAATGCATGAAGATTCATATGAGCACAAAGTACAAGCATATTATCATTATTAATTAAAATGTAAATAAATAGTTATACTACATATTGCAATAGATGCAGTTAATATTTTTATTATTAAGGGGAAGTATTTTAGCATGTTAAACAATAGAGAAAAAATTAGTGAAGATCTAAGTTTTCTTACTCTGTATGCTAACCCCCATGCAGCCCCTCACAACAGGAAACATATGAGAATTGAATCTTGATACCTAACTTGTCTTACATATTTATATGTAGGCTTTTATGACAAGCATTTACGGAGTTATTTACCTCGTCATTTAACATTGTTTACTATGGATAATCATAAAAGCAAAATAATTCCACTAAATTTCAAGCTGCGCATTTATCTCTCTCGGAATAAATCCCAGTTATCCAGAGATGAAGATAAGTTCAATAAGTATTTACTCGGATTAAAAATGAATAATTAAGAAGGAGATTGTTCAGAGTAACCATTTCTTTAAAGAGTTCATGTAATCAAAATAGATGTGAATTAATTCGTTCTAGAATAAATAATATCCAGGTTAAATAGTTTAGTAAAGATAAAAAAACAAACACGGTATGACCTTGATATTAGACACATACTTTGAACAATATTAATCATGTAAATATAGGATAAATTTTTCCACAGGACAATGCATACAGATATATTACTCGTGATTTTTAAAAGGTATCAGAAAATGTAGTAAGTTCATGAGTAAGTATTACTTAATTTAAAAAATTTTTTAGGGGTTTTGTAAAACAAGAGGGCCAAGATGGCCCTATATCGATCACCTGAGTAATTGTCCATTATCAAACTTCTTCGAAATCTTATGATCATATACAATCTGTGCAAGTTTGGTTAAGATTGTCCAAGAAATGTGGCCTCTGTTGTTTATAAACATTGATATAAAGACACTGACAAAGCTTGGTAAAGCTCAAAGACAAAATGAAGGTGTAACCTCTGGGGCATGGCCAAATGTGACCCAAAGGCTACATGTCATATATGAGAGCTGTGTGCCTTGTGGTTTCAGGGAAGAAGATTTTTTAAGTTTTTCCCTATACAAGTCTATGAAAACATATGACCCCTGGGGCAGAGCCAAATGTGACCCCGGGTCACCATTTTAATAAACTTGGTAAAGGACCATAAGCGCATAGTAAATGCAAAATATTAAACCTCTGGCTCTTGCAGTTTCAGAGAAGAAGATTTTTTTAATTTTTCCCTATACAAGTCTATGAAAAACTGTGATCGCGGGGGCGGGGCCAATTATGACCCCAGGGTCACCATTTGAACAAACTTGGTAAAGGACCATAATCTTATAGTAATTGCAAAATATTAAACCTCTGGCTCTTGTAGTTTTTGAGAAGATTTTTAAAAAATTTCCTATATAAATCTATGTAAAACTGTGACCCCCGGGGCGGGGCCAAATTTGACACCAGGGTCACCATTTGAACAAACTTGGTAAAGGATCAAAAGCTTGTACAAAATGCAAAATATTGAACATCTGGCTCAAGCAGTTTCAGAGAAGAAGATTGTTTAAGTTTTTCCCTATACAATTCTATGAAAAACATGTGACCCCTGGGGTGGGGTCAAATGTAACCCTAGCGTCATCATTTGAACAAACTTGGTAGACGACTATAAGCTTATAGCAAATGCAAAATATTGAACATCTGGCTCAAGCAGTTTCGGAGAAGAAGATTTTTAAGTTTTTCCCTATACATGTCTATGTAAAACATGTGACCCCTGGGGCGGGGCCAAATGTAACCCCAGGGTCACCAATGGAACAAACTTGGTAAAGGACCATAATCTTATAGTAAATGCAAAATGTTAAACCTCTGGCTCTTGTAGTTTCAGAGAAGAAGATTTTTTAAGTTTTTCCCTATACAAGTCTATGTAAAACTGTGACCACCGGGGCGGGGCCAAATGTGACCCCAGGGTCACCATTTGAACAAACCTGGTAAAGGACTATAATCTTATAGTAAATGCAAAATATTAAACCTCTGGCTCTTGTAGTTTCAGAGAAGAAGATTGTTTTCAGTTTTTCCCTATACAAGCCTATGTAAAACTGTGACCCCCGGGGTGTGGCCAAATGTGACCCCTGGGTCACCATTTGAACAAACTTGGTAGAGGACCATAAGCTTATAGCAAATGCAAAATATTAAACCTCTGGCTCTTGCAGTTTCAGACAAGAAGATTTTTTATTTTGTTTTCCTATATAAGTCTATGTAAAACTGTGACCCCTCGGGGCGGGGACAAATTTGACCCCAGGGTCACCATTTGAACAAACTTAGTAGAGGACCATAAGCTGATGCTACATGTAATACATGAGAGCTCTGTGCCTTGCGGTTTCAGAGAAGAAGATTTTTTAAAGTTTTTTCCTATATGTCTATATGAAAAAACATGCAAAATCTCAATATACAAACTTTGGATCCCCGGGGCACGGCCATTTTTGACCCCGGGGACTTTATTTGAACAAACTTGATAGTCTAGGCGTTGGCGATCATTTTAAAAGAAAAACTGTTGAAATCTGTCCTGCGGTTCTGGAGAAGAAGATTTTTTAAGGTTTTGACCATATATGGCAATGGCGGCCATCTTGGATGTCGCGTTGACCTAATTTTAACAAATATAAAAAGCATTCATCTAAGGATCATCCATGTGAAGTTTAGTCAAAATTAGCCAAGCGGTTTCTGAGGAGAAGTCGTTTGAAGAAAAGTTAACGACGACGGACGGATGACGCAGAGTGATCCCAATAGATCACCTTGAGCCTTCGGCTCAGGTGATCTAAAAAGTATGAGTAAACTATTCAAAAACTCAGCTTATCTACATCTCTGATTATCCTGAGTATCAAACTGTGAGCATCCTAAACTTTGAGCATCCTATGAAAAGCCACCAATAGGGGCTGATCGGTATTGATTTCACACAATTAATACTGCAAATTTCACGAAAATACTGTGCCATTGAACAATAGAAGCACAATCAAATTTAATAGGTTGCCAATCTCTTTTCAGACGAAACCATACAAATTTGTAAAATGAAATCTATTTTTAGCAACCTTCATCAGTGCTATTACTGCTTTTATAAAGTAAGGAATGTATGGAAGGCTGACTAACAGTATAGGTTTCATAATAAATGACAAGACACTGGTAAACAATATATTAATTTTATTTTCATGTAACAGTATGAACTAACTATAGATATACATAATTCAATTCATTGACTCCAAATGTATTGTAGTTGTCATCTTTGCTGATTTAACAAAATATTGCTGTAATATATAGTTATGAACTACATCCCATGATAATTCAATGTATATATTTCATCAGTGCACTTCTTTGTGGTTGCCTGTTGTTTAGCCCTTTAACCTCCCACTCTTCTAAAAAAAAATATAATTTATTATTTGTTTGAAAATCTATTCATGGATATTTCCCCACATTTATATAATAGTAAAAACCTAAAATCAAAAAGAAAAAAAATAGTTATACCCAATACCCAAAGTTATATGTTTTTGTAAAGTGGCAAATTGGCACCTCAAACGCTAAAGGAAATACCTTTTAATACTCGATCAAACTGATTGATTGTAAAAATATATTTTATGAGAAGTTTGTGGTTAGTAGTAATAACTTACCAGTTATTGGATATGGGGTTTCTCTTACAAAGAATGTAATGGCTAGTAAAAGGTGCATTAGGCGCACATAAGGCTTCTTTTAACAACATGGTAATTTCTGGGATGCCATTAATTTCACACTTTGCTTGTTTATTTCTCATTGCTTATATAAATACTTTAAAAACACTTATTGTTATTTACCTCTAAAAACCACATGCACACATGCACACACAGATATATATATATATATATCTTAAATATTAATATTACTTTACTTATTTACAACAAGGGGAAACAAAGTAACCAATGTACATGCTTTATCTGTTTCAACTTCTAAATACTGATGGGCATCACATATAAAGAGTCTTAAAATCATTTAATGAATGAATGAATGGTGTTTTACGGCACGTCGACACATAAATAGGTCATATTGTGCGCAAAAAAATGATGAAAATGAAGAATTAATTAAAAATTAATGTAAATATATAAAGATAAAATTATTAAAAAATAAGGGATGATAAGGTGTAATATAAAGTATGTATGTAAATCAAAAAATGCCCGTCAACGGGTATATAAACAAGTATAAATATATAAGAACACATTACAATGATTTATATAGTCTGATCTCTTTGAGGAAATCTAAAACAAGACTAAAATCTACAGTATCATATAACTCTTTCATAGTATTAACATTGTAGTACCTTTGACGCATAGGATCAAAGTCTACACATTCCAATAAGATGTGTTTGACCGTTAACGATGCAAAGCAGGGTATACATTCTGGTAATTGCTCACCTTGTAATAAATATGAATGAGTATAACGTGTATGCCCTATCCTGCACCGGGCTAGTATAACTTCCTCTCGACGAATGGGTCTAGTAGAAGAACGCCATTCTCCGAGTAACGGTTTAATTGAATGGAGTTTATTGTTAAAGGACAAATCCCAAGCGGTTTGCCAAGAGTTACGAATATATGTGTTAATACAACTTTTAAAATCAGTATAAGGTAATTTGGTATTAGATATAGGTAAATCTAATGCTGCCTTAGCAGCACTATCAGCTCTATCATTACCACGTATTCCTACATGGCTTGGAAGCCAGCAGAAAATAATAACATTATCAATTATAAGAGAATTGTATTTTTCTAAAAGTTGAAGCACAACTGGGTTATCATGTTTCATATTACCCAGCGCTTGAAGAGATGAAAGGGAATCAGAAAAGATTACGAAATGGTCATCATCAGATACCTGAATATAATTTAAGGCAAGTTCAATTGCCTTAAGTTCAGCTGAAAAGATAGAGGCCTTGTCAGGCAGGCGGCTCTTTATGCTGTGTTTGTGAACAGCTGCTGCAGCTACCTTATCTCCATCTTTAGAGCCATCTGTGTAGATATGTTGAAAGTCACTGTATTTCGATATAATTTCATTAAATTTGCTTTGAAAGACAGTAGGGTCTGTACTGGATTTGTTATTATTACAAAGATCAAAAATAATTGTTGGAGTTTCCAAAGTCCACGGTGGAATTTGTGGTACTTTGTACTTGGCAATCAAATTTAGGTCGATTTCAGTGTCTCTTAATTTTGGTTTAATACGAAGACCAAATGGTCGAATGGCCTTCGGTTTTCGATCAAAAAGAGGTTCACAACTAGGATGAAAAACGTTATCGAAAGTTGGGTTTGAAGGGTTAGACTTTAATTTAATGGCGTATTGAAGAGCTAATTTGTCTCGTCTATGAGACAGTGATGGTTCATTGGCTTCAACATATAGACTTTCGGCTGGTGATGTACGAAAGGCACCTAAGGCGAGTCGTAATCCTTGATTATGTATAGGGTCGAGCATCTGCAAGTACGACTTGCGAGTCGATCCATATACTACTGAGCCGTAGTCCAGCTTGGATCTGATAAGAGATCTGTAAAGTCGCAAGAGGACTTTTCGATCTGCTCCCCAATTAGTGTTTGCAACAACTTTAAGTAAGTTAAGAGCTTTAAGGCATTTGGCCTTCAAGTATTTAAGGTGTGGTATAAACGTTAATTTACGGTCGAAAATAAGCATGAAACAGTACAAACTAGATGTCAGTTAAGTACCCCATTTACAATATTTATTTTAAATGGAATCTACAATTTTAACATGATTTTCTTTTTTAAATATTCATTAAAATAAATAAATTGATAACTTGATGATCTGACTTACATTCAGTCACTGCGTGAAGTATTTGTTCTCAGTTATAGCTTGTATAAAATAATGTTTCATTACCATTTAAAAACGGAGTTCTTTTAAGTGCCATCTAGTTTATATGTATTTACACAATAAGATAAAACATGTGATTTCCATAATACATAATTATGCATTTAAAAAAATGTATTAGTATTAAATATATTATTATAATAAAATCACATATGGCAATCATGCTTTATTTAAATGAAAGTTAAAACCCCCAGAAGATTAGAACTAAATCAGCTCTACCATCTTTTTCGTGAAAAAGAATACATTTTTCAGAATGACACTATTGTTTCAAAGTGTCAGCATTTGTTTAATTATCTGCCTTTAAAGTTTGTTTTAATGTAGTTGGTTATTAGAAAAAGAAATAAAAAAGATGAAGATTGGTCAACATCCTTTCCAAGGGAATACTGATCAAAGCTATATATATTGGTCAATTGTTTTATGATTCTCTTAAATACCGATGACCTATATTTCAAAACATAAAAAAAGATAAAAAACTTAGATAGTATGCCATATGTTTTAAACAATTTTCTCATTTTTCTGTTTACTTCTTTCAACTTAAACTGTAAACAGCAGCTGTTTGCATTTAAAAGCACCTCAAAACATGATATTATGTGCTGGTATCTTGTATGTTTATTACAGAACTACATTTCAGGATTATTATTTTATAAACTGCTAATGAGTTATATAAAACTCAAAAACACACAGCAGTCATGATTGCTGTAAACTACAGTGTCCCATCTACATAACTTGCATATTTGCCAACCAATTATGTATTGTCAAAATCATTTTGTTTTTGCATGTTAACAAAATTACACCAATGATGTTTATAATAGTGCATGGTATTACACAGATAGCTTGATAGCTTGAAATTGCCTGCATTGTATGACATAGAATATGTGAAATAGATGGAATGCTAATGCTTGATAAATATGTCTTTAATTTTGTGGCTTTTTTTCTTCTTCAAAACATATTTTCATTATCAGGTTGTCATCCTGTTATATCTATAAGAACAGCAAACTCCCTTCTTTATATTCTTTGAAAAGGTCCACATCCTCTGTATCTCCATTGTCAAACTCGACTCTGTATACAGTATTTTTACCACCATCTTTTCCCTTGACAAGGCGTCTCACTTGTCCTATAAGATAAATATAGATTATATGTTATAGAACAAAAAAAGCTACATTTGATATCACATCAACAGACAAGGTTTTATACAGAGGAATTTTTGTTTTTGTTGACATCAATCTTTGTTCAGCAAGACAAGACAACAATCATTTAAGCTGAAACAATTTTTTCAAATGAATACTTGTCCAAACACATGATATGTTAGAACGGATACGTGTTGGACATATCTCTGACTAAACTTGACTGGCAAAATAGTTGCATGTTGGATCCTTGGAAAGAGCAGATGTGACCAGAGTTGTTTCAGTACTAGTCCCATGTTTATAAGCAGACTAGGTTTATTTAATCTAGTCAATAAAGCTAGTGTCCCTAGATTGTCCATGTGTCCTTATTCCCTATCTATTTATGCAGAAAACCTGTATTGGCAGAGCTAAATACCATTGTTTTGAATATAATTGGAACAAATTTACATATTTTTAGTAATTATCCTTGTATTATTTTGAATATCACCATAACCAATTCCATCCCATTAATCTAGCTGGGTTGCAAAAGCTCATTCATTTATTGCCTGGGATACACTAAATATTAAATATTAAAAAAAGTGTGTACCTTTGTAAGTTACATCAACTCCATCAACATCCCATGTGTGAGCTATCTTCTTCCCAACAAATTTGGTAGGTTCTGTGGTGTACTTCTGTAATGGCAGATTAAAAAAATTGTTAACTTTATATTAAATAACCAAGGAAAATCATTTTTGTTTCTTATGATAACACCTGCACAGTTTGATATTCTTTGTGCAGTGTTATTTTTGATAACTGCCTTAAGTGAAATAAATAATTAGAAATTTTACTTATTTTTGAGTAAAGACCCGATGTATTTCATTTCGAAAGGAGAATATTTTTTATTTAACACCATGCATTCATGAAAACTTAAAACCAGTAAAATATCCTTCATTCAATTTGCCAATGTTGCAACATTTTCCATATCCCTGCACCATGACAAAAATAAAAATCATAATATATTTAAAAAAGCATCTTACATAATCAGTTTAGAATCCAAAACAAATTGCAATTAAATTACTCTTTCAATAAATGTTTCACTTTTGTTACTGTCGTATTGTTGTACAAAAATCAAAAGCAGTTTGAAATAATTGCCACAATTTATGAGAACAAGTCAGTCCAGCTAGTTCTGTAAGATTTAATGTACTGCAAACCTTTCCAAGTGTGCATGTTTACAAATCGCAAAATACACGTTTGATAATACATGCTATGCTTTTAAAATGTTATATAAATTATATTTTAGTAAGAATTTTTTTATTAAAAGTGTATCAATAAATACTGAAACACTTATGATAGCATTCCTGCACACCTAAATAGACATATTGTCAGTATTTTAGTAATTGAAATACCACATTTAAGACATAATTAATACTCACTCTCTTTCTGTTTCCCTTCATTTGACCATCACTGTTTACAACAGAATCTGGAATAAAAAAAAAGACTGTTATTCAATAAATCAAATAGTTATGATAGAATATGACTACCTTAACGTCAGGAATTAATAAACAGCAACGTAACATTATTTGTCATAATGTCAGTAATTTGGGATGATAATCAACATTTATAATTGTCAATTTTGGTGTACCTTATGGTCTTCTTTTCTATGGAGTATGGATGAATATGGTTAGGTATAAGATTAATTAAAGAACAATACACAATATATATCTGGTGTTGCTTTTCCGTCTTCTTTGTGGTCAAGTATTCATAATATCACTGCCCTCATTTCTTGGGCCCACATAGATATGGTATGTTTAAAAGCATGCTTGGTGCTTCTACTCAAATTTAAATTTCAATGTTACTTTCCTTCAGATAAACTGACTGCCATTAAATATATTGACCATAAATTGACTAAATCTGATAAGAAATTTGATGAGAAAATACTTACAGACTGGTTTTGAGCGTTGTAGATCTATGACAACTCTTTCAGTTGTTGATCGGGTGTTAACCTGTTGAACTGTTGCTGCAAGTCTTTCAGTAGTTGATGGGGTGTTAACCTGTTGAACTGTTGCCGTAAGTCTTTCAGTAGTTGATGTGGTGTTAACCTGTTGAACTGTTGCCGTAAGTCTTTCAGTAGTTGATGGGGTGTTAACCTGTTGAACTGTTGCTGTAAGGCTTTCAACGATCCCAATATAGGTGGCTTTAAAGTAGAATACCGCTTAAGACGGTGCTAGGGGGCGTGAGAAGTGTTGCTTCTTTCATTACTTCTCATGAACAGAATCAGTAGTGTTATTTTTTACTGGTCCTTTGGGACCAACGATCCCAATATAGGTGGCTTTAAAGTAGAATACCGCTTAAGACGGTGCTAGGGGGCGTGAGAAGTGTTGCTTCTTTCGTTACTTCTCATGAACAGACTCAATAAAACCGAGTCTGCTGCTTTATTCTCTGAATTGTGTTTGTTGCTCTCAAAGGATCACCTTTATCAGTATTTATTTCAGTAGCTGATGGGGTGTTAACCTGTTGAACTGTTGCCGTAAGTCTTTCAGTAGTTGATGGGGTGTTAACCTGTTGAACTGTTGCTGTAAGGCTTTCAGTAGTTGATGGGGTGTTAACCTGTTGAACTGTTGCCGTAAGTCTTTCAGTAGTTGATGGGGTGTTAACCTGTTGAACTGTTGCCGTAAGTCTTTCAGTAGTTGATGGGGAGTTAACTGTTGCTGTAACTCTTGGAGCTGGTCTTGGCATTGGTGTTGGTAATAAGGGCTGTACTGTTGGTTGGTGTTGTGGTGTTGGTTTGTGGATGGATCTTCTTGCTGGTATGGGTGGAGGTTGCCTCACTGGTTGTGGCATTGCTGATGTTGTTGTTTTTTGTGAGATTTGTGATGTTGTAGTAGGCAGTGTCCTGGCTGTAGCTTGCGTTGGAGAGTGCCCTGCTGTAACTGTGAGTGCTGCCTCTGGTGTCCCTTCTGGCATTGGTAGTTGTTATGGTGCTGCTTGTGTGTGTTCTGGCATTGGATCTGCTAGTGTTTGTTCAGGGTCTTGTGGATCTTGTGGATCTGGGTGTCCATCCTCATGGATCTCAGGATCAAGAAGTTCTGAAGAAAGAGAAATTAATTTATGGCTAATGCAATTTCATTTCAGTGTTGTTTTTCAATATTCAAATGTTCATATCTTGGTGCTAAAGAATTTGGTAAAAGTCAGAGCCTTTTATTAGAAGCTTGAATTAATCAATTACAATTTACATGTATATAAGTGTTTTATAAGTAACAACTTGCCACAACTTTTTGTTTGTGCAATATTACGCAACTATATATATTGCAAGTTTTTATCTTTTAATGGTGTTGGTTACAAATTGACCTGAACAATTTTTCAAACATGATCAACATAATCTTCTGATTATTATAAACATAAATGAAACTTAAAAATGCAGACCAAAAAGCCACACCAGATAACTGTTTTTTTTTAAATTTGAAATTCTTATTTTTAAGAATTTGAAATTCTAAATATTTAGTGATGTCGGTGAGATTTTTGTAAAAATTGTTAGTCTGTGAGAAACAGTTTTTAGCGTGTGCATCATTCTGGCATCCCATTTTCTGAAGAAAACAATGTATCATGAAACCCACCTCTCAACGCAGCCATTTCTTGTGTGGTTAAACTTTGCTCAGGAATAACCGCACATTTCTTTAGAATCTTTCCGGTACTGCTCTGAAAGCGGAATGACCTCTGATACAGTGGTCTCTTATTCCTCTTAAATTCGGGTACCAGGTTAATTCCTACTATCTCACCGAACTCTTTAACCCTCAGGTGGAGTTTGTTGTTGTGTAATCTAAGTACGGTTTGGACCTGGAAAAAAACATATATAAGTTATTACATGCTAATATCCTATTAGTGTAGCACCCTTCTAGCTAAGTTTTAAATTTAAATCGCACCCGCAGAGGTTGAACAACTATACTTACTGGAAGTTATATGATAGAATTATAATTATATGCAGAAAAATA
Organism: Cyrtodaria siliqua; assembly: GCA_037043455.1. NCBI lineage: Eukaryota > Metazoa > Mollusca > Bivalvia > Adapedonta > Hiatellidae > Cyrtodaria > Cyrtodaria siliqua. The sequence continues at coordinate 112,243 of JAWPHD010001352.1, forward strand.
TTGCTAAAAATGGGATGCTTTGTGTGTTCATATAATTAGTCATCAATGAAAATGATTGTGCTAACAGTTAGTTGATGCCTGTGAGTGAAACAACTGTTTTATAACAGTCTCTAAATCTAATTGGTGTAAGAGGCTCTTATATTGTTTTCTCCTCTGTTAAAAAGGTTTTGTAGTTGACCAGGTACTAGTAAATCACAATTAATAACATCGGTATTTATTTTTCCATCCTACATTTGTTGTAGAGTTCTATGTTCTGGGACTGACATTTTGTAACTGAGAAAGATAGCTGCTATGAGTCTCAAGTATTTCAACTATTCATGTTACTTCACTTACATCTTTACCTACACCAGCAAGCAAGGCTGTTGCGAGGATGGTCTGGTCGGCTGGAGCTGCTGTTTCCCCTCCTTGAACATTCACACTTTCGTCACGGTAGGCCATTAATTCGTAGCAGTAGTCCTCTAGTGCTGTGCATCTCATGTCGCAGGCTTTTAGAATCTAAGGCATAAACATTAAATATATTCACGTATCTAATTGCATTATGATATATGCCTTAACTAATCATATTTCTATATGTGTGTCTTTTATCTCTGTTTCTTCTTAAACTATTTGCAATAGAGCAGCCCTTTTTCGTCTGCCAATTGATATAATTTTAGTCCTGTTTCAAATGCTGAAGAATTAAAAGATGAGATGTAAGATGCAGCAGGTTTCTTTATTTTAATTTAGCCTAATGTTTATATTTGAAGACCAAATTATATCTTTAATAAGTGGCTAAATTTTTCCATATGAAGTAAGAAAATATACAACGTACTGGTTACTAATAATGTTCAAAATTTCGGGTTAGGCAGTACCCCTGTTGTACCTTATTTTTTTGTGTTGTGCTTTTTTACTAAATGTGCTTTTGATATTCTTTTTGTATCACCTTTGCATTGTAATACTTCTTGGAGAGACTTATTCTGTGAATGCTACTCTTCCTGTTGTAATCTTATAATCTTACCAAACTAATCTTTGAAAATGCCCATGAATAGCAGTAGGGCAATTGATTCTCGCCTATGCAATTCTTTGTTCAGTTTCGCATATTATTGTTGTTTGTGATTAAATATGCATGTGAGTTTTTCTCTGTGTTTCCAGTTTCCTCAGATTGCAAGGATCTGATTGATGACAACATCTGTGCCAACTTAGAATTTGTATTACCATATCTCTCAAATTGTTAAAATAAATAATGTTGAAAGATAATCCTTAATTATGCATAATTATTCAACATGTATTTATTACCTCAGATGCCAGGTAACAAGGCACTGCAATTCCTTCCATAATTCGGAGTTCGACCTGCGCGTCATGTAAATTCAGCATCTCCACAGTGGTGCTGATAGCTGGCATGGTGATTTCTGCTGCCATCTGGATCAGTTGAGGCAAGGCAGCAGAGGCTGAAATGGCTTTCTTTTCAAATGATGGCCCCTCTCCACACTTCTTCTGTTTTGTCAGTTTTTTAAATGGTATAATACAGATCCTGGAGTAGTACCTGAAAATAAGTACAAAAATACAATAAAAAAACATAGCCATAAAGGCAGGTGAAACTTTCATCCATTCTAGAAAATTTTTGGCCAGTCTAAATTTAAACCACTAATTTCACTAAAATTAGGTGTTACACCCTGGTGTCATATGACCAATACAAAGCTTGATTGGAATGATTCTAGCTAGGGATATTGTAAAAATATGATCAATTTTGCCTTGTCACCTTCATTTAACACCCTATCTTTAATACCATACATGGTCCAACTAGGTCTTGTAAATCATTGCTTTTTTTTATAAATAGAAAATGTATGTGTTTTTAAAATTAAACTTTTAGTTCTGGCCACCGACCCATCACCAAATGCATTTTTTATTCAAACAAGCAAGTAACTGATGCACCCATATACAAAACCATATTTTAGGCAATCAATGCAAAACAACTATCTATTCACAAAGTCTCTGAAAACATTGTTTTTTTGTCTTAACTCCTCATACAGTTTGAGTGCAAATAAAAAATGTTATTCTATTTCATTTCATGACATTGTTTGCGTACCATTTTCTTTTTTTTTTCTAATTCGAGGTCATGAATATAATTATGCTCATGAGAATTATGAAACTCTTATTACATAAATATCATGTAATAAGTATCATATAATAGGTATCATATGATAACCGTATGTAGCTCCTTTAATGTAAGAATCATTTGAGAACTACATATAAATATAGAGTTCAAAAGTTTTGCCTTGAACCATCAAACATATTTGAATCACTTACTTTTCTTTTTCATTCAGATCAAAATTGGCCGTTACTAAACACCCGGACTGCGGAATCTTTGAGCCTTCTTTGAACTTCCCCCGGAATGCTGCATTCCCTAGGTCCACACAGACCTGTCTCACTTCGCTTTCCTGTGTTGGATCATCCCATAAAAACGGCATTGTCGACATTACAAACACTTCTGACAAGAACGCCTGTGTGTTCCTGAAATCAAAAATGTGTTAAAAATTAATGATCTTTTAATTCATTTTTTATGTTCACTGTGTAGTATGGCAGACACAAAGGGGTAACTTTTAATATCATCAGCATCTGCATCACTTTTTTTGCTCAAAAAGTTTTGAAGGATTGCTCAAAATGTCTTCAAACTTTATGACATGTTTGTCCTTGGTGAGAGGATGACCACTAACCATCTAACCACTGCGAATTCAAATGGGAGCTGCTTGACTTGTGAGAAAGTGTATATTCTTTATTAGGTATACAGTACTGGTTCTAACCAGGAAAAAGTGGAATGTCCGCTCTGCTTCCACCACTAAAAGAATCTACCATAGCCTATAAAGTGCTGAAAATGACAACATTAAACCATCATTCCAACTTAAACTCACTCAGTTGTTTGCATGGTTTTGTTCAGATTATTATTCACATGCATTATTTCTTCATTATCTCTCTTTATGAAAACTGATTTGTTAAAAATAGAATTTGATGTAGGATATATGATTTTCTTTTCTTTACATGTTCAATCCAGTTTTTATTTTTATCTTATGACAATACGACCATATTTCACCCACTCACATTATCATTGACTTGCAAGTATCCCTTTCTGCTCACCAGTAATCTGCATGCCATTATGGGCGATTTTAGAAATAAATTTCAAATGAATGCTTCTTTTTTTCCAGTGAAATCTCAAAAAACATAATTTGCAAGTAAATTATGATTAGGTGACCTCGAATTTATACAATATTATTATTGAATTAATTACTTAGGTTGTTGTGTACCCAGTGTCTTAATTCGAGTTGATATGGCCATGTTAATTTTTGCAACTAGTCCTGCCTTACTAGTGGGCATTCAGTAAAACTTACTTATCAGTCAAATAATTACCTAGAGCTAATCTGATTCTTGGCCATTCCTGTTATCATTCCAATGCAGGTTACAGCTAGTGTTTTTCCTGACATGGGCGGCCCGTACATCACTGGCAGGTTATAATGTCCAATCTGTTCATGAAGGCCTTTGAAGTTCAGCATTGACACCATGGCCCCCAGACTCAGAAGGAATGGTCCATAGTTGGCTTCAAAAGTGACCTCTGCTGCTGTCAGGAACTCTCGTAATGGCACTAGGCTGTAGGGAGAAGCTGGGTTCCTGTAGAACAGTGGACCTGGTGCCCCTGGCCAGTCAGGCAACCAGACATAGCGGTGCTCATCGTCATTAAGCAAAATAAAATAAATATAAAGTTCACGCTATTGCATTAACTCTTAGCCTGTGCTAAGGGCGACTACAACAGCCTTTGCAGCCAGTGTAAAACCAGATCAGCCTGCGAGTAACTGGTAATGTACTGGCATTTCTTAAATCTCTGCCAAGGGCAAATTCTCAGCACAGAGTCAAATGCTTATTTAAAGTCAGAAACAAGAGAATAACTTTTTTTGGGGGCGACTATAACAGCCTTTGCAGCCAGTGTAAATCCATATCAGCCTGATGAGGGTTCACACTGTCTGAATGCTCATCGGTTATTTAACCAAAACACCCATTTGTGACATGAATTGAATGATGTTTAACGGCTCATCAACACAGTATAGGTTATATAGAGCCATCCCAGGGAGAGGGGAAGGATACATAGGAATCCGGGAACCGTGCCATACTTTTATTATCGAATAGATGTCTATGGTTCTTTAACGTGCTCGGTTGATAGACCGATACACGGGACCGCCCGGTTTACGTCCCCATCCGACGGACGAGGCTAAGGAAAAATGTCTTGCCCAAGAACACACCGACGAAACTCAGTGGCATCACGGAGGATTGAACCCGGGGCCTCTGGCTACAAATACGCCGCGCTACTACTGACTGCGCCACGCCAGTCCTCCATTTGTAACATGAATGGAATGGTCATAATTTAAAGAAAGGACAGTCTATTATATACTCAGAGTGGGCTAAGGGTTAAAAATGATGAACCATTGAATGAAAGGCAACATATTATTCAAGATTTATAAAAAGTTTAATAAGCCAAAGTAGCAGGTGATGATTTTTTATAAATAATAATTACTTTAAAAAACAAAAGGCTAACAATGATTAACAAAACTCACTAGACAGTATGTATGTTATACTAAGTTTCATCTCCTGACTCATTTAATTAATAATTACGTCTTTGTTTGAGATATCTGATATATGGCTACTTTGGTATAAATGGTGATAATTGTTAAATTAGTTTTATTGATTACATTTTAACATTTGTAATAATTGCCTATTATTATGGATTTTTTTTTTTTTGTTAAAATGATTTGCAGTTTTTGACCAAGGTGTAAATAAACAAGAGGTCAATGACCTTGAAGCTCTACTGATTGATTTTGATTTCAGGAAGTAGTCGCTACAGACTTGTTTTTTGAAAATCTATTTTTAACCGTGGCGGCCATCTTGAATTTCAGGCCGACCTGAAATTTTGCTAAGATCAATAAGACATTAAGAGCAACATTCCTGTAAAGTTTCATGAAAATCCGTCAGGTAGTTTCAAAGAAGTAGTCGCTACAAGTTTTCATTATATAACTCTATGTAAACAAAGCAGCCATGTTTAAGGTCAAATCAAAACGATTTTCGACAAGGACCAACATCATGTCATACTGATCATTTTAGAAAAAGTCCCATATCAATATCTCTTATTGTTTTTGGGAAGTAGTCGCTACAAATTTATTTATTTTAAATTTATTTTTAGCTGTGGCGGCCATCTTGAATTTCCGGCCGACCTGAAATTTTTCTAGGATCAACTAGACATCAAGAGCAACATTCCTGTGAAGTTTCATGAACATCCGTCAAGTAGTTTCAGAGGAGTAGTCGCTACAAGTTTTTACTATATAACTCTATGTAACCAAAGATGGCCACTGGCAGCCATGTTTAACGTCGAATCAAAATAATTTTCCACAAGGATCTACATCATGTCATGCTGATCATTTTAGAAAAAGTCCCATATCAATATCACTTATAGTTTTCAAGAAGTAGTCGCTACAAACTTATTTTTTAAAAATCTATTTTTAGCTGTGACGGCCATCTTGAATTTCCGGCCGACCTGAAATTTTGATAGGATCAATTAGACATCAAGAGCAACATTCCTGTAAAGTTTCATGACAATCCGCCAAGTAGTTTCAGAGGAGTAGTCGCTACAAGTTTTTACTATATAACTCTATGTAAACAAAGATGGCCGCTGGCAGCCATGTTTAACGTTGAATCAAAACGATTTTTGTCTAGGATCAACATCATGTAATGCTGATCATTTTAGAAAAAGTCCCATATCAATATCACTTATAGTTTTCAAGAAGTAGTCGCTACAAACTTATTTTTTAAAAATCTATTTTTAGCTGTGACGGCCATCTTGAATTTCCGGCCGACCTGAAATTTTTCTAGGATCAACTAGACATCAAGAGCAACATTCCTGTAAAGTTTCATGAAAATCCGCCAAGTAGTTTCAGAGAAGTAGTCGCTACAAGTTTTTACTATATAACTCTATGTAAACAAAGATGGCCGCTGGCAGCCATGTTTAACGTTGAATCAAAACGATTTTTGACTAGGATCAACATCATGTCATGCTGATCATTTTAGAAAAAGTCCCATATCAATATCACTTATAGTTTTCAAGAAGAAGTCGCTACAAACTTGTATTTTAAAACTCTATTTTTAGCTTTGGCGGCCATCTTGGATTTCACATCAACATGAATTTTTGCTAGGATCAACTAGACTTTATGAGCAACATTTCTGTAAAGTTTCATGAATATCCATCCAGTAGTTTCAGCTGTGAAGTCGCTACAAATAAAAGTTTACGGACAGACAGACGGACAGACGGACAGACGGACGGACGGACGACGGACACCGCACCACGGCATAAGCTCCGCTGATCTCTGATCAGTTGAGCTAAAAAGTACCAGACTTTGCCCAGTTGTTGATATTGATGAATACTTGGACAAGTTTCAAAAAAACCCAGATCATACCAGTAAAACCAGAGTTGTGGCCCTTGCTTTCCTTAAATATGCCGTATTTGGCTCAATAAAATGATTTGGCTCTCATTTTTTACATCTTTACCAGAGCGTTGATCAAAATAAAGCTCAGAAAAGTTAACCAGATCGGACCAGATCGGACCAGCAACACCAGATTTATGACCCTTAATTGTCTATGTTGTAAGCTATATTTGCTTCGTTAAGATGATAGGGTCCTAATTTTTCATCTCATCTTTACCAAAATTGGCTAGATGAATGCTCAGACAATTTCGAAAAGAGTGGCATTGGGTTTTTTAAAAATGTTTTATATCGGAAAATTATGGAACCTTTTCATCCAACTTCTCTATCAAACTTAGTTCGAGTGTTTATATAATAAAAACACCAACACTTGAACCATTTTAAAACCAGCCAAACTAAGTTTCATCTCCGGACTCATTTAATTAATAATTACGTCTTTGTTTGAGATATCTGATATATGGCTACTTTGGTATAAATGGTGATAATTGTTAAATTAGTTTTATTTATTACATTTTAACATTTGTAATAATTGCCTATTATTATGGAATTATTTTTTTGTTGTTAAAATGATTTGCAGTTTTTGACCAAGGTGTAAATAAAAAAGTACCAGACTTTGCCCAGTTGTTGATATTGATGAAAACTTGGACAAGTTTCAAAAACACCCAGATCATACCAGCAACACCAGAGTTGTGGCCCTTGCTTTCCTTAAATATTCCGTATTTGGCTCATTACCAAAATTGGCTAGATAATGCTCAGACAATTTCGAAAAGAGTGGCATTGGGTTTTTTAAAAATGTTTTATATTGGAAAATTATGGAACCTTTTCATCCAACTTCTCTATCAAACTTAGTTCGAGTGTTTATATAATAAAAACACCAACACTTGAACCATTTTAAAACCAGCCAAACCCTATAGCCAATAGAACAAATGATGCAATACTGTCTTATACTGCAATCTGACACACCATACCATCCCTGTAAACCAAAGGCATCTTCATACAACCAGCTCAATTAGGTTACAGGAAACCTTTTATTTGTTTTTGGCCAAATTATAATGAAAACACTTACCACTCTTCCATCAGAGTTGATGAACAGATTTGGGTTAAGGGCTATTACTACATCTGGCTGGCAACCACCGACTTCAATTAGCTGTTTGTGTGTGTTTGGCTTTAGTCGTACTTCTGTATCCAACATTTGCATCAGTAGGTACAGCTCTCGTGGTTGAAACCGGCAATACAACCCACCACCGTTCTTCCATGACAGATGTATTGCGTTAGTAAGGGTTGAGGCATCTGTTGCGTATTTTTGGAGGAAGAAACATGTCCTGAAATGGTAAAACAACACCGTTTTTCCTTGGGTTTCTAAGTTGGGGGACATCGTCTCCTAATGTCAGTTCAGAATTTGGGGGTCAATTTTGAGAACACTGATAATGTCAATATAAATTTCATGAATCATCCCAACATTTGAAAACTGTCGAGCTCTTTAGTGAAGTAGCCCACATTTTTCTATATTTAAATTTGACCAATGTCAATCCCATCAGATTTTCATTCCACCATAATTAATATTAAACTAGTGTTTTCACTAAAGCGGAATAACAAGGCAGCTTACCCGGTTTTTTGCCCGCCCTTCTTCATACACGCGAAAAAATCAAAATGAGATTATTATGCTGGTTATTTTCGTTTTGTTTTTTGCTTCATGGAATCAAACCAAACTGATTATGAATTATGATGGACATGTTATAACATTAACAACTACTAGTCATATCTGACCATTTCCCACTGAACTATACTAATTTGACACTATACACTGGCGCAATCAATTGATAATCTACAGATGAACTTCGGTAACATGAATGTTGATTCCTCGAATACCATCGGTACCTGGTACACACACTGAGGTCCCGCCACAACTCCTATATATAATTCCATTTCATTTACACTCAGTCATTCAAATATTATTTCTCATATACCACCCCAAATCTAAATCTTTTAGTGTATAAAACACAAAATAATTGCATTGTCAAACAAAACACACCAATCATTATTGAATATTTACGGGAAAAAAGACAAAATTTAATATAATTGAACCCACACTAAAATTATACTCGTGGGCCAATAGTCTAGTTGTTATCAACTGAGCTTAGCGGGCCAGTATTCGTAAAACTTCGTAAGATATTTCTTATTAAAGGGACAATGTCCATAACTTTTAGCTTATAAAACACTAATTATATTCGCAAACATTACACACTAAACATTATTGATATTTACTAATTAAAAGCAAGATTGATTGACGGAATTCAATCGCGGTACAAAAAAAAGAAAAACAGTTTCGGGCGTTTAAACTCGCAGCCCAAACTAATATATTCGCGGTAATAAAAATGAGCTTGAGCGTGAAGTAGTCGATATCGCTCCCGACTGAGCTAACCCGGCTATACATATTACTCAATACATACTATGATCGAAACCTAATGCGCTAATGGAAGTCACGTGATTGCAGAAAAGGTTAATATCGTGGGTCCCACTCTATTTACAAATAATAATTAAAGCTCCTTTTTTTCAAACTCATGAATGTATTACTATGTAACAGACTTCTTAGGGTCTATGCTCATGTTTTCATGTATACATTTCACTGAATAAAAGTCAGAAGTTGATTTGGTTATGCTCAATATCTGCTACTTACGGGACAGTGCCACTTTAATAAAGCTTTTTAAGATATTTCTCAACTTGTACGACATTGTAAATTAAATTAGGTTATTTTTTTGAACATGTCTTAAGGAGCTTTATGAAATATCTTAAGAAGCTGAATGAATACGGGCCCAGGTGCATACTTGCCAACTTATTATGATCCCCTCTCCCCACCATCGGACATTTTTTCAAAAAAAGTGTAAAACTGCACCATTCTGAGACAAATATTAACTGTATTGGAACAACACAAAAAAAATCAAGAGACAAAGGGAAAAAATCAGAAATTCCGTTCAAATAGTCACTGTCAGACACTCCGAGCGATGTCCACCGGACTCGAAACCATACAAAATATTTGTTAAAAGTGGTATGATTATGCTTATTAAAACCGGTAGGCAGTAGAAGCTTTTATAAATTGAGGTGGCAAGTATGCAGATGTACTTATCTTTCAGAATATCTGATGTCGTAATAATTTGGGTGGAATATATATTTTCAAAAGCGACTAAGACTTTATTCGTATTCTTGATGTAAGACATGCCACATAGTGCATTTCTTTGAATTTATCGAATTGCAATCCACAGCAATAGCATACGAAGACTATCTCTATTCTGATCTATATACGTGTTTTATGTGTGGATTTTGGTTTGTTCATTTCACTCGAAATTCATCTGAAGTTCATGGGAAATGCGCAATTGAATGGTTGAATTTAGTTGATCTTATCATGAATATTCATATAAGATCCTCCAAGGCAGTGTTGTCAGATCCTATAGCGCAGAGTATCAAAGCGAACTTAGGAGATCGTAAATGTGTGATAAATACCCACCAGAAACTTTGTTGCCATGCTATGTCGGCCATTGATTTAACACGAGGCTTACGTTTGATGTTTGTATTGTCGTGCCCTCCATGGTTTATTCTCTTGTTGCTCTGGCCAAGTCATCGAGTCATTTTGTGGCTTTCTAGGCTATTGTTTTTTGTATTTATATATACACGGGCATTTTTGTGTTTTACTTATATATTGAAGATCATTTCCCTAGTTATATAATCATCTATGCTTTGAAAATAGCTTTAAGATGTCAATATACATTTTGGATAGTATATTAACAGTTAGAAGAAAAATCCTTAAGGAACAACTAAAACAACTACAGTGAAAATTGTTACAATTATAATGACAAGAAAATGTTACGGACACTACATATTTTTTCAACTTGTTGAACACTAATTTTATAGAAAATGAGAATAAAATAGGATAAATGATCTTTTCTCAACTTGCTTAAACAAAATACCAAATTTTATATTTAATATTTATCTAGCTTATACAAATGGAATATTTACAAGTAACACCCAATATGCTGATTCTACAGTCATTTTTCTTAAATAATTGAGCTAATTAATAATACATAAATATGTTTTGCTTCTACAGTTTCCAGAATAAAGTTGAGACAAAGAAGATCAAAAGATGAAACTGAGACAGGAAATAGAATCTATAATAGAAAAAAAGATTAGAAAATAAAAATCCCTTATAGTGAAAAACTGTCGGCAATGCAAATGCTCGAAGAAGACAAATATAAACAATTAAAAGAAACCGGCTAGATTAAAAAAAATAGCAAGATTAAGCCAAGAAAAGCTTCATACACTGGGAAAGATGAAGTCTGAATAATTAGGAGATACTGAACGAGGTTAAACAAATGTCAAAATTGGTCAAGAGAACTGTTATTTTTGATAAAAGAGCTGTATCTGTACCATATATTTTTTCAGTCACTGTATGCCTATTAACAAAAAAGTTAAGCAGAAAAACATCGATTCAATAAAATAAAGTTTTGATGTACTTTTCAAATGAATGAGTGTTCTTTGGCATGACACTTTCCCTAAGCCTCGTCCGTCGGATGGGCGGTCACGTGTATCGGTCTATCATCCGAGCACATTAAACAACCATAGGAATCTATTCGATAATAAGAGTAGGGCAGGTTCCCGGAATCTATGTATCCTTCCCCTCTCTCTGGGGCGGCTCTAAATAACTTATACGGTGTTGATGAGCCATTAAACAACATTCAGTTGAAATGAGTGTACATGTAACCCTTTTCCGCGTAATTCAATAATAAACCAACTGATATTTTTTGATGTTAATGCGGTATTTTTATTTCTTGTGTGATATAGAAACATTAGGAAAGTCATATTTTATAACTAAAAAAAATAAAAAAATTGAAGTTCTTAATATGTTAATTCATAAAAAATAAAACAGATTTTAACGTTTTCTTAGATTTACTTATACGTTATATGCACCCTGTAGTGTCCGTAACCGCTTCTCACTTGGTGTTAAACAAGTATTCATATTTAATTGCTGAACTAAACATGAACAATATATATGCCAGCCATATTCTTGTTCAATGTCTTACTGCTAAAGTTGTTGTTGAAGTTGACTATGTGACCAGATTTGGTATTTTATAAAAGACCTTTGTTTTTAAAGATATAGGAAATAAATCAGTAAGAGCTCATGACATTAACATTCAGGTTAAAGGGTATATATGAATGTATATTAAACCACTCTTGATTATTAAGAGACTTTGAAAAAAAGCTGAAAATGGGAGCCACCAGGGTTGTATACCATTAAAATGAAACGGTATCAAACGGTTTTGTTAACGATACCGTGTGAATCAACAATGACGGTGAACTTGTCCGATTCCAGAAAGCAGGGTAACCCATCTTCTATCAGTTTGCTTGACAAAATCGGTCTTTTTTTCGTCCTTGATTTATTTCATTTTCAGTTATTATTCACGTTAATGTTTGTTTTGTTATTTCATATTCAATTACATATATTTATTGTGATATTTATTGTGAGTTTTAATTGTTGGAAAAAGTGATTACGAAAATACCTATCCAAATGCGTGCCTCACTACTAGACTGGTTCCGTAGACCATCATCTATGACCGTTGGTTACAAGCTTGTAAATTACGTTCTATAAATAGACGTGTTTTTTAATTAAATTGCTAGGTACTACACAGCAAAATAATGCCAGTTAATCGCATGCTGTGTGAGTCTGGGTGTAAATATTTGAATAAAATGTGACACACTGATAGTTCATCGCGATCACGCGATCACGGGGTTTGGAGCTTTTTCACTGCCACCGCTTCAAAATAAGGTAAGACACATTTTTCCAAATACCGATAAGGGTACTCTTTTATTTAAACATGTAGATGCCGGTTCCCAGTGAAACGGGAAACGGTACGATACCAGCACCGGGTACCCTAATCATAGTTCTAAATTACCGTATAAGGAATATCAATAAGAATTTAAATCACCACAACTGTATGAAAATATTATTGATTATTGATAGTGTTATAATGCAATACCATGACACACCTATATGTACAGTTATTGTCATAATGCTCAATGTTCCTTTTTATTTTAAGAACGTTAAAATGCAATTAGAGAATGCAATATTACCAGAATAAATACTATTTTATACATAGTTTAAGAACCCTGGGTTACTGCACCATACCAAAATATGTAGGGGTGTATTTTAATTATGACTTTTGTAACTGTGTATTGCTTATTTCCCTTTTTGCTTCTTAGAGAAGGGGTCATCTATTATGACATGATGGTATACATGTAGTATACAAAAGAATATCGGGCATTATGACACGTGCTGTGAATTATTGACACGTGCCATAATGCCCGATATTCTTTTGTATACCATCATGTCTTAATAGATGACCCCTTCTGTAAGAAGCAAAAACGGGGTTGGCTTGGATATGAAATACAAAACTTTTTTCAAAAGTTTGTATATTTAAAAATTGAAACAATTAAAAGGTATTTTAAACAGGTTATCATTATTTTTTAGTCGAAATATCCGTTAAAAATCCTGCAAAAAAAGCTTTCCATTGCTAAATGTAGTTAAAGGGACACACGCAATCTTGATTTTTTTAAAACCTCACGGTGTCCAGTTAGTTGTTCTCAACTATTTGTTCATTCTTGATTATTAATTGTAAGAATAGCAAATTATTTTTACATATTCCTAATTTGTATAATATTGTAGATGTAATATTGCACCAATAATATATTTAAAAATGTGGTAAAACAGTGAAGAAAACTGAAATCTACTTTTAGGCGGGACCACCTAATTGTGAATTTTAGGATAATTGAAATGTCGAGAAATGTCATAAAAATTGAAGTCGTAGCAAGGGTAAAATTTAAAATAACTTTTATAACAAGTTTATTTTATAGTTTCATTCTTATATACTGCATTAGAACGATTATAAGAGAATCAATAATAACTATTTTATAGTGTCTTTTCGGTCACCATTCAACAAAAAAGCTCAGTCCGATGTAGAATAAAACAGAAGTATATATAAAAGTCATACAGGAAATGAAGCACATATCATTTTACTTCATTTCTTTATTACTAGATTAAAATAAAATAATTATTTTGATTTTAATCAATAATATTTTTAGTGTCTGCTGATCTATAGAAAAGATTATTATTGATTCATATTCAACATCTTGAAATGCACAGTACAATTCATTCACATTAAATAACTCATATATTGATGAAAACGAAAACTACAGTATGTGAGTTTTCTATTAAGAATATTATAAAAAACTAAATAAGTAGACTTTCTGTTAAAAAATTATTGGAAAGGGCAATACATGTGTGATCAATTTTGGGGTATGACTAGATGTAGAAAAGGGCCATTTTAACAGAAAAGGACAGAAAAGGGTTGGGCGGCACAGAAAAGGGCCGATTAAATGCACAATTTTAACTTGTGTTGATTAAAAAGTGATTTAAAACATTTAATATTGATAATAAACACAATTGACAATGAAAAGAAGTATTTTTATTTTTGGTGTTAATATCATTAATATAATTTGTTGCCATTCTGTTGCAAAAAGGATGTCGCGGCACAATCGCGGCAATAGCATGGGAACATATATTAATGATATTAATATCAAAAATAAAAATACTTCTTTTCACTGTCAATCGTGTTTATTATCAATATTAAACGTTTTCTGTCCTTTTCTGTGAAAATGGCCCTTTCAAAGGTGACTCATTATTTTATGTATATTTGATATAATTAACATAATTCTAGAAGGAAGATTTTTTACATTAATTTGTTATAATTATCATTGCTGATAATCTGCTGAAATATTTGCACCTCTAGTTTTAGAAAAGATGTATATGTCCCTTTAAATCATAAGATTATCAGGTAACTTTTTTGTAGATGCCTCAAACATTGAAAATGTTAAATAATTACCCAGTTACGGCATCACATTCTCTTGTTACTCTTGCAATATAGCCTGGCCCTGTTGGAAGGTTGGTGTGAACCACATATAAAAGTTCCATTCCAAAGTTTGTACACTGCTTAAACTGTCCATTCATATTGAAACCAAAGTGAAGGCCATCCTCAGACTTAATTAAGTCGGGCATATTCACACTATTGATAAGTCTTGATTTTAAAAAAGAACACTACAAATCCACTTAGAAACTTTTTATCACAAATATTGAAAATTTAAATAGCTTTAATTGAAAACTAATTAATCATTGAGATTATGTGCAAATAATCTGCTAACATTCTATTAAGTATGTTTCCCCAATAATCTCATTGGTCAAAATATATCCTTTTGATTCATTGGTTGACTGATATGGTAGAACCATTGGCTAGTAATAGGTGTTAAGTTTTTTGCCATTCTCACCTATGCACTCGACCGGTCAAGACGTCTCACGTCTTCCGGTCTACTGGTGTTGAATTGATTTTTTACTTCTGTTTTTACCATTTTAAATATCTACGGATAGGGTTTAGTGTTCGGGGTTTAGAGACATAGCAGTCTCATACGTTATTTGTTTGCTCTCTGATTATTATCAGGGGCAAACAACATAGACTGCTAGAGTGTGGTGACTTTTACTTCGTGACTGGGGTGGTAGATCCATCCCGTCTCGCAGTATAGTCCACAATAGTTTTTCTTATTTATATCTCCACAATAGTTTTTCTTATTTATATCTATACCATAGCCGCTGAATTTTATCTGTGGATATTAGTTTTTATCATATTTTTCGATAGAATCTAAGGTTTGTTTACGCCAGTATTGGCTATATTTTTTTCATATCTGGCTGAGCACTATTCTAAAGGCAACGTATCTACCTATTGTATTCAATTTGACACATTCGCCCAAATCACAATAGTCTATTTTTAGACTCTATTTTTATCTAGAGGCGAATGTATAGTTTCGAAAATATTTCCACTTCGCAATAATTTTAGTTTCTGATAAGATCTGGCTAATAAAGGATTCTTATATATCTATCTAATCTATATCTATTAAAAGAATTTAATACATCTGTTTAGTTATTGTATGCATATATACAATATATCTTTAAAAAAATTCTGATTTTTAGCTCTACTGGCCGAAGGCCAGCAGAGCTTATGGGATGCCGAGTTGTCCGTCGTCCGTCCGTCCGTCGTCCGTCCGTCGTCCGTCGTCCGTCCGTTGTTAACTTTTGTCTCGTTAAGACGATAGGGCCTTCATTTTTCATCCAATCTTTACCAAACTTTAACAGGTTGTTAATATCAATGAAAGCTCGGATGAGTTCGAAAACCAGCCAGATCGGCCAAGTAACAGCGGAGTTATGGCCCTTGATTTAGTTAAAAATGCTATATTGCTATATTTTGCCTCGTTAAGACGATAGGGCCTTCATTTTTCAACCTATCTTTACCAAACTATACCACATTGTTAATATCAATGAAAGCTCGGACAAGTTCGAAAACCAGCCAGATCGGACCAGTTACACAAGAGTTATGGTCCTTCATTTAGTTGAAAATGCTATATTGCTATATTTTGCCTCGTTAAGATGATAGGGCCTTCGTTTTTCATCATATCTTTACCAAACTTTACCACATTGTTAATATCAAAAAAAGCTCGGACAAGTTCGAAAACCAGCCATATCGGACTAGTAACAACGGAGTTATGTCCCTTGATTTAGTTAAAAATGCTATATTTTGCCTCGTTAAGATGCTAGGGGCTTCATTGTTCATCCAATCTTTACCAAACTTTATCAGATTGTTAATATCAATATAAGCTCGGACAAGTTCGAAAACCAGCCATATCGGAATAGTAAAAGCGGAGTTATGGCCCTTGATTTAGTTAAAAATGCTATATTTTGCCTCGTTAAGACGATAGTTGCTTCATTGTTCATCCGATCTTTATCAAACTTTATCAGATTGTTAATGTCATTGAAAGCTCGAACAAGTTCGAAAACCAATCATATCGGACCAGTAACAGCGGAGTTGTGGCCCTTGATTTAATTAAAAATGCTATATTTTGCCTAGTTAAGACGATAGGGGCTTCATTGTTCATCTGATCTTTACCAAACTTTATCAGATTGTTAATATCAATGAAAGCTCGAGCAAGTTTGAAAACTAGCCATATCGGACCAGTAACAGCGGAGTTATGGCCCTTGATTTAGTTAAAAATGCTATAGTTTGCCTCATAAAGACGATAGGGGCTTCATTGTTCATCCGATCTTTACCAAACTTTATCAGATTGTTAATATCAATGAAAGCTCGGACAAGTTCGAAAACCAAACATATCGGACCGGTAACAGCTTAGTTATGGCCCTTGATTTATTTCAAAACGCTATATTTTGCCTCGTTAAGGCGAGAGGGCCTTCCTTTTTCATCCGATCATTACCAAACTTTTATTTTTTTAATTATTTTTTTAAA
Source organism: Cyrtodaria siliqua (assembly GCA_037043455.1). Lineage (NCBI taxonomy): Eukaryota > Metazoa > Mollusca > Bivalvia > Adapedonta > Hiatellidae > Cyrtodaria > Cyrtodaria siliqua. The sequence goes on from JAWPHD010001352.1 coordinate 129,119, forward strand.
TTAATTTTTTTTTTTTTTAATATTTTTTTTTTTTTTTTAGCTCTATGTTGGACCAGTTTGACCAGTAACAGAGGAGTTACGGCTCTTGATTTAGTTAAAAATGCTATATTTTGCCTCGTTAATACGGTAGGGCCTTCATTAGTTCAAAAGCTGTTTTTTGCCGGAAACTTCCAAAAAAACGTAAATGGCAGTCACTGGCTTCATTGATGTTATAAGAGCCATGTTAGCCAGTAGAGCGTCCACAGGCCCTCTTGGGCCTCTTGTTATAATTAGAAGCTTTGTTAACATAGAAGATTTTCGAAACTATCCATTACATTATTTGGAAACATTCTACATACGTTTCAATTCATTTCCGGTTAAAGACCTTTCATATTAAAGTTGTACAAGGCGTGGGTGGAACAGTTTAGCTATAGTTTATATCTATTAAAAGAAGTTAATACATCTGTTTAGTTATTGTATGCATATATACAATATATCTTTAAAAAAATTCTGATTTTTATAATTAGAAGCTTTGTTATCATAGAAGATTTTCGAAACTATCCATTACATTATTTGGAAACGTTCTACATACGTTTCAAATCATTTCCGGTTAAAGACCTTTCATATTAAAGTTATACAAGGCGTGGGTGGAACAGTTTAGCTAAAAATAGGGCATCAGCTGGTTAAGATACTTTGACATTTAGTGTAGATTGTGTACTTCTTCCAAATATAGATATGCTATTGAGTGCATAGGTTGAATGATACGCTGACACACATTACATTGTACTATACGGTACTGTACTAGTCCTATGAAGGCTCATAGTGTTTTTTAATAGTGTCATTTATTTTATAGTGTTCCAATAGTTTCATTTAAATAAGGAAAACAGTATACTGTTACAATTATATTTGACTTAATAGTGTCATACCTACATTTTTGCGTAGTACAGGGTGTTGTACATCTATTTATTATATATTTACTAGATATACAATTCTTTTCCTCTCTTTTTTTTACGTCAATTATATTTGACGTGGTACAGGGTGTTGTACATTTATTTATTATATACAAAAATAATCCTATAAACCGGGTTAAGCCGCTATAAACATAGCGTGTGATAATTTCTAATACGTAGTCAGAGTATTTCTACTTTGATAATCACTCCTTATTTTTTATTTTTCCTAAATCATCCCAATAGTAACACTCCCCGTTTCCCCTACAAAAAACAAAGCAAAAAAACAACCAACAACAAAACATGTCTAATAGTTATCAAAAAGTACTGGGCGATGCCCTCTCCGCCAGCGACGACCATCATAAAATTATTCTTCATAACACTTGGGACCACAACCTTTTTTGTAATTTTTTTTTTGTGGTAATTTTTTGTATCCAATGTAACCAGTTGTGCCTGGGTACAAAAAATGAACTCATGAAAAATGTTGGGCTATTTTTTTTGTAATTTTTTTTTTTGTAATTTTTTTATTTTTTGGTAATTTTTTTGTATCCAATGTAACCAGTTGTGCCTGGGTACACAAAATGGACTGTGTGAAAAAGTTTTTTTTGGTAATTTTTTTTGTATCCAATGTAACCAGTTGTGCCTGGGTACAAAAAATGGACTGTGTGAAAAAGTTTGTAGTTTTGGGCCATATATGTTAAAATTTAGCAATATGTAGGTTTTTGGTTTTTGACATGTATATTCTATGATAAAAAAGTAATATTTTGGCAAAATAAAGCCTTCTTACTATTTTTTCAGCGTCATTTATTACCCAACTAATTTCCTTAAAAAACACCTTAAAAGTGGGGGCAGGGGAAGCAGACATATATTAACTTTCAAACAAGTTTTGATATTCAATACAGATAATGAACTATTACAAAGTAAATTGTTATGTAATGTTTTCGAGTGTTGAAATTAAAAAATAATATGTATATATCAAGGGAGATAACTCATAAATTCAATAAAACCCAATTATCTTATCTTTTATGGTGTTTAGGTAATATATATACAAATGTATATATATATATTTATATGATGAACAAATGCCAAATTTGCTTCTAGAGCTTTTACTTAATCATTTAAATTACATTTCAGAATACATATATCAGTTTTGCCTTACGATTTGCAGAACCAAGTATGGTTAAAATAAAAGTAATGAATTACTTATGTTTGAAAAAATATTGTATCATTTAATTTAAACAAATAAGTTAAAATAAAAATATTAAGATTACCATGGCAACCATTTTTATAAAAGTGGTTAACAGATAAATAATCGATAAATAATTGTAATTAATTATTATCAATAATCGATCTATAATTGTAATTAATTATTGTATTTAAAGTAGATATTATATAAATAACAATTAAACAGAATTGATTACTAGTATCTGCTCGAAAATATCTGCTGCGCATACTCACACTTATTTAACAAGGGAGCACAAGGAGCAGCCAAAGGTGTCTAACGGCCCTATTGAGCTGCATAACAATTTCCAAACTTTATTTCAAACTGCTTAATTTCACAAATGAGTGAACAGTTAAAGCAAATTACAGCAATAACATACATGTATAAATATATAAATAAGGATAAAAATATAGGACAGGGAAAGCAGCATTCAAGGACGACAGTCAACCACAAAACACAAAAACAAACACGCAAACAGACAAACGAAAAGGCAAAAGTAATAAAAAATGCAAACGACATCACAAACACAAAAGGGTTGACAAGAGGGCTACCGCCTTGGAACAGTCAGTGGCAAAGTAGGCCACTGGGGGTTTAAACCGGTTCTAGGGTGCCCGAACCTCACACTTACCCTACTGTCATCCCATTAAAACGAGGGCTGGCGTGGCGCAGTCGGTAGCGCGGCGGATTTGTAACCGGAGGCCCCGGGTTCAATCCTGAGTGGTGCCACTGAGTTCCGTCGGTGTGTTCTTGGGCAAGACACTTTTCCTTAGCCTCGTCCGTCGGATGGGGACGTAAACCGGGCGGTCCCGTGTATCGGTCTATCAACCGAGCACGTTAAAGAACCATAGACATCTATTCGATAATAAGAGTAGGGCAGGTTCCCGGATTCCTATGTATCATTCCCCTCTCTCTGGGGCGGCTCTAAATAACCTGTACTGTGTTGATGAGCCGTTAAACAACATTCAATTCCCATTAAAACAGGACAGTGTAAATAAAGAAATCCCCGCCATGATCTAAACTCTAACCAACAAGGCAGCATCAATAGGCAATATAAGTAAAACACAAATATGCTCGTGTAAATATAATACAAAAAAAACAATAGCCTAGAAAGCCACAATGAAGGTACTCAATGACTTGGCAGAAGCCAGAGCAGTAAGAGAATACACCATTAAGGGCACGACAAGAAAGAACATGGACAAACATCAAACGCCACCTTCCCGATGGGGCCACCTTCCCGATGGGCTTTAGGTAGGCGTCATCATAGGGTCCACAGCCTGTCCGGTCATCGTACAATTAAAGAGGAAAGCAAAGTGGCGAACTGTAAAAGGGTCCACCACCAAGCATGCAGTACGTTGCAAAATGATAGGGTCATAAACTTGTTAAAAAGTTTATCAAAAGAGGTTAACAAAGATAGTAACAGCCGCCGTTTTTTTTTTGCCGCGCCGGTTTTTGGCAAAAACAGCAAGTAATTCCGAATGAGCTAGGGCGCTTTCGACTATATCATATGAAAGCACATATCAAATGATTGTAAAATTATATTCTATTTCATTGGTGACACTTTAATTTTTCCGAGAAATTTGACGCAAAGTTGACCTTTCCCATGGGAAAAGCCTATTTTCCCATGGGAAAAGCTTTTTTCCCATGGGAAAGGGTCTTTCCCATGGGACAATATATTCCCATGGGAAATGACTTGGGCAGTTTTCCCATGGGAAAAACAGAAAGTATTTATCTTGCAATATAATGTCAAAATAGTATGCGGCTTTCATATTTAGGGTCTATGATGAAGTTTTACAGCGATACGAGTACTTTGATATTTTCCCATGGGAATATTTTCCCAATATTGTAATTTGGGAAAATTTTCCCATGGGAAAATGAGTTATTTCTTAATGGCTAAAACAACACTTCAAAGCTTGGAAACATCTTCCATTGCAGTGTTGACAATTAAATATGCCATTATGTTTATAATTTAATGAAATAAAATCTTTCCCAAAATAAAATGGGAAAATTCTCCCAAATTGTTTTTGGGAAAATTTTCCCAAATGTTATTGGGAAAATGTTCCCAAAATGTTTTGGGAAAATTCTCCCATTTTCTGACTGGGAAATTTCTCTAAATATGTTTTAAGGTAATGAAAAAGAAAAAAATCTTCCAAGTAAGTATTAGTCAAAATATCAAACCAAAAAAAAAAAAAGAAAAAAAAGAAAAATCAACCAGTTTGTTTAAGATTGAATATTTTAACTCAGATCTGATTTTAACTTAGCATCTCAGATTCAGATTTGAGTATGATGTGTTGCCTTGCGATTGGTCGTTAACATAGTAATGTGACTCGTGCATAGCCTGACAGTTATTGATACTGCACTGTTTTTCCCCATGGGAACCTGTTTTCCTACATACCATTGAGCTCGACTTTAAGTGAGTAAGTGTCGATTGTTACGGATGGCGGGAGGTGTACAGTACTGGTTCTACCCAGGAAAAGTATGGGTGGTCTGCCTCCACCACAAAAAAGTCATATATAACATTGCGTGTATTGAAAAGGACGTAAAACACCACACAAACAAACTACATTGTTTCAAAAAAATATTTCATTCGTTTTCATTCATTTTATATCCTTACACTATAATGCATTGATCAAGGCAATGTCAAATGCCTTAAACGTTGACCTTCTAGCCCAAACATGAATAGAAGTCATTGTTTTAACAGGGGTACTATTTCCGTAAAGTTCCATGATTGTATGTCTAACAGTGACAAATTACAGTGGAAGGAGTGTTTCTCAGAACTGGGTCATTGTCAGGTTAATGTGACCTTGATGATCAACTGATCCCAAAAGCAATAGGCTTCCACCTATCTTAAAGGGCAATATACCAACAAAGTTTTATATGGTGTTGTGCTTTCAGAGTTATCTCGCAGAATGCATATTTTATTAAGATCATTGCAACCTGTTAACCCAAAAACAAAAGGTTTCTACGCTCGCCAAGGGACAATTTATCTATTAACGTTTCATGAATGTGGGTGTCATGGTTTTGAAGTTATCACACAATGTGTATTTCCATATAAGGGATGGCAATCTTGACACTTGTCCTACCAAGCGTAGAAAATAACATGTTTCCTCTCCTCAAGGGCAATGTACCTATGAAAATTCATGAGCGTTATGGTTTCAAAGTTATCATGCAGCATGTGTAATTGCTTATTGTCGGACGAACTGAATTGAATTGGGTTTTAAGACGCACCAACACATGAAAGGTTATATGTCGCCTAAAAGGAATGAACGTGCAAGGCTCATCCTCCATCTACATCAAGATAAAATATGGTGAATGGCAAGATAGAACCACGTTTCCAAGTCTGCATATGCGGTGTCATGATAAAGACCTTAAATAACCCCATACCATGTACTCTTTTTCAAACGGGCGCATAAAAACGTGTTGTCGAAACAGATCTACAAACAAGAGGCCCGCCCAAGAGGGCCTGTATCGCTCTACTGGCTCTGTGGAGTCTGTGATATGCGCAACTAGGCTTGAAACTGATCATACTTGCCAAGTTTCACTGAAATCCAGTCAGGAGTTTGGGAAGACTAATTCTGGACAAAGTTTATGTATAAGGGGCAATAATTGTCAAAAATCATTCAACAAAAACATGGTGATGATATGTGCAACTAGGCTTGCTACTGCTCATCACTGCCAAGTTTCGTTGAAATCCAGTCCAGCATTCAGCAGAGCTAGCATGTACAATGTTAGTGTATTCAAACCTTTAAAGCGCTATAACTCCGCAAAAAATCATTCAACCGGAACACGGCGATGGCATGCACAACTAGGTCAGGTACTGATTATCCCTGCAAAGTTCCACTGATATCCAAACTGGGGATCAGGAGAACTAGTCCGGACAATATGTGTGTATTAAAGCCTTTAAAGGGCCAAAAATCTTCAACAAAAATACAGCTATGACATGCATAAGTAGGCTTGGTACTGATCACCTCTGCAAAGTTTTGTTGATTTTCGGTCTGGGGTTCATGAAATATGGTCCGGATATGTGTTTTACCCCTGTCAAAAAACATTCAACCGGAATGCGTGGACGATATGCATAACCATATTTGGTACTGATCATCCATGCAGTTCATTAAAATTTAGCCAAACGAAGGACCTATCTTCTTAATGTGGCAAAATACAGCATGTTTAACTAAATCAAGGGGCATAACTCTGGTGTTACTAATCCAATTTTGATGTGTACCTTCTTTGAGGCTTTCTAGGCTATTGCTTTTTTGTATTTATATATACATAAGAATATTTGTGTTTCACTTACAGATTTCATTGCTACTAACGATCTATGCAAATTTGGTAAAGATCAAATAATAAAAGAAGGTGATACGAGTGTTCACAAGGCACAATATGGCATTTTTTTTAGCAAAAACAAGGGCCGTAACTCCAGTGTATATGGTCCGATCTGGCTGGTTTTTAAGCTTGTCTGATTTTTTGTTGATATTAACGAGCTGTGTTAGTCTGATTTTTTGTTGATATTAACGAGCTGTGTTAGTTTGGTACAGATCAAATAATAAATGAAAGTGCTAGAGTGTTAACAAGGCAGAAAATCACACTTTTCAACAAAACAAGGGCCACAACTCTGGTGTTACAAATCTGATCTGGCTGGTTTTCGAACAGATCTGAGCTTTCATTGATATAAATACACTGGCAAAGTTTTGTAAAGGTCAAATACAAAATGCAGGTGCCAGAGTGTAAACAAGACTTAATTTGGCACTTTTTAGCAAAACAAGGGTCATAACTCTGGTGTTACTGATCCGATCTGGCTGAGCTTCCATTGATATAAAAACATCGACAAAGTTTCATAAAGATCAAATACAAAATGAAGGCGCTAGAGTGTAAATAAGGCTTAATATGGCATTTTTCAGCAAAACAAGGGCCATAACTCTGGTGTTACTAATATGATCTTGCTGGTTCTCGAACAAATCCAAGCTTTTATTAATATAAAGACACTGGCAGAGTTTCGTAAACATCCGAGTTATAATGAAGTCCCTATCGTGTGAACAAGACAAAAGTTAATGGACGACAGACAACTCGCTATCCCATAATCTCTGCTGGCCATCGGTCAGTAGAGCTAAAAATTATAACCAAATCTCTGCTGGCCTTCGGTCAGTAGATCTAAAAATTATAACCATTTCGGTAGAAATCTTAGTATATTGGGCGTATTAAATATACGACATTGATGCAAAATGTATAACATCATATGATATAAGTAATCATTTCATTTACAACACAATAATTCATGCAAAATTGAATGTGCCTTGAGGGTGCATGAGCTTTCGTCCCTCGGGTTTTCTGGTCGTAGAGAGATTGGTTTTCTCTTTAGCTACAACTACTATGGTTGTTCATTACGATTCTGGATACATCCTGAGATGTTTATTATTTTGTATGTGTTTCTTTAGTTAGTTTCTCCGGATGTGAACTTTATTGTTAGAGAATTCCTTTTGATGGGATGTAGTTTTGTTTACACTGTCTTGTCTATTTGGGCGCTGAGGACAGGATAATAGCGAGATTGTGCGCATATAAAATCGATTCAAGCTAACCAGTAGACCTTATTGCCTACTGACCGTTCCAAGTCGGTAACCCTGTATTCACCACCCTTTCTCTTGGTTTTTGTCTCTTTCTTTGTATTATCAAGTACAGTGCGGACCTATGATGCCATTGTGTTCGGACGCTGTGGTTTCTATAGGACCCTATATCTCATTTTTGATACATAATAAACACCAGAATATGCTAAAAATATGATTGTTTTACTCAAATGATTTTGGTTTCACTTACAACATAAGTCAATACTGTAAATGTTGTTGTTGTCACATTCTTTGATTTCACTCACTGTCAAAATTATCCTCGATCTTATTGAAGCAAACTCTTAAAAGGGTAAACTCAAGTGTGGTCTAGGAAAAATCGCACTGAATATGATATGCAACACAATCTATATCAACCTTCTTATCAAATTGTGTGAAAGCGAAAAGAGTTCACTGAATTAATCATATATATTACTAGTCAAAATTTGCCCTTTCTACATTATCATCGCAGTTAATCTCCATAACATGCGAGTCAATTTTGCTGATTGTAAAACTGATCAAACATCTAATTGTAACAAAGCTGGTAAGACAGATTGTCTCCTGGATAATCATGTTTCTTAACATTAATTAAAGTGCATTTTTACATTTTACCAATGACCGCTTACAGACTTCCATAATCAATCACCATAATCGGATGTCTAAGTAACAGATGATCAGTGAGTTACAACTGATTAATCATTACAACGCATAATCTTTGGCAATTCAGCTAAGAAGATCACTTGAAAAACATAATAATTATCTTAGTTCACACTGGTTTTGATTTTTGATTGATTTATGCTCCGTACCATTAATGTTTGACGGTGCACTCGGTTTTATCTGTTTTTCATTCCATTGTTTATGTGCTCATACATGGCTATAATACAACTTATGAAATATGCGAAGAGCTGCGTCTTTTTCCTCAGTATCTCATGTCTGTAACTTGGTTGAAAAATCTCCAGCCTCTATGTGTTTGGAACATCTCGAGGCCCTGCTGTTGGATTATTTTACATCTCCATGGGGTTGAAATATCTCCGGCCTATATCTGTTGTAATATGTTTTGTATCCATGTGGTAGAAATATCTTAGATCTATGTGGTTAAAATATCTCAATCTGAAGCATCTGTGGTTGAAATATATATTGTCATCATGCGGCTAGAACATTTTATTTTTTGGTCTCTGCATGGTAGAAATATCTCAGGTCATTCAGATTGTTTTTGGAGTATCTTAAAGTGGTTGAAATATCTTAGATCTCCTTTTGGTTGAAGTCTATCAGGTCTCTATTGGTTGATATATCTCTTATGTGGCTGACATATGTTACAATTTTATGCTGTTGAAATATTTCACGTCTTTATGCCATTGGAAGGTCTCGTATTTCTATGTAGTTGGAAAGGCTCGCGTCTGTATGTGGTTGAACTATCTCTTGTCTATTTTCAATTGGAATATTTTCAGTCTCTCATTGTTCAAGTGGTTGGAATATTGTATAGGTTTCAGCATTGAGAATATAGTTTGACTCGATGTTGCTGGAATATCTATCTGTCACTGGAGTACATTGAGTGAACCTGAAATTAAATATAATTTATAAATTAAAATTCTTGTTAAGTTACAAAAATATTAAGATGACGACAGCACAAGGTTGTTCTACTGGTTAACATTTTCGAGAAAGTGACATATACCTGTATTATTTTCCTCTATTCCTGTTTATTCAGTATGATCAAAACTTAGTGTAGTAGACCATTTTTTACCATTCTGGGCATATAAATGCAATGATGAATTGGTGCTAGGCCTTAGGCTTTATTTTACGCTCTCATCTTAGTATAATTTTGATTAATTTTTCAATAATTCATGATAGATCATCTTTAAAACAAGAGGCCCAAGAGGGCCTGTGGACGCTCTACTGGCTAATCATAAAGTTTATGTATAATATCATTCGACCGAAACTTGGCGATGATATACGCAACTAGTCTTGGTACTGATCATCCCTGCCAAGCTTTGCTGAAATCCAGCCAGAGGTTCAGGAGAACTAGTCCGGACAATGTTTGTGTACTAAAACCTTTAAAGGGCTATAACTCTGCAAAAAATCATTCAACCGGAACACGGCGATGATTTGCACAACTAGACCTGGAACTGATCATCCCTAAAAAGTTTCGTTTAATTCCGGCCAGGGGTTCAGGAGAACTAGTCTGGACAAAGTTTGTGTATTAAAACCTTTGAAGGGACATAACTCAGCCAAAATCATTCATGCGGAACTCGGTGACGATATGTACAACTAGGCTTGGTACTGATCATCCCTGAAATGTTTCACTGAAATCCGCCCAAATGAAGGCTCTTTCGTCTTAATGAGACCAAAATATAGCACATTTTAGAAAATCAAGGGCCATAACTCCTGTGTAAATGGTCTAATCTGGCTGTTTTTCAAATTTGTCAGAGCTTATATTGATATTAACAATCTGGTAAAGTTTGAAAATGAAGATGAAAAATGAAGGCCTATTATCTTAACAAGGCAAAATATATGTTTTCAAATAAATCAAGGGCCATAACTCTGCTGTTACGGGTCCGATCTGGCTGGTCAAAGAAAATAAGGAAAAAAAAATAACTAAAAAAAAATAACAATGATTTTTTTTTTTTAAAAATAAAGAAGAGGTCAATGACCTTGAAGATCTACTGATAGGTTTTTGATAGCTAGATCACCATTCCTGTGAAGTTTCATGAAAATCGGTCAAGTAGTTTCAGAGGAGTAGTCGCTACAAGTTTTCCTTATATAACTCTATGTAAACAAAGATGGCCGCTGGCGGCCACGTTTAACGTCAAATCAAAATAATTTTTGACAAGGATCAACATCATGCCATACTGATCATTTTAGAAAAAGTCCCATATCAATATCACTTATATAGTTTTCAAGAAGTAGTCGCTACAAACTTGTATTTTGAAAATCTATTTTTAGCCATGGTGGCCATCTTGAATATCCGGCCTACCTGAAATTTTGCTAGAATCAATTAGACATCAAGAGCAACATTCCTGTGAAGTTTCATGAAAATTCCGTCGAGTAGTCAAGAGGAGTAGTCGATACATTTTTTACTAGATAACTCTTATGTAAACAAAGATAGCTCCTGGCAGCCATGTTTAACATTGAATCAAAATAATTTTTAACAAGGATCAACATCATGTCATACTGATCATTTTAGGAAAAGACGCATATCAATATCACTTATATTTTTCAAGAAGTAGTCGCTACAAACTTGTTTTTCGAAAATTTATTTTTAGCAGTGGCGGCCATCTTCAATTTCCCGCCATCCTGAAATTTTGCTAGGATCAATTAGACATCAAGAGCAACATTCCTGTGAAGTTTCATGAAAATCCTTTCAGAGGTGTAGTCGCTACAGGTTTTCATTATATAACTCTTTGTAAACAAAGATGGCCGTTGGCAGCCATGTTTAACGTCGCATCAAAATAATTTTAGAAAAGGATCAACATCATTCCATACTGATCATTTTAGAAAAAGTCCCATATCAATTTCACTTTTAGTTTTCAAGAAGTACTCGCTACAAACTTGTTTTTTGAAAATCTATTTTTAGCTGTAGCGGCCATCTTGAATTTCCGACCAACCTGAAATGTTGTTAGGATCATTTAGACATCCAGTGCCACATTCCTGTGAAGTTTCATGGAAATCTGGCGAGTAGTTTCAGAGTCCTGAGTAGTCGCTACAACTTTTTATTAAATAACTCTATGTAAACAAAGATGGCCGCTGGAAGCCATGTTTAACGTCGAATCAAAACGATTTTCGACAGGGACCGACATCATGTCATGCTGATCATTTTAGTCCCATATCAATATCACTTAGAGTTTTCAAGAAGTAGTCGCTACCAAATTGTTTTTTAAAAATCTATTTTTAGATTTGGCGGCCATCTTCGACTTCATATCAACATGAATTTTTGCTAGGATCAACTAGACTTCATGGGCAACATTTCTGTAAAGTTTCATGAAAATCCATTCAATAGTTTCAGAGTAGTCTGCTACAAAAAAAATAATATGGACAGACAGACAGACGGACGGACGGACGCCTAACCACGGCATAAGCTCTGCTGATCTCTGATCAGTAGAGCTAATAAAAATTTAAACGAAAAAAATTAAAATAATAAACAAGAGGCCCAAGAGGGCCTGTAGATGCTCTACTTGCATGATGTGATTCAAAAACATAAACATGACAGAGGTCAACCCAAGAAACATGTTTCCTATATATAACTCTATGTAAACTTTGGGTTATCGTTGAAGCCATTTTGAATAATTTTGATTATTTGACGATAATGAAAAACACAAACTTGATAGAGGCTAACCCAAGGAACATGTATATGATATTTCACAAGAATGGAATATGTGGTTTCCGAGGAAATGTCATTTGAAATTTATTTAAATTTGACCTAGTTTTAGCTATGGCGGCCATCTTGGATGACTGGCGGCCGCAAAAAACACAAATCTGAGAGGGAATATCCCTAATATCATTGTGCTTAAGTTTCATCAAAATCTTTCAGGCGGTTTCAGAGAAGATGTAATTTTTAACCTTTTCCTATATAACTCTTAAGTAAACTTTAGGTCGCCGTGGCGGCCATTTTGATTATTTGACGATAACAAAAAACTTAAACTTGATAGAGGCTAACCCAAGGAACATGTATATATTTCACAAGAATGGAATAAGTGGTTTCGGAGGAGATGTTGTTTGAAATTTACTTAAATTTGACCCCGTTTTAGCCATGGCGGCCATCTTGGATGACTGGCGGCCGCGAAAAACACAAATCTGAGAGAGACTTTCAGAAAAGACGTCATTTTAACCTTTTCCTATATATATAATTCTATGTAAACTGTGAGTCGCCGTGGCCGCCATTTTGATTATTCGACGATTTATTCGACGATAACGAAAAACACAAACTTGATAGAGGCCAACCGAAGGAACAAGTAAATGATATATCAGTAGAATGGAATAAGTGGTTTCGTCGGAGATGTAGTTTGAAATTTCCTTAAATTTGACCTAGTTTTAGCCATGGCGACCATCTAGGATGACTGGCGGCTGTGAAAAACTTAACTCTGAGATGAACTATCCCAAATATCATTGTGAATAAGTTTCATCAAAATCCTTCAAGCGGTTTCAGAGAAGATGTCATTTTTAACCTTTTTCTATATAACTCTATGTAAACTTTGAGTCGCAGTGGCGGCCATTATAGTCCGATAAACGGGACTGCCCAGATTATGTCCCCAATCCGACTGACGAGGCTAAGGGAAAGTGTCTTCCCCAAGAACACACCGACGACTCAGTGGCACCACAGAGGATTGAACCCGGGGCCTCCGGTTACAAATCCGCAGCGCTACCGACTGTGCCACGCCAGCCAATGAGTTAACAACTTCATGTCGGTTGTTATTTAAGCAAATACACAAATGAGTAACACCCTATTTTTCCAACTCCTCCATGTTATGCCAAATAAACAGATCAAACACTGTGATCGACTTATTTCTATCCATTCGTGTTATACCGTATAATGGTCATGCTCAATCGGTGGTTGTAGCATTTTCAAACCCTTGTTGGCATATTGTCACCTTTTAAAGTGTGGTACCAAATATAATTCAGTCATTGTGGCATATTGTTTCCTTTTGAAAGGCGGTAAAAAATATAATAGTGTGAGAAATGAACGCGCCTCTTAATTGACATGTCGCCAGTGACTTAGATATCTCCGCCCTATTGTTGATGTCGGAGTATATTGACAATAGTTTATATAACATAGTTGCACGTGCTTTATACACGTGCTGTTGTTTGTCGGAGGTATCATCTGGTTTGATTGGTTGAAATGGATAAATGATTGACAACTGGCGACATGTTAATTGTTATATGAAATCTGGGAGACAATGATTAAGATTTGTTAAAAATGTAAATGTCGGAATTCAATTTTTTTTTATTGGAAAACAATGATGGATAGGCATACAGGTTAAATGAGTATCATGTTATCTCTACGAACATATTAAAATTGATAAAATACGTGTTTGTATGCTAAGTTTTCCTTAAATTCAAAATGAGCCAAGATATCTTTTGAAAAATGCATGATAATGCTATAATCAACCACAAGCCTTATAACATTATTAATATGTCTGTGAATCAACCCGCAAGTTTGAACATCATGCCATAAATAAATTGAAATTGTTAATTTCAAAAAGGTATCAAACTTTTAATAAATGATGCGTTCTGTTGTTGTTTTGTACCAATTCAATACACAAATTTGAGATCTAAATAAATTTTCTTGAAAGTACAAACTTGTAGCCAACTCTAAATAGCAATACCAATATAATCAGATCATGAGTTTGAACATCATGCATGTCATTACTAAAGAAGCAGATTTAAATAATATGCACATTACACTTGATAATGAAAAACACGTTCATATGTTAAACCATTTTCAGTTAACATATTTTAGACCAAAATAAACGCTTTTTTGATATCAAATGCCAGATATTGCATCTTCTTAACAATACCAATACCATATAATCCCTAATAAATGCCACTCCCCTAATAAACGCCCACCCCACATCTCCCCTACCATTTTTTCAGAAAATATATTTTTAAAACCCCAAAAATTGCAAGTTAATCTGTTTCATTCACAATAGAACATGTAAGACAAAATCACTAGAAAACTTAAAATCCGATGCATTGATTGACCGACATGCAGACTTTGGTTTTCTTGGTAAATGAATTGAAGTGGGGTTTTAAGGCGCACCAACACATTACAGGTTATATGGCGCCTAACAGGCATGAAAATGCCAGGCTCATCTTCCATGTACATCGAGATAAAATATGGAAAATGGGCCTAGAACCGTCTCACCCTGAACTGCAGAGTTGCTGCAAATTCTATCGTAAAAACTCCATTTACGCTGGAGCCACGTTTATTGTTTTTCTGCCACTGCTCTTAGTGATGTGAGCGAGATGGCACCTGAAACAATGCAGGGGTCATGATGAAGACTTTTAATGAGCATGAACAAAAAATGACAAAATGAATAGGAATGGGGGGGTCCTACCCCTCTGCATGTGACGGTGTGTTTGCAGTGGTTGTATTCTACCCCGGCAACCACACGGGGGGTTTTCTTGGTAAAGAAAATCATTAAATAATGTCCGTTTAAAAGTAAAATTATGTACTTTTGATCTCAATTTTCAAAATGTTACACCCTGGGGGTGGCGCTTATTAGGAATTATACGGTATATCTGATTTGTTATTTCTGAAAATTGCTTACTAATAAAGGAGGAGTTTTAATCCAAAGTCACTTAAGGCAGTATACATTTCATTTTTTAAAGAAGAAATGTGTCCTCTTTTTTATCCAATTTCAATTCACAAATGTTCATTTTGAACAAAATGAGTGTTTACAACATCCAAGACCTGAACCCGAATCTACACAATAATGCCATTTCAAACAATTCACCATTTTCAAAATATTGCCGTAAATCAAGGAGGAGTTTGATTTAAAAAAGCGTACACATTTGACATTTTAAAAATGAATGCGTCCTATTTGTCATAACTGGTACCCTCTTGCATACCTTAGACTAATCGGGGAACCAACTGGTACCCTGTTGTATACCGCAGAGTAATCAGGGAACCAGTTTAATAGCCATTTGGCGGATAAATATATAGGTAGTTTTGAATCCAGAGTATTTATGAATATCAAATATATTACCTTAGTTAAAATGTTAAAACATTTCTAATATTTTCTAAAATATCTTAGAAACAGAGTTAAATGAATTACCCAACTTTCCAAAAACATGATGAAAAACAGCATCTTAGAAATTGATTGAAATGAATTAACAAACTATAAATCAAACAAAAAAGGTCATTAAGATTACATTTATGAGTAGTATAAAAATATAAATAGTTAATGTATCTTCATATAAGAGCCACATAAACTCAGTTCTCTCAATAAGGTGGAGCTTTGAAAGTGTTTTTTTTTATTGATTTTATTTGTATTGTTTTCGGGGAATTCCAATTTTAGATTGTTTGTACAGCTGAATTTTCAATGGATAAAAACTTATTTTCTTGATATAATTCCTAACCTAAAATTGCTTTTTAATTGTTAAAATGCTTGATAACCTGATGAATACTAAAAAAAATAACAATATCTCACCTATAAAATGCTAGAAGGAATTAACAATTTCCACTGTCCAAAGCATACACTATTAAATAGGTCTTATTTATAACCATAAATAGTTATGCAGTTAATTATGTTGATATGACAAACACCACATGTTACTTCTTGAAACTAAACTCCTCCCTGGTCAAGTCAAGAAGGTATTGGCCAGATCTGATTGGTTAATCAAAGATTATACTGTGATCTATGACAGGTGAGGTATGCATGGCCAGGGTCTTCCACTTAGTAGTTACCATATATCATATATGAGAAAGATCTGATGAGCTGTTATTTGGCATTTACAACATGTTTACATGGGATTAATCTGTTCCAACAAAATAATGAAAAAATCAACTTGGCTGGATATATTAAAGAATACTGAAAAGGTACTGAAATAAAACAAATGGCAGATCATATTTTTGCTTTAAATGTGTCAAATGTAGTTTTTATAACTGTTCATGGTTTAAGTACTTAAGTTAGAACAGCATTATGGTGCCAGACAGGGATGAATATGCCAGGCTCATCCTCCATTTACATCTAGATAAAAATATGGAGAATCGGCCTAGAACCTTCTAATCTGCAGAACTGCAGAGTTGCTGCAAATTCTATTGTAGACACTCCATTTACGATGGAGCCACGTTTCCACGTTTCCACATTTGCATATATACGTTGTCATGAAGACCTTGAATGAGCATGAAAAATTGATAAATAATGACAAAATGTACATGAAGTGGGGATGTAAACCGGGCTTTCCCATGTATCAGAATGTACCCTCAGAGCCTGTTAAAGAACCATAGAAATCTATTCAATAGTAACTAGGAGTAGGACTGGTTCCTGGATTCGTACATATCCGTCCCCTGTATCTGGGGCAGCTCTAAATGACCTTTAATGTGCTGATGAGAAGTTAAACAACATGCAACTCAATTCAAATTGAAGTGTTAAAAACCATACATGTAGATAAAATTAAATCCCAGTATTTTACATTCAAATAATCTATTTTTAATCAAGCTTCATTTCATAATTTACTACATAATTATATATAGAAGATGAGGTTTATATTATAAATTAAGTCGACTATTTATAAAACTTTGTTATTTAATATATGCAAGTTTTATCCAGAATATATTTTCATTTCTTTATTGCATTTGCCTATTTTATGGGATTTCATGTGCATGCTGCATCTTTCAAAAATGGAATAGTAAATAGTTTACTCTTATATTGAAGGAGTGCTAATAATTTATTAATTATGAGCATAATAGTAAAAAAAAAAAACATGAAAGGAGAAACCTGGAAATTGCCGAACTATTCTCAATCTGTGTAATTTATTTAAATTAAAATTTTTAATCAACTGATGCTTTCTAGCATTATGTTGTGTATTGTCTACCATAATTCCTTTCTTAATGCCTACCGTAAATTATCTTTAATAAAGTTGTATATTCTAACATAAAACTATATATTTTCTGCAAAACAGAGTAATTTGCTTGGTTTCTAAATGATTTTATCAACAATTAAATTAGTTTTGAGAAAATAAAGTTTCGACTTCTTCGTTTTATCAATGCATATGTACAATCATTATTATGTTGCATTGGGTGCAATATCAAAAATAAATAATGGAAAAAGACCACTATGAATTAATTAAAAAAAAAGGATAATGACAAACTGTAATGAAACTAAAGATCACTCAATTATAATCATGTTGTTGTTCCTAACTGTTTTAATTTATCAAGTTTATTGTTATAACCATGTTGTTGTTCCTAATTGTTTTACTTTATCAAGTTTATCGGTATTAAGTAAATAGATAAATTCTGTATTAACCAGTACAACCAGGGAGTAAGTATACACGGAGGAGACACGGATTCATAAACACTCTAGTTTATCAATTAATGTTGTCGCGCTAGAACACCGCCATTTACCATTTTATAGATACATGTAAATCGATCGTAAGCGTGTATACGTTACATTTGAAAAGTTAAAATTTCAACCAACATCTCAAAATAGGCAGTTTTTATAGTCTCTTTTTTACTGCTTTCTGTTATAATCAACATCACGAAATTACGTTCTTGACAAGGATAAACATATATGTCTACTATTCATTTTTTGTTATTATTAATGCCTAATATAACCCGTACTTCGTATTTTGTTTGCAATAGCTAAACACCATTTTTAATTTAAAAATTCAAAATTTCAGCTGATATCTCAAAAGAGGCATTTTCATCACCTCTTTTTAGGCTTTGTCTTATAATCACCACCGTGAAATTACCTTCTTGACAAAGATAAATATTTATTGTAAACATTTTCATCGGTGAAAGATTGGGATTTCTCAGTGAATTGAATTGGGGTTTTAAGGCGCACCAACACATGAAAAGGTTATATGGCGCCTAAAAGGCATGAACATGCCAGGCTCATCTTCCATGTACATTGAGATAAAATATGGAAAATGGGCCTAGAACCTTCTCACCCTGAACTGCAGAGTTGCTGCAAATTCTATCGTAGAAACTCCATTTACGCTGGAGCCACGTTATTGTTTTTCTGCCACTGCTCTTTTGATGCGAGAGAGATAGCACCTGAAACAATGCAGGGATCATGATGAAGACCTTTAATGAACATGAACAAAAAATGATAAAATGAACATGAATTTGGCGGGATTCTACCCCTCTCCCTCCAAAGGGATCTGCAGTGGCCGTATTCTTTGCCCCGTGACCAAACGGGGCCCCCGGCAACCACACGGGGCTATAATATTCATAATAGCTAAATATTATTGACTAACACCGAACACAAAAGTAACTAACTGTGACACTGAGTTATGACGTCATTAAAGTGGTGCTGACGTCGACGTCATCTGCCGATAGCGTTCAATAAAACGCTATCAATAAAGCGAAGAATATCTGTGCATGATTTTAACTGCTGTGTTCGATTATAGGGAAATCCATCACCATCACTCGATGGTAGACGTGTTTTGTTCGGTGTTTTTTTCACTTGTAACCGGAGGCCCCGGGTTCAATCCTCCGTGGTGCCACTGAGTTTCGACGGTGTGTTCTTGGGCAAGACACTTGCCCTTAGCCTCGTCCGTCGGATGGGGACGTAAACCAGGTGGTCCCGTGTATCGGTCTATCCTCCAAGCAAGTTAAAGAACCATAGGAATCTATTCGATAATAAGAGTAGGGCACGGTTCCCGGATTCCTATGTATCATTTCCCTCTCTCTGGGGTGGCTCTAAATAACCTTTACTGTGTTGATGAGCCGTTAAACAACTTACAATTTCATACGTCTACCACCTCCTACCATTTCCCTATAATCGATCCCAGCAGTTAAATAATCTCTATGTTTACTATTCACTTTTTGTTATTATAATATAACCCGTAGTCTCGTATCTCGTTCGCAATAGTTTACACTGTTAACCATGACAGAGCAGGGGCGTTCCTGGGGCTAATTTAGGTATAAGCACCATCGAGTTTTGGATTCACAAATGTGCCTAACCCCCATATACCTTCTGTTTTTATTGCATATTTCGCATTTTTAGCCATTTTTATATTTTTGCTTCTTTAATAGCCTGTACGCACGTGCGTACGCCCAGATACGCCCCTGCAGAGGATCCGCCTTTTGGATTTCTTCAATTATGAAAGCTGAAGGTAATTTTTAAATAAAACGAACACATGGCAATCTTAATTTTGTTTAATTGCAAGATAGTTTTTTCTGCATTTATCTAACTTGCATATTTGCTGTAAGTTGAATAGCTTTTGCAAAATTTTGATTATTTTCAACCACTAATACATTTCAAACTTTGGTAGAATAATATTAATTGAAATGTAAACACTTTGGTAAAATAAGAAAATTTGCATTACCTTTTATTTGAAAGTAAATTATCAATATTATTGGATTAACAAACTATGGTTACGGTAGTACCTTTAAAAGTCAAGGCACATTATAATCAAAAACTAAGTATTAAAATATACAAAAAGATATAAAATATATACTTGCATCAGGTAATCTATTTAATAATATTTTATTCAAGTTTTATATATATAATTCAATTTTTTTTTTACTGCCTTTATATCCTCTGCTGTATTAAATACAGTTGTGTCTTATCAATTACCCTTTTTGAACCCCTTCAAGGCCTGTTGTAACACCAAAAGTGTGCCATGAATTTTATAACTAATAAGCTGATTACATAACAGGGACACACCATAAACCACTAATTGAGCAGCACCAAGTGCCAGTGATTGACAGCATGGGGTATTGAATCATATGCCACTGGTGAGGTCATGCTGGAATGAAAATTGATATATAGGGCCCTGGGTCACATCTTTACAACAGTTACAGATATTAAATTGACTGCATTCAGCAGCTGAGACTAATTGTTTATTTTAATTAAAAAAATTAATAAAAAAAGAAAGGAAAAAAACACACATTAATAAGCTTTTTCTTCAAAAAGAACAGAAATGTGAAACATAGTTGAATCTAACACTTTGAGGAATTTAAAATGATTTAGTGTGTGCACAAATCCTGTATTGGTCTCTAAAATAAATATTTATTTTTTTTAAAATCTCAGTCTTTATTAGTGGATTTCTAATAACAAGTTTAAAAATTAGCAGCATATAACCTGAACATTATTTCACCACTATTGTAAGCTACAACAGGGAGTAAGTATACGGGGAGGAGAAACGGGTTCATAGACGCTCTAGTTTATCAATTTATGTTGTCGCGCTAAAACGCCGCCATTAACTATTTACTATTTTATCGATACAGGTAAATCGATTGTAAGCGCGTTGCATGTGAAAAAGTTAAACTTTCAGCCAACATCTCAAATTAGGCAGTTTTTACAGCCTCTTTTTTAAGGCTTTCTATAATAATCGACATCACGAAATTACCTTCTTGACAAAGATAAACATGTCTACTATTCACTTTTTGTTATTATTAATGCCTAGTATAATCCATACTTCGTATCTCGTTTGCAATAGCTCCAGACCATTTTTAATTTGACAAATTAAAAATTTCAGCTGATATCTCAAATGGCACATTTTCATCACCTCGTTTTAGGCTTTGTCTTATAATCACCACCTTGAAATTACCTTCTTGACAAAGATAAATATGCCTACTATTCACTTTTTGTTATTATTAATGCCTAAATAACCCGTAGTCTCGTATCTCGCTTGCAATAGCTACATGTATTCCCCGTCACCATTTTTTATTTGGTGCAGCAGAGCCCCAGATAAGAATTGGTTTGATTTGCTTAAATACCCACCTATATTTTTGTCAATTGGGTATTTTAAAATACAACTGATTAAAAAAAAGTAATTCACTCATCAAATGTTTCGTTAATTGGGTATCAACACAAAATAGTACAAATAGGTACTTACAATAGTGTACTTTTCAGATCTTTATGTTGTGTGTTGTATGAGTCTCTGTTGTGGCTTCTATTTCACATGAATTTTTACCAACACATGAGAGGTTATATGGCGCCTAACAGGCATGAACCATCGAGATAAAACATGGGAAATGGGCCTACAACCTTTTCACCCTGAACTGCAGAGTTGCTGAAAATTCTATCATAGAAACTCCATTTACGCTGGAAACATAAACTGTAACTTCTAACTATGTTTTAACTGATTGTTTTATTTTCGCTGAATAATAAGTTCACGATTCAGATTTATTCATCATCATCATTACTGACGACAATTAGCCACGGATATTTAGTTTACCAGTCTCTAACAGTTTTAGTAAGTACACGATTGCCGTCGGATTTGTTACTGATGACAAAATATTGTTTAATACATTGTGAACAATTGGAATTGACGGGTGAATACATATATCGATTAATTCCTCTATAACTTCCGAAACAACCCCGTCACCATCTAATGGTTTGGGAATTCCAAAATACCCTACAATTTTGTTTTGCTATGTATTTATACTTGCCTTTCTACAACCTCTTTTGACGGATGCCATTTTACACAAACGCTTGAAAATTACCAAGCCACATAGTGATCTAGACTTTATTTTATATTGGATTGGTTTACGAAATTACTATTTGTTCTATAGCAACATACTGTTAAATACTCCAGTAACGTCTACTAGACGGGTTCGCTAATTAACCGGGAGAATACAGAATGACGAAGATTTGTTTACATTCTACGAAAGTCAGAGACAACGTGCGATTACAATAATGGTAAACAGTTTGTACGCACACATTTTTTAAATAATTGCTTAAATGGTATTTCATATGCTTTTTGGTACGCTTGATTTTAATTTCAATTTGGTTTTCCATTGTTTTAATTGGGTAATTACGCAAATACGCAGCTTATCTGGGGCTCTGGTGTAGAGTGGCGCCATCTTTGTTATACGGAACCGTCTGGTAAAATGTGCTTTTATACATGCAAACAAATACACGCTCTGTATCAGAGGACACAATGTGAATAAATAGTACTTATGTTTACATTGCGCACCTTTGTTGAGTTTGTAAGTGTAATAATTTATGAGAATTTGCTGTTTTTCACACACGCACGAAACAACCAGTAGTCATTTTCACGCAGTAGTGAAACACACGCGCGACAACATAAAACGGCAAAACGATCCGCTTCTCCTCCGCGTATACTTAATACTCCCTGGCTACAATAAGTACATATGTGTACTCACAGACACTGTAGTAGCTGACAGGTAGTATGTGGATATTTTATTGTTATTCAAATAAAGAAAGTGCCATTGTATCTAACAACACATTTAGTAAATTATGATCTGCAACCTGTCCCCATACACTGTCACAGGCAACTGTCATTAAGATTTATTCCCTTCCACGCAGACATTCGTCGGCAGCCATATTGATCTGGTACCCTTCCCCTACTGCGCTCGCTATTATCTCTTCGAGCGCAGGGGGTTATGGGTACCAGACCAATATGGAGCCATATTGAAACCAAATTTGACGGTTGTAAACAAAAGAGAACATGTAGCTTCCATTGAATTAACTGGTAAGAAAATAATTAGCATTCATTATCTGCGGTGACGACTAAATGATTCTTGGTCTAGTTTCGTACGCAACTGCCGTTAGAGTTGTTGTTTACAGAGTGACTGTGTTTAGGCACGGGGTCTTCCGACTAAAGATTTGGACCAGTTTTTCAACGTTTCGATGACGATTTCTCAACGTTTCGATGACGATTTCTCATTACTGTATTGAGCGATATTAAAATATATACCAATGTTGGACACCTTGAACACTTGGTTATAGGAGGCATGTAGAGTTAAATGATTTGCTCTTTTAATTAAAACAATTTTCAGCATAGAATGAGCTTAGTGAGAATGACCTGGTATTTACCGACAAAGCACATGAGCCGGACCCCTATGGTCGATATGTGTAACCCTTGATGTTACAGCGAAAACCAATGACAATAAAATATCTGCATCTACTTACAATTTATATTTAAATTTAGCAGACTGATTATAGCTAAAATATGCCGTATCTGCAAAAAAAAGTATGCATACAAACTATGTAAGTATTATACATTACCTGTATTGTTAGCTCCAAAACAGAAACTATTGAGATAAAATTGTCACGTCATTGAAAAACGAACATTATCCAAAATGTATGTAAAAAGATCAGTTTCGTTGAATTCCTTTAATAGGGAATTATTAACATCAGCCGATTAAACACTGCACTAATAACAAATAAATGCTAAAGCAAATATGTGCTTGACTAAAATATATTTTTTTGAAAAATAATCTTGAAAATGTTAAGTTCTAAGAATCATATTTTGCAGATATAAAAAGGTACTTTTCACTGCCAAAATGGTCATTAATGGTACCCGGTTTTACAATGAGAATTGTTATAGGAATGAGAAGAAGCTATTTGTTTTTTATGCTTGCACAGACGTTGAAAAAAAGGTATTTATTGATAATACTATAATTGCAAATTTCCCAAAATTGGTAAAAAGGCCTGCAATAGCCTGAATAAAGGAAAATGTACGGGTTTTCATTGACTAGCATGGTGTTCTGTGGTATCACAGTACTGAAACGGTTTGACGAACAAAAACGAAACTGTAAACAATACTGAATAGAAGAAAAGGGAAACTCAAATGCTTTCTGTGACCCTTCTACTAAATTGTTATGATATAAATGTTATAACATTTTACGTAAAAATGTCAGAATCAAGGTATGCACATATTGTGTATTTCGTATTTGTTATAGTAACTGTTATAAGATTCAATGATTGACCATTTCTAGAAACAATAATGTACAACAGACTCATCAGACTAAAAAATAATGTCATTAATGAATTTTATTGCCTTCAAGGTAATTGGAAACTGCATTTATGGAGAATAGGGGTGATGAATTTTAAAGAAAAGGAAATTGTCAACATGTTTACATTATTTTGATGAACTATCCTTTTATTTATGATAAATATACTACTGTATCTTTTTAATTATTTTATTATAAAGTCATCAACTCTATTTATAAATTAATTATCATAATTTATGCATACTGTCATGAGAACGGGAGTATTTTGAAGGTAATTGAATTGAATGTTGTTTAACGGCTCATCAACACAGTATAGGTTATTCAGAGCCGCCCCATAGAGAGGGGAAGGATACAAGGAATCCGGGAACCTGCCATACTCTTATTATCTAATAGATTCCTATGGTTCTTTAACTTGCTCGGAGGATAGACCGATACACAAGACCACCCGGTTTACATCCCCATCCGACGGACGGGGCTAGGCGAAAGTGTCTTGCCCAAGAACACACCGACGAAACTCAGTGGCATCACGGAGGATTTAAGCCGGGGCCTCCGGTTACAAATCCGCCGCGCTACCGACTGCGCCATGCCAGCCCCCTTTATTTCGAAGGTTACAAACAAAGAAAATGTCTGATATTTTTCTCTTTGGTGAGTTTTATGCATACGTCATGTTGTGTGGTGTAAAAAAAAAGAGAAAGAAAAATGGTTTCCGCCCAATACTGAACTTCCGTGAGTTAGGATTGAGAAATTGAAGCAACTTGGTGAGTGGGTTATATGGAAAGAAATATTAAAAAAAATGTCGCGGGTAGCTTAGGGAAATCCTGGTTTAAGTTGAATTTCCATCTTTCTTGTTTCTTCAATAAAATCAGACTTGGCCTAAGGTTATCTTCAGACGTATTCCAGCTCATTAATACTAAGGTATTTTGCATTGTCTTTTTACAGAAGTACCTGTCCAAGGAGGATTTGATTGATGCTTTGACTGTTATATGAAGGACATGGTACGTTATTAGGTACTTGGATTAAAATCCATCTCCCATGATGCAAATAAGTGATATATTTTACTGGTATGTCATTTTATATGTACAGTAAAATGAGAATCGAACCCATACCAGACACTTTGGGTAAACCTGAGGTGACTGGTACCTTAGGTTCACCATCATACATAACAGACAAATTCAATAACCTATAAGCAAACTCATAACTGGCCATAACAAAAAAAAAATGTTTGACCTATGTTTATGAAACTTCACATACATACCGTATTGTTCCTTTTTAACGCCCCCGGGGGCGTTACATTTTTCAAAAGGGGGGCGTTTATTAGAGTGTAAACTGATCATTCATTGACCCTTATGTAACTCTATTATAACTCTAAAACCCTTAGTGCACTATACTTGAAATACACATGGATAAAAGTTTTTGTGGATATATTAGTTGTGTTATGCGGATTAATACCACTTTTTAAGGTAAGGTTTTTCACTTTATGCACAGTGGGTGGAGGTGTTTACTCACGGTGCCTGGGGGGAGGGGCATATATTAGGGAGGGGGCATTAAAAAGGAACAATATGGTATACGTAGTAACTTCACATACTTATACGCAGTACCCCAAAAACTAGGGGTGCAATGATTAATCGTGATACGATTATAGCGCGACTTTCTTTCACACGTATCATATTGTGGGGACTGTATCGTAATAAGATAACGATACACAGATAAGCATTGCCTTGCTCTTATTGACAAAAATAACCTCGCTGATAATTGTAGAATTATTTTTTTTTTGTTAGTACTCTACTGGTGTGTCACTTGAGGGGACCAGAGGTTTGCCCCCATCAGTCAGTCAGTCTTTCAGTCCGTCCCACAAATATGGATCATGAAAAGTATTTAAGATATTTTTATGAAACTTGACATGTTGGTAGAGGGCAATATACCCAATATTTTTTTTATTTTTTATTTTGTTGATCTGACAGAAATATGGTTACTATGGCAATGGATATAGTAAAAATACACAAAATATGTATCATTTTATAACAAAAGAAATGCTTTAAAAGATAATGAAAATTTGTGTGTAAGTAAGAGGGAGAACTTTAGGAGATCATGCAGATCTTTTTTTTTTCATTAAGTAAAAAATTGTGGTTGCTGTGGCAACAGAAATTGTAACAAGAGGTCAATGACCTTGAAGCTCTACTGATTGATTTTGTTTTCAGGAAGAAGTCGCTACAAACTTGTTTTTTGAAAATCTATTTTTAGCAGTGGCGGCCATCTTGAATTTCCGGCCGACCTGAAATTTTGCTAGGATCAATTAGACATCAAGAGAAACATTCCTGTGAAGTTTCATGAAAATCCGTCAAGTAGTTTCAGAGGAGTAGTCGCTACAAGTTTTCATTATATAACTCTATGTAAACAAAGATGGCCGCTGACAGCCATGTTTAACATTGAATCAAAATAATGTTCAACTCTGATAACCATCATGTCATGCTGATAATTTTAGAAAAAGTCCCATATCAATATCACTTATAGTTTTCAAGAAGTAGTCGCTAAAAACTTATTTTTTTTAAATCTATTTTTAGCTGTGGTGGCCATCTTGAATTTCTGGCCGATCTGAAATTTGCTAGGATCAATTACACATCAAGAGCAACATTCCTGTGAAGTTTCATGAAAATCCGTCAAGTAGTTTCAGACGAGTAGTCGCTACAAGTTTTCAATATATAACTCTATGTAAACAAAGATGGCCACTGGCAGCCATGTTTAACGTCGAATCAAAATAATGTTCGACTCGGTGACCATCATGTCATGCTGATCATTTTAGAAAAAGTCCCATATCAATATCTCTTATAGTTTTCAAGAAGTAGTCGCTACAAACTTATTTTTTGAAAATCTATTTTTAGCAGTGGCGGCCATCTTGAATTTCCGGCCGACCTGAAATTTTGCTAGGATCAATTAGACATCAAGAGAAACATTCCTGTGAAGTTTCATGAAAATCCGTCAAGTAGTTTCAGAGGAGTAGTCGCTACAAGTTTTCATTATATAACTCTATGTAAACAAAGATGGCCGCTGACAGCCATGTTTAACATTGAATCAAAATAATGTTCAACTCGGATAACCATCATGTCATGCTGATCATTTTAGAAAAAGTCCCATATCAATATCACTTATAGTTTTCAAGAAGTAGTCGCTACAAACTTATATTTTTTAAATCTATTTTTAGCTGTGGCGGCCATCTTGAATTTCTGGCCGATCTGAAATTTGCTAGGATCAATTACACATCAAGAGCAACATTCCTGTGAAGTTTCATGAAAATCCGTCAAGTAGTTTCAGACGAGTAGTCGCTACAAGTTTTCAATATATAACTATGTAAACAAAGATGGCCACTGGCAGCCATGTTTAACGTCGAATCAAAATAATGTTCGACTCGGATAACCATCATGTCATGCTGATCATTTTAGAAAAAGTCCCATATCAATATCTCTTATAATTTTCAAGAAGTAGTCGCTACAAACTTATTTTTTAAAAATCTATTTTTAGCCGTGGCGGCCATCTTGAATTTCCGGCCGACCTGAAATTTTGCTAGGATCAATAAGACATCAAGAGCAACATTCCTGTGAAGTTTCATGGAAATCCGTCAAGTAGTTTCAGAGGAGTAGTCGCTACAAGTTTTCATTATATAACTCTATGTAAACAAAGATGGCCGCTGGCAGCCATGTTTAACGTCGGATTTTCGACAGGGACCAACATCATGTCATCCTGATCATTTTAGAAAAAGTCCCATATCAATATCTCTTATAGTTTTCAAGAAGTAGTCGCTACAAACTTATTTTTTAAAAATCTATCTTTAGCCGTGGCGGCCATCTTGAATTTCCGGCCGACCTGAAATTTTGCTAGGATCAATTAGACATCAAGAGCAACATTCCTGTGAAGTTTCATGAAAATCCGTCAAGTAGTTTCAGAGGAGTAGTTGCTACAAGTTTTCATTATATAACTCTATGTAAACAAAGATGGCCGCTGGCAGCCATGTTTAACGTCGAATCAAAACGATTTTCTACAAGGACCAACATCATGTCATGCTGATCATTTTAGAAAAAGTCCCATAGCAATATCCCTTAGAGTTTTCAAGAAGTAGTCGCTACAAACTTGTTTTTGAAAAACCTATTTTTAGATTTGGCGGCCATCTTGGATTTCACATCTACATGAATTTTTGCTAGGATCAACTAGACTTCATGGGCAACATTTCTGTAAAGTTTCATAAAAATCCATTCAGTAGTTTCAGAGGAGTAGTCGCTACAAAAAAAAAGTTAACGGACAGACGGACGGACGGACGGACGGACGACGGACACCGCACCACGGCATAAGCTCTGCTGATCTCCGCACAATATCTTTAGTTTGGAATGAGATATTTGAATGAATTTGTATGAGATTTGGGTCACTGGAGTCAAGGAAACTGTTACTAACAAGAGGTCAATGACCTTGAAGCTCTACTGATTGATTTTGATTTCAGGAAGTAGTCGCTACAGACTTGTTTTTTGAAAATCTATTTTTAACCGTGGCGGCCATCTTGAATTTCCGGCCGACCTGAAATTTTGCTAAGATCAATAAGACATTAAGAGCAACATTCCTGTGAAGTTTCATGAAAATCCGTCAAGTAGTTTCAAAGAAGTAGTCGCTACAAGTTTTCATTATATAACTGTATGTAAACAAAGCAGCCATGTTTAAGGTCAAATCAAAACGATTTTCGACAAGGACCAACATCATGTCATACTGATCATTTTAGAAAAAGTCCCATATCAATATCTCTTATTGTTTTGAAGAAGTAGTCGCTACAAACTTTTTTATTTTAAATCTATTTTTAGCTGTGGCGGCCATCTTGAATTTCCGGCCGACCTGAAATTTTTCTAGGATCAACTAGACATCAAGAGCAACATTCCTGTGAAGATTCATGAACATCCGTCAAGTAGTTTCAGAGGAGTAGTCGCTACAAGTTTTTACTATATAACTCTATGTAACCAAAGATGGCCACTGGCAGCCATGTTTAACGTCGAATCAAAATATTTTTCCACAAGGATCTACATCATGTCATGCTGATCATTTTAGAAAAAGTCCCATATCAATATCACTTATAGTTTTCAAGAAGTAGTCGCTACAAACTTATTTTTAAAAATCTATTTTTAGCTGTGACGGCCATCTTGAATTTCCGGCCGACCTGAAATTTTGATAGGATCAATTAGACATCAAGAGCAACATTCCTGTAAAGTTTCATGACAATCCGCCAAGTAGTTTCAAAGGAGTAGTCGCTACAAGTTTTTACTATATAACTCTATGTAAACAAAGATGGCCGCTGGCAGCCATGTTTAATGTTGAATCAAAACGATTTTTGACTAGGATCAACATCATGTAATGCTGATCATTTTAGAAAAAGTCCCATATCAATATCACTTATAGTTTTCAAGAAGTAGTCGCTACAAACTTATATTTTAAAAATCTATTTTTAGCTGTGACGGCCATCTTGAATTTCCGGCCGACCTGAAATTTTTCTAGGATCAATTAGACATCAAGAGCAACATTCCTGTGAAGTTTCATGACAATCCGCCAAGTAGTTTCAGAGAAGAAGTCGCTACAAGTTTTTACTATATAACTCTATGTAAACAAAGATGGCCGCTGGCAGCCATGTTTAACGTTGAATCAAAACGATTTTTGACTAGGATCAACATCATGTCATGCTGATCATTTTAGAAAAAGTCCCATATCAATATCACTTATAGTTTTCAAGAAGAAGTCGCTACAAACTTGTATTTTAAAACTCTATTTTTAGCTTTGGCGGCCATCTTGGATTTCACATCAACATGAATTTTTGCTAGGATCAACTAGACTTTATGGGCAACATTTCTGTAAAGTTTCATGAATATCCATCCAGTAGTTTCAGCTGTGAAGTCGCTACAAATAAAAGTTTACGGACAGACAGACAGACGGACAGACGGACAGACGGACGACGGACGCCGCACCACGGCATAAGCTCCGCTGATCTCTGATCAGTTGAGCTAAAAATAGAAGAATGGTGTCCGCTTAATAACTTTATTTAGTAATGACCTGAAATTTGTCGAAACTTGGTGTGTAGGTACAGTACAGCTCACGCGAAAACCCACACTTTACTCTGAGGAATTACAAATCGCGTAATTACGCAGAGTTTTGATGATAAAACTACTCAGAGTGGAAATCACTTACGCGATACTTATGCCATGATACTTCGCGTAGATAAACTCGGGAGTTCGCGGAGTCGATACTGCCCAGGTAAAGGGTGCAAATTTTTCTAATTACAGTCATTTTAATGCATATTTATTTAATAACTTCAAAAAAATCGAAGCAGAAAACAATTCATAACTTTCACATCCGGTCAACTTCTGGTAGGTTAAGATATTCAGTAGGTTTACTCCGGACTTTTTTCTCAATCTCTATATGGAAAATGAAAATATTACACCATGATTTAAATTAAATGTACCTATATTGGTGTTTTAAAATCAGACAGCACAAAAAGAAGATACATATATGTACACTAAAAACTAAGTTTTTAATATAACTATCGATACAAACTAGTTTTTTAAAGGGCTAAAATCAGTTGAGCACCAGCGATATACAGTTTACACCCTACCCGAGAGTGGAGGTCTTATTTTATTGATCACTGATTGGTCAGATTATTTTGATGATGTCATGTGAAAGTTATGAATTTTACTTTTGTTTTTGGAAAAGCAGATGTGGAAAAATTTGAATGCCCGGATTATGTATACTGGGTCACGATAGTTATAATGAGCGGTTCCTATTACCTACTTCGCGACGACTGCAATTAGTAATTATTATACTGGAAATTATAATTTTATTTTAATTAATCGTTATTTGTAACAAATTTATTCTGCTGTTTATTATTTTGTTGACGAGTTCTTGAGTCAGAGATAATCAGAAAAAATTGTAAAGAATTCCGGGTCATAAACCCGTTGTTAGTGCCGCCTTGTTAAAAGGTACATACATGGCCAAGAATTATGGGTACTTATTTCGGTTGAAGAAGTGTGACTTTTGGACATCAGAAACGAACAAAACTTGTGATTAATGCATTAAAATTTTGAAATACGTATTTGTTTCGAAATTTATTCAGTGTATTTATCAGTCTTGCACAGAAAAGATGCACTCGGCGTCTCATTGTTTGTACTTATACTGGCGATTGGCTTTTTCAAGCGCGCTGTCGGAAAAATTTGCTTTTCTCCCAGTAATAAACCACCACAGGTGAGCACTCATGGTTAGTTGGATTCTATATACGCGGAGTAACTTGGAGTGCGAATGACTGACAATGGCGTACTTTCGCCGCATGGAGTTACCGAGTACCAGTCACTCCGCGTAGATCCGCGTTGCACTCGATATGACCAAACTCGACGAATCGAGTAAAGTGTGGGTTTTGCCTGATCTGTACTGTTTATATGAAAGGCAAGTTTGGGATTGCATTTGGTTAAAGGCAGAATATGCTTATTTACACATAAACTAAAACATCTGATGAAGCACTTACAAATTGGAGAATTACGCTAACAAATAAACTGACTAAAATTAAACTGTACACACTAATACATATTTGTGCTCTAATTACGCTGTATCCCCTACATGCTGCGCCGACACTAAGCACAACACAGGAAGTGTGCAGATCCAAATGGTTTATAGCACAGGTAATGTTTATGTAAACACAATAGTTAAAAGTAGTTTTTATTAACGGCTGGATTCATAGTGGGATTTAATGCAAATTTGACGGTAATATTATACACAAATACTTGATACAAAGTCTCTATCGTCTCTTAAGGTTAACAATAAGCATATTCTGACTTTAACTGTGGTCCTTGAATGATACATTTCCGGTTCTACTTTGCTTACAGACTGTTCATGAACATAAGATCAGTTTACAGAGAACTCAAAATATAATAAATTTATTGTATTTCAGGTTTGCTCCATGTTCTCCGGTGACAGATAGATAGTGCAAACAAATCTACGGAGGCAATATATTCCAACCACATGGACACATGAGGTATTCCAACCACATAGAGATGCACACGATTATAAGCTATAGAGATTTTATGAGATATATTCCCACATAAAAGCACACACAATATTTCCAACCACATACTTTAAGAATGAAAATATTCTTACTACAGAGATATTTCAACCACGAAACATATTCAAACCACATAATTACAGAAACGTGTGATATTCTAGCAACAGAGAGACGGCATGGAGATGTGGGATAACCACATGGAGATGTGATGTAGTCCAACCATGTAGAGACCTGACATATTCCATCCACATAGATACTTTTGATGTTTCAACCTTTGGAGACTTGTGATGACAATGTTGAAAAGTTTTATACATATGTGCTATTCCAGCCTCATAGCTGTAGATTAGATTGCGGTATTCAAAGCACGTAGACTAGGCACATGATGTATTAATTCCAGCAATATAGCAAAAAGTGATAGTCGTGCCACAAGAGAACCGATATTCCAACCACATAGATGCCTGATATATTCCAACCACATATAGACAAGATATGTTCCAACTACATTCATATTTGTGATAGGCCAGCTATATAGAGACATGATAATACAATTCTGTTGCATGAAGTCAAGAGTTATTTGAACCGCATAGAGATCTGATATAATACAACCACATGGAGACAAGAGAAATATATGCCAACCACTCAAGCCACTAGCATAGACATGATAATATATATTTCCATTACAACGAGACAATATGGGTTAATCGAACCACATAGAAACCCAGTGTATTAACAACCACATGGAGACATATTCCAACCACATATTCCAACCACATTGGAGACCAGGGATATTTAAACCACAGACATGAGATAAGCCAGCAGCATAACGACATGATAATATATTTCCAATACATGGATACAGTCTGTGTTATTCGAACCACTAATAGGGCTGTTGTATTCCAACCACAGAGAGATAGATATTCAAACCACATTCCACCCTTATGGAGATGAGAGATATTCCAACAACAGAGACTTAAGATAAGTCACCACCACAGAGACATGATCATATGTTTCCAATACATGAAGTCAATCTGTGTTGTTTAAACGACATATAGACCCGACCACAACCATAAATTGTTTAGTTAACCAAGAATAATTTTCAAATGCCTATTGATGACAGCATAGTATCGGACCAGTAACAGCAGAGTTACGGCCCTTGATTTAGTTCAATATGCTATATTTTGCCTCGTTAAGACGATAGGGCCTTCATTTTTCATCCTATCTTTACCAAACTTTACCACATTGTTAATATCAATGAAAGCTCGGACATTTTCGAAAACCAGCCATATCGGACTAATAACAGCAGAGTTGTGGCCCTTGATTTAGTTAAAAATGCTACATTTTGCCTCGTTAAGACGATAGAGGATTCATTGTTCATCTGATCTTTAATTTGACACAAGTGATCACCATAACAAGACGATGTGTGGCGCGCAAAACCCAGATACGTACCTCAAAGGTCAAGGTTACACTTGAAGTTTATAGGTCAAAAACAAGTACACAATTTCGTGTACGGACGTAGCGTCACAACCACTGCAGGGATTTTTAAATAACTTGGCACAACTGATCATCATAACAAGACGCTGTGTCGCGCGCAAAACCCAGGTCTTCAAGGTCAAGGTCACACTTGGATGTCAAAAGACAAATTGTGTCCGGTCAATAACTCTGGCATTCATGGACGGATTTTCAAATAACTTGGCACAAGTGCTCACCATAACAGGACGATGTGTCGCGCACAAAATCCAGGGGTCAGGGTCACACTTACAGGTCAAAGGTCAAATCGTGTCCGGTCAATAACTTTTGCATGCCTGGACGGATTTTCAAATAACTCGCCACAACCAAACGATGTGTCATGCTTGCGAGTCGTCCTGCGCCAAAACAACGAGTTCCAAGTAATATTTAGCCATACAAATTCAATAACCTTTTTATTGAATACTTTCATATTGTTTTCGATCAATGTTAATTGTATGACTATTACTTTTCATTGTATTTGTGTTATTTTTATAGCTTTTGATGGAATTCCTATCTTGCCATTCAGTTTCATTTTGTGTGGATGATTATTTTGCGCGAAAACGACGTCGACGTCGGATGACGTCATTAAAAACAACAAGCCATTTTCTAAAGTTTGTTTACCATTCGATAACGTTAAAAACAGTGGGTGAGTGACCATTTCAGTTATTTTATCAATTTTTGCCATAAAAGAAAGAAAAAAAACACTTATTTTTTTGTTGACACTAGTATAGGAAGGATTCCGTTATTTTTTATTTGAAAGTAGTTCCTTATTTCTATTTCGCGGCTCTTAGCAAGCACGAGCAAAAGTTCCCGTGCAATATGAATGCGTGCAATATCGTAGAATATTGCACGCTTAGCTCAATGCAAACTAAACGGGACAATATGAAAGTATACAATAACAGGAATTATGGCTCTTGATTTAGTTAAAAATGCTATATTTTGCCTCGTTAATACGGTAGGGCATTCATTTTTCATCTGATCTTTGTCAAATTTTACCAGATTCTTTAGTTATGGCCCTCGAGTTAGTTAAAAAGCTGTTTTTTGCCCAAAACTTTCAAAAAAACGTAAATGGCAGTCACTCGTCACTCGTTTCATTGATGGTATAAGAGCCATGTTAGCCAGTAGAGCGTATGTATACAGGCCCTCTTGGGCCTCTTTGTGTTGTTTTTTTGTGTTTTTTAGCTCTACTGGCCAGAAGAGCTTATGGGATGGTGTGTTGTCCGTTTTCCATCGTCCGTCTTCCGTCGTCTGTTAACTTTTCTTCAAACGACTTCTCCTCAGAAACCGCTTGGCTAATTTTGACCAAACTTCACATGGATGATCCTTAGATGAATGCTTTTTAGATTTGTTAAAATTAGGTCTGCGCTACATCCAAGGTGGCTGCCATTACCATATATGGTCGAAACCTTAAAAAATCTTCTTCTCCAGAACCGCTGGACAGATTTCAACAGTTTTTCTTTTAAAATGATCGCCAACGCCTAGACTATCAAATTTGTTCAAATAAAGTCTCCGGGGTCAAAAATGGCCGTACCCTGGGAGTCCAAAGTTTGTATATTGAGGTTTTGCATGTTTTTCATATAGACATATAGGAAAAAACTTTAAAAAATCTTCTCTAAAACCACGAGGCACAGAGCTCTCATGTATTACATGTAGCATCAGCTTATGGTCCTCTACTAAGTTTGTTCAAATGGTGACCCTAGGGGTCAAATTTGTCCCCGCCCCAGGGGTCACAGTTTTAAATAGACTTATATAGGATTTTTTTAAAAAAAATTCTTTTTCTCAGAAACTACAACAGCCAGAGGTTTGATATTTTGCATTTACTATAAGCTTATGGTCTTTTACCAAGTTTGTTCAAATGGTGACCCTCGGGTCATATTTGACCCCGCCCCGAGGGTCAAATGTTTTACATAGACATGTATAGGGAAAAACTTAAAAAAATCTTCTCAGGAACCACATGGCACAGAGCTCTCATGTATTACATGTAGCATCAGCTTATGGTCCTGTACTAAGTTTGTTCAAATGGTGACCCTGGGGTCACATTTGGCCCCGCCCCAAGGGTCACATGTTTTACATAGACATGTATAGGAAAAAACTTAAAAAATCTTCTTCTCTGAAACTGCAAGAGCCAGAGGTTTAATATTTTGCTGTTGCTATAAGCTTATGGTCCTTTACCAAGTTTGTTCAAATGGTGACCCTGGGGTCACTTTTGGCCCCGGCCAAAGGGTCACATGTTTTACATAGACATGTATAGGGTAAAAATTAAAAAATCTTCTTCTCTGAAACTGCAAGAGCCAGAGGTTTAATATTTTGCTGTTGCTATAAGCTAATGGTCCTTTACCAAGTTTGTTCAAATGGTGACCCTGGGGTCACATTTGACCCCGCCCCAAGGGTCATATGTTTTACATAGACAGGTATAGGGAAAAACTGAAAAAATCTTCTTCTCTGAAACTGCAAGAGCCAGAGGTTTAATATTTTGCATTTGCTATAAGCTTATGGTCTTCTACCAAGTTTGTTTAAATGGTGACCCATTGGTCACATTTGGCCCCACCCTGGGGTTTGGTCACATTTGGCCCCACCCTGGGGGTCACAGTTTAACTTAGGCTTGTATAGGGAAAAACTGAAAAAAATCTTCTTCTCTGGAACCACATGGCACAAAGCTCTCATGTATTACATTTAGCATCAGCTTATGGTCCTCTACCAAATTTGTTCAAATGGTGACCCTTTTTTTTTATTTGTTGATAGATTAAAATTATGTTTTTGAATTTTTTTTCATTATCTTTTTAATTACTTGACACTTACTTCAAAATTTCTTGTCGGCTCTACTCATCTTAAATGCCTTTTTGAATTTCGACGAAACTTGACAGGAAGCATCGGTAAGATGTCTAGTTGTGCATATCACGCTTTTGTTCCAGTTCGCTGATTTTTGACTGAGTTATGGCCCTTTGACATTTTTATTTTAAATTTCTTGTCGGCGCAACTCCTCTTAAACGGCTTGCTGGATTTCTACGAAATTTGGCAGGAAGCCTCCGTATGATGTCTAGTTTATCAATGAAACCTTGGACAATTTCGAAAAACAGCTAGATCTTGTTAGTAATAACAGAGTTATGGCCCTTGATTTGTTGAAAAATGCTATATTGTATTTTCCTTTGTTAAATCTATAGGAGAAGAGAGCTATATCTAGCTATATCTATCTAAATCTATAAGAGCTGTTTTACCCAGTAGAGCGTCCACAGGCCCTCTTGAGCCTCTTGTTTTGGTTTGATATTATGACTTGTACTTATTTGGAAGATTTGTTTTCTTTTTCATTTCCTTTAACATTATTTAGAGAATTTTCCCAGTCAAAAAATGGGAGAATTTTCCCAAAACAATTTGGGAACATTTTCCCAATAACATTTGGGAAAATTTTCCCAAAAACAATTTGGGATAATTTTCCCATTTTATTTTGGGAAAGATTTTATTTCATTAAATTATAAACATAATGGCATATTTAATTGTCAACACTGCAATGGAAGATGTTTCCAAGCTTTGAAGTGTTGTTTTAGCTATTAAGAAATAACTCATTTTCCCATGGGAAAATTTTCCCAAATTACAATATTGGGAAAATATTCCCATGGGAAAATATCAAAGTGCTCTTATCGCTGTAAAACTTCATCATAGACCCTAAATATGAAAGCCGCATACTATTTTGACATTATATTGCAAGATAAATACTTTCTGTTTTTCCCATGGGAAAACTGCCCAAGTCATTTCCCATGGGAATATATTGTCCCATGGGAAAGACCCTTTCCCATGGGAAAAAAGCTTTTCCCATGGGAAAATAGGCTTTTCCCATGGGAAAGGTCAACTTTACGTCAAATTTCTCGGAAAAATTAAAGTGTCACCAATGAAATAGAATATAATTTTACAATCATTTGATATGTGCTTTCATATGATATAGTCGAAAGCGCCCTAGCTCATTCGGAATTACTTGCTGTTTTTGCCAAAAACCGGCGCGGCAAAAAAAAAACGGCGGCTGTTTAGTATGAAAGTGATCATGACCAAGAATCTTACGAAGTTTATAAATCACATCACCATAGAAGTCAGGTTGTGATAGTCCTTGTCGCAGAAGAGTCCTTAAATTACAATTATATTTGGAAAGAAGATCAGGGTTACGATAATAAAATTTTGCAAAGGTTTTACGAAGTTTATGGTAACGGTAACCCTGATTGAGTAACTTTTTAGTTATACAAAGAATACGAATATTAAAGTCCTCAACTCGAGTACAAGCTCTAGCAAAACAAATGAGTTGAGACAGATACAATGACGGAACTAATAGGAAACGACAATACATATTATTAATGATAGTTG
Source organism: Cyrtodaria siliqua (assembly GCA_037043455.1). Lineage (NCBI taxonomy): Eukaryota > Metazoa > Mollusca > Bivalvia > Adapedonta > Hiatellidae > Cyrtodaria > Cyrtodaria siliqua. Next base: position 167,148 of record JAWPHD010001352.1, read on the forward strand.
ATAAAAAATAGTACATGAGTCAAGAAAATTACATACATTTAACTATATTAACTTTTACATTCATTCAATTTTCAACAGTTCAGATACTTATTTTACGGATATTTTAACAGTTTTATTAAATATGTTTTTATGTACTTAGATATTTATATATAGACATTTAGCTATATATAACTGTTACAGAGTATTTACAATTGGCAAATGTTGCAACATTATATGTAATAATACAATAGTAATTACATGTTATGTAAAGACAACAATTTAATAGTAGTTGAATAAACAACAGCAACAAAACCTATAACTAGTGCTCATACTTTTAGATATTGAACAAATCGCCTGAAACACCTTTCCGAAGATTGAAAGCTGTGTCTACGACGCTCAGTAATACAAATAGTATACGACAAGACATTGAGCGCAGTCTTTAGTTGAAATAGGATCGAAACTTAACGAAATACTTGTTCGAACAGCTCATGGACATTTCAGAGCCAGCAGCTACACTGCCACTTCCATCCTCTCATGAAAAGTTAGTCGAGGTGCCACTTCAGCTGACTTCTTCCAGGGAGGAGGATTCATCAGTGAAGATGTCACTGCTTGAGTCTCCTAATACCTCTCCTAAATCTAAGGCCAAAAATAAAAATAAAATTACAAATAGCCTTAGCGCTAAATAATGGGTAAAACTAATAAGATCATTCAATGGAATTGTCGAGGTTTGAAACCAAATTATGATGAAATCAGCTTAATTTTAAATGAACACAACCCTATTGCCTTTTGTCTTGAAGACAAGTGATAAGATATCTTTTAAACAATACTATCTATACAATCATATTTGTGATACCGGGGACAAGGCGATAGTCGTTAATCGAAACATTCCTCACAGACCTGTTGCATTGAAAACAAATGGGCAAGCTATTGCGGTCAGTGTTACGATGCACAGAGTTATAACAATATCTTTGCCGCATAGGATCAAAGTCTACACATTCCAATAAGATGTGTTTGACCGTTAACGGTGCAAAGCAGGGTATACATTCTGGTAATTGCTCACCTTGTAATAAATATGAATGAGTATAACGTGTATGCCCTATCCTGCACCGGGCTAGGATAACTTTCTCTCGACGAACGGGTCTACTAGAAGAACGCCATTCTCCGAATAACGGTTTAATTGAATGGAGTTTATTATTAACTGACAAATCCCAAGCAGTTTGCCAAGAGTTACAATTATATGTGTTAATAAAGCTTTTAAAATCAGTATAAGGTAATTTGGTATATGATATATGTAAATCTAATGCTGCCTTGGCAGCACTATCAGCTCTATCATTACCACGTATTCCTAAAAGGCTTGGAAGCCAGCAGAAAATAATAACATTATCAATTATAAGAGTATTGTACTTTTCTAAAAGTTGAAGCACAACTGGGTTATCATGTTTCATATTACCCAGTGCTTGAAGATATGAAAGGGAATCAGAAAAGATTACAAAATGGTCATCATCAGATTCCTGAATATAATTTAAGGCAAGTTCAATTGCCTTAAGTTCAGCTGAACAGATAGAGGCCTTGTCAGGCAGGCGGCTCTTTATGCTGTGTTTGTGAACAACAGCTGATGCAGCTACCTTATCTCCGTCTTTAGAGCCATCTGTGTATATATGTTGAAAGATACTGTATTTCGATTTAATTTCATTAAATTTGCTTTGAAAGACAGTAGGGTCTGTACTGGAAATGTTACTATTACAAAGGTCGAAAATAATTGTTGGTGTTTCCAAAGTCCACGGTGGAATTTGTGATACTTTGTACTTGGCAATCAAATTTAGGTCGATTTCAGTGTCTCTTAATTTTGGTTTAATACATTATCGAAAGTTGGGTTTAAAGGGTTAGATTTTAATTTAATGGCATATTGAAGGGCTAACTTGTCCCGTCTATAAGACAGTGATGGTTCATTAGCTTCAACATATAGACTTTCGGCTGGTGATGTACGAAAGGCACCTAAGGCGAGTCGTAATCCTTGATTATGTATAGGGTCGAGCATCTGCAAGTATGACTTGCGAGTCGATCCATATACTATTGATCCGTAGTCCAGCTTGGATCTGATAAGAGATCTGTAAAGTCGCAAGAGGACTTTACGATCTGCTCCCCAGTTAGTGTTTGCAACAACTTTAAGTAAATTAAGAGCTTTAAGGCACTTCGCCTTCAAGTATTTAAGGTGTGGAATAAACGTTAATTTACGGTCGAAAATAAGACCAAGGAATTTTGCCTCATCTACTACTGGTATTGGTGACCCATCCAGTGTTAGATGAGGGTCTTCATGATGTTTACGTAATTGACAAAAGTGCATACAATTAGTTTTAGATTTAGAAAATTTAAAACCATTTTCATCCGACCAGGTCTGAAGTTTATTCAGACATTGTTGCAGTTGTCTCTCAATAGTGTTCATGTTTATTGCACGATAACATATAACAAAGTCGTCGACATATAGAGAGCAATCCACACCAGGATTGGTACATTTAACAATACTGTTAATTTTTATACTAAAAAGAGTGACAGAGAGTATGCTTCCCTGTGGCACACCCATCTCCTGTTCATGGATGTCAGAGAGGGTTGAACCCATTCGGACACGAAACTGTCTGTCCTCTAAGAAATTCTCTATAAAAATAGGTAATCGGTCTCTTAAGACCAAGGTCATAAAGATCATTCATAATACCATACTTCCATGCTGTATCATAAGCTTTCTCCAAGTCAAAAAATTACTAGATGTTCTTTTTTTATGAAAGCTTCCCTTATAAACGATTCAAATCGTATGAGATTGTCTGTTGTGCCTCGTTGGCGCCGGAATCCACTTTGATACTTTGTTATCAGTTTGTTGGACTCCAGGTACCAAACGAGACTCTCATTAATCAATCGTTCCATGGTTTTACATATACAACTCGTTAAAGCGATTGGGCGATAATTTACTGGGTCCGTATGATCCTTTCCAGGTTTGGGGACTGGAATAACGATTGCTTCCCGCCAAGAATCGGGGAAGTTTCCCGTCACCCAAACCTTATTAAATATATCAAGAAGGGTAGAGAGACAGGATTCAGGTAAATGTTTTAGTAATTGATAATGGATATCATCAGAACCAGCTGATGTATCATGAGCCTTTTTAAGGGACTCTCGAAGTTCTTTGAGAGTGAATAGTTTATTGTATTTTTCCAAGTTTTTCGACTTGAAATTCAGCTTCTTCTGTTCTTTTTGTTTCTTATTTTTCAGAAAATTTGGTTGACAATTTTCAGAAGAAGAATTTTTTGAAAAAGTTTCTGCCAAAGTGTTTGTAATATCTTTGACAGATGTTATATCTCCATTATCTGTTTTAAGATGATTTACAGAACTAGAATTACCTTTACCACTTATTTTCCGGACCATGTCCCATGTCTTCTTAAGAGATGAGACGTAAGATCTCCAGGATTTCCTCTTGCTATTCTTAATTGTACGACGGGCTTTCGCACGAAAAACTCTAAAAGTTATCTAAATTTGTTTGAGTTGGCCGCAAGTTAAAATTATTTAATGCAGCTTTACGATCGTTGACTGCTTTTTTGCAGTCATCGTCGTACACTGGTTTATGTGGGCGTTTAGGATTTGCCGAGGTTTTTGGAATAGTTTGTTCCTATATCGTGAAGAGTTTTGGTAAAAAGAGCAGTTGCGTCTTCGACATCATCGAAAACGGAATTGTTCCTCGCAAAGAGATTGAAACGTAGTCCAATCAGCCTTGCGAAGTTTCCATCGTTGCGTTTTTTCGAGAAGTGGAGGGCCGATATTTTCAAGAAATATGGGGAAGTGGTCACTTCCACAGAGGTCGTCTCCAACACTCCACGAAAAATCCATCAAAAGCGTTGGATCGCATATTGTTAAATCAATGGAAGAAGGAGAGCCTGTAGCAGGATGTAGGCGTAGAAGAACCCCCTTTCCAATTCTGAGAAACTGACATGCTCTTGACATTGCCAGAGCTTGCCGGTTTTGTGTTTGATTTAAATGTAAAAGTTGGATTAGGTGAAAAGTTTAATTTTGGTTTGTTAAGTTGTATTTGTTGATTTTTGTTTGGATTTGATACTGAGGAAGTATTCTTTGTATTTTGAATTTCTGACTGTGGTTCGTATTTCGTACTTGCATCCCTGTATTCTGTGTGTGTTGCTTTTGTTTTGAGAATAGATGCGTAGAGGTCGGACTTGAAATTTTATATTTTTCTTCAATTAATTTTCTTGCTTCTGGAAAGGGGATGTTTTGTGTATATTTAACTGTTATGATTTCTTTTTCTTTTTTAAATTTTTCACATAATTTTGAATTTGCGTGATGTCCCAGACCGCAGTTGGTACATTTGAGGTCGTTAGGACAATCTGATTCGTTATGTTTGAATGCAGAATCGCCACATTTACCACAACGTTCTTCTTTAGTACACCTGGAGTTGTGGTGCCCAAAGGCTTGGCAGTTGTAGCAACGTAACGGGTTTGGAATGTAGGCGTCAACATGCAATTGCAGATATGTCACCTTTATTGTTTTTGGTAAGACGGGTGTTGCAGATGTGAGTATGATAGTATTTGTACTAATAATTTTGTCATTCCTCTAGATGATTATTCGGCGAGCTGCAGTTACCAACTGTGGCGCAAGCTCGTGAATAATTTCGTCTTCAGGTACTCCGGAGAGATCCAGGCACCTGATGACGCCTTTGGAGATATTCATAGAGGAGTGAATTGTTAATACATTATCAGAGTGGGATTTTTTTTTCCGTTTCAATTAGAAGAGTTGTTTTTTAATTTTTTAATTTGTTTGACATGTCCAGCGATGGATTGGACAGTTTTTTGAATGGCAAAAGGTGACATATCTGCTTATTTTTTAATAGTTTTATCTTTATATATTTACATTAATTTTTAATTAATACTTCATTTCTTCATTTTTCATCAATTTTTGCGCACAATATGACCTATTTGTGTGTCGACGTGCCGTAAAACACCATTCATTCATTCTTCTGATTGAATGATAAGAAAACGAGGAAAGGACTGGTTGATCACTGGTTCCTCAGTATCATGTTCTGTTTTTCCCCATTTGTTCGTAGTCTGTGCGTTTTGTGATGCCATGATGGGCGTTAAGAATTCATCTTCCACGCTTCTCACCCACCTCGGAGTCCAACAAGGGGACATTTGCTGTGGATATCCAACAGTCAAAATGCCAAGAATACGTAGAAGGTATACTCATATAAAGCCAACGCATCAGACCCCCCATACCACCCAGCGGACATAACCCCTAAACTAAAAAGTCAAAGAGCCGCACTTATGTTCCGCTTAAAAAGTGGCACGACTATAACCATATAGCGTTTTGAAATACATGATTAACCCGTGCGCCACCGCCATAAAAGACCCTATGTATTTAAAGTAGAACAATATAAAAGGTAAGTAGGATACAGTGTACTGGTACTGTCTGAATAATAAGGTCGGATCTCTTATAGCTGGCGTGACAAACCGATTGATCAGATCGGGCTAAATGTGACCGCCCGTCTAGTTGAAGTCCGGACTAAAGTGGTGTGCTGCAACGTGGAGATAACTACCAGATCTCACGCCACTCAACCACCAGGACTCCCTTCTCCAACTACACGGGTCGCCACCCACGGTCAACAGGTGGGTTACATTTCGGGGGAGTCGGGGGTCCTACCCCTCTGCTAAGTAACGAGCAGTCGGTTAATTCTTATCACACCACCACCGACTGGGGGGCTAGGATCAATTAGACATTAAGAGCAACATTCCTGTGAAGTTTCATGAAAATCCGTCAAGTAGTTTCAGAGGAGTAGTCGCTACAAGTTTTCATTATATAAATCTATGCATTGTTTTCAATATCAAAGGGGAATTTTTAAGAAACACAAATTGTGTTGTTTTTTTTATTATTTAAGTGGTACCAAGAATTTACCATTTCAAATTGCAAAATGTATGCTGTTTTCCTGTATTGGACTTAGGCCAGAAAAACAAATACCTGTGTTTCTGGTTACTCTGCTGAAAAAAAGGGTAGGTAGGTCGGTAAATTCTTTCTTTTATTTCTTTTATTTTTGCCCATGTGGTTTGGACGATGTTAAAGGTATCTTTAACGTGTCAAGTAGTTAATTTGTAGTGATTTTGCAATGATATCTTCTTAACTTGTTTGTTTTGAATAAAATAAATTGAAAACACATATTTTCTGCCATTACGAGTTTACATTCGATTGCACTTTATAATTTTCCTGAGGCTGGGTGGTATTGGAAGAACAAATCTGCTGGCAGCATGTCTTGATTAATGTTTTTCATAACTTCTGCTCTGTCCAATGGCTTCATTTTCCAATACGAATAGCCAAAACGGGTTTTAGCGCATGTTTCATACTCTCTTTTCGTACATTACCGTTTCGTACCCATCTTTTTCGTACTATTTTTTTTAAAATTTTATTTTTGATAAAAAACTGTAGGGTCGGCGCCAAAAAATAGGGACGGTCGGGTAACCAAAAACACAGGCATTATTTTTCTGGCCTTATAAAAATTCACACACAAATACTTTTTTTTAAAGGGGAATTTTTCACAGGAAAAAGGGGAAAAATAAAATACATTTAGGGGTGGGGAATGGGGCCGAATTTCGGCCCCAAAAACGGTCAAACGACGATCCTGAGGTATATGCCAAAATGCAGAAAAATGCCTCCCCCATCCCGAAAATTTATTTGCCTCTGTGTCAATTTTGTCGGGTTACGGACTGGTTACCGCAGTGTCGATAGGTGTGGAACAACTTTCTCTGTGTTTTCTTTCCTCGGTATGCCTTTTTACATACATCGTGTTGTTTATTCACCTTTTGGAATATTTTAGTAGTACAGGCAATATTGGAGCCTTTGCAGCATAATGCAAACCGATTAACTACCAATCTTAAGTTATTACTCTGAAATACCACCAACCAACACTATTGCGTGGAGTCGGCTGCATACAGACATATGTTTATTTGTTGAGAAATGAAGGCTAAATCATTGATGTATAGCAAAAATAAAAGGGGACCAAAAATATATCATCGCTGTATAGTCAAACCCCAATTCATAGATGATTTGACAAGATATTTTTTCTACATTGACAACATGGCCCTCACTCTAAAGACAATGTTTATAAGGAGCATCATGTAATTGTCTTAAACAAGTTTTAATGATATTTGATGCTGTGGTCAAAAAGTCTCCTATCCCATGGGACCGTCGGGTAAAATTTTAAGTGTTCTATATAGCCTTAAGTAGTGGTTGAAAAAGCTTGTTGCAAAATATACCTAGTGAGTTTTTACTTTGCACTTAAATCTGATTTTTCTTTCTCTATTTTTTGCAGCATGTCTCTAAAGAATATTTCCGAGCTTCCATCTGCAGGAATAGACAGGCCTGTGCCTTATACAAAAGGCCACTTGGAAGTTTTGGTAGTGAAGGTTGGGCATACAGCCACATTTTCAAATTCGGGCCAGGGAGGCGCAATACTGAACTTCAGCATAGCAGACAGCAATAATGGTTAGCTTAAATGATCGTCAAAGTTTCGACTGATTAAAGAAGGCAGGTCACTTCACCTAAGAAACTTTCTTTTGAAAGCAGAAAAAGTCATGTTGACCGCGAATTCGAAAGTAATGATGACAGCACAGGTCACAGTGTCCAGTAACATACACTAAGCTGCTGTAGAATTAGTGATTCCTTCTTCACCTTATAAATCGCTCAAAGAAGTGAAGACCACCAAAAAAAAAACAAGTGGTCACTGTTCGTGGACAGATTATCAAGGTATGCCATTTTCATATTCCTTTCCTTTTCTATACCTGCTTAATCTCGACCACGCTGTAACCCATTACAAACTTCTTCCCATACACCCCCGCCCATTCAGTGTCTTTTTTAATGCATAATTTGGGGCCCCATTCACAATTCCAAAATGTATCCTTTTTCACACAATTATATGCAATAAATTCACAATCTAAAACAAGAGGCCCAAGAGGGCCTGTGGACGCTCTACTGGCTCTAGATAAAGTTTATGTATAAGGGGCCATAACTCTTTCAAATATCGTTCAACCAGAACATGGTGATGATATACGCAACTAGGCTTGGTACTGATTGTCCCTGACAAGTTTCGTTGAAATCCAGCCAGAGGTTCAGGAGTACTAGTCTGTACAAAGTTAGTGTATTAAAACCTTTAAGGGGTCATAACTCTGCCAAAATTCATTCAACCACAACACGGCAATGACAGGTGCAACTAGGCTTGGTACTGATCATCCCCATCAAGATTCGTTGAAATCCAGCAAGGAATTCAGAAGAGACTAATCTGGACAACATTTGGCTATTAAAACCTTTAAAGGGCCATAACTCTGCCAAAAATAATTCATAACAAATATAGCGACGATATGCACAACAAGGCTTGATACTGATCATCCTTGTTAAGTTTCGTTAAAATCCAGTCAGGGGTTAAGGAGAACTAGCCCGGAAAATGTTTGGGTATCAAAAAACTTTAAAGGGTCTTAACTCCACTAAAAATCTGTTAACCAGAATGCCACGATGATATGCAAAACTATGCTTGCTGCCAATCATCCCTGTAAAGTTTCGTTGAAATGAGGGGAGGCGTTCAGGAGAACAAGTCCAGACAAAGTTTGTGTATTAAAACCTTTAAAGGGCCATAACTCTGTCAAAAATCATTCAACCGAACCATGGCAATGATTTGCACAACTAGACCCGATACTGATCAACCTTGTCAAGTTTCGTTAAAATCCAGCCAGGGGTTCAGGAGAACTAGTCCAGACAAAGTTTGTGTATTAAAACCTTTAAAGGGACTCCACCAAAATCATTCAACCGGAACACGGTGACGATATGTACAACTAGGCTTGGTATTGATCATCCTTGAAAAATTTCACTGAAATCTGGCCAAATGAAGGCCCTTTCTTCTTAATGAGGCCAAAATATAGCAAGAATGAATGAATGGTGTTTTACGGCACGTCGACACATCAATAGGTCATATTGTGCGCAAAACTTTATGAATGAATGAATGGTGTTTTACGGCACGTCGACACATAAATAGGTCATATTGTGCGCAAAACTGATAAAAGATGAAGAAATGAAGGATTAATTAAAAATTAATGTAAATATATCAGGTAAAACTATTAAAAAATAAGGGATGATATGGTAGTAATATAAACTATACATGTAAATCAACAAATGCCCGAAAAGGGGTATATAAAAAAGTAATTGTATACAAGAACATATTATACTGATTTATAAAGTCTGATTTCCTTAAGGAAATCTAAAACTAGACTAAAATCTACAGTATTAAATAACTCGGTCATAGTATTAACATTGTAGTACCTTTGACGCATAGGATCAAAGTCTACACATTCCAGCAATATGTGATTGACCGTTAACGGTGCAAAGCAGGTTATACATTCTGGTAATGGCTCACCATGTAATAAATATGAATGAGTATAACGTGTATGCCCTATTCTGCACCCAAATATATGAAAAATGAAGTATTAATTAAAAATTAATGTAAATATATAAAGATAAAACTATTAAAAAATAAGGGATGATCAGGTGTAATATAAACTATGTATGTAAATCAACAAATGCCCGTCAACGGGTATATAAACAAGTAAATATATATAAGAACACATTACAATGATTTATATAGTCTGATCTCTTTCAGGGAAATCTAAAAACAAGACTAAAATCTACAGTATCAAATAACACTTTCATAGTATTAACATTGTAGTAGACGCATAGGATCAAAGTCTACACATTCCAATAATATGTGGTAGTGGGACACAAGGGACCATGGACAAAAGGGACCAGACAAAAATTAGTTAAAAATGTAGATTTACATTGATAATAGTTGTGTATTGCAATTGTAAATATCATAATTTGATTATTTAAAGGATAATTTAAAGGATAACTTAAACTCAAGAATATCATTTGATGGCCAATTATTCAATAAAGTTATAGGTAAAAATGTTCATTCTTTTTCCAGAATTTAAGTTTAATTAATTAAAATTAACTGTTCATTATATTAGATCTTATATTGCCATGTGTTTATATCCATTGTAAGTAATTTTCATGTCATTATTAATTAGTGCATGCAGAATTCTGGAACCAGTTACCAACTTAATATTTTCTTTAAAGGGCCATACTAATTGAAAAATATTTAAACTAATAAGTTCAAATCATCAAAAAATTAAATAGAAAACAAATAATAGCTTGCTAATAGTATTCATTGTTTGTCAAATTGTTCCCATAATATGGATCCTTTAAGGATAAGGATATTTAAATCCAGGATTTGTTTTATAAAGGTATGCAAAAACAACAATTATTTATTTGTTTTACTAGTAGTATACATATGTCATTTGTGAGTTCTTATCATATAAATTGTTTAAATAGCCATTTCATGAAGATAGATAACTGATTGCATTTATAATCCAGCTTCTTAATTAAATGATTGTATCACAATACAAAAATAAAACTATGGTCCCTTGTGTCCCATAATGTGGTCCCTTTTGTCCCAAAAATGTGGTCCCAAGTGTCTGGTCCCTTTTGTCCATGGTCCCTTGTGTCCCATATTCTAATATGTGTTTGGCCGTTAACGGTGCAAAGCAGGGTATACATTCTGGTAATTGCTCAACTTGTAATAAATATGAATGAGTATAACGTGTATGCCCTATCCTGCATCGGGCTAGGACAACTTCCTCTCGACGAATGCGTCTACTAGAAGAACGCCATTCTCCGAGTAACGGTTTAATTGGATGGAGTTTATTATTAACTGACAAATCCCAAGCGGCTTGCCAAGAGTTACGAATATATGTGTTAATACAATTTTTAAAATCAGTATAAGGTAATTTGGTATTAGTTATATGTAAATCTAATGCTGCCTTAGCAGCTCTATCATTACCACGTATTCCTACATGGCTTGGAAGCCAGCAGAAAATAATAACATTATCAATTATAAGAGAATTGTACTTTTCTAAAAGTTGAAGCACAACTGGGTTATCATGTTTCATATTACCCAGTGCTTGAAGAGATGAAAGGGAATCAGAAAATATTACAAAAATGGGTATCATCAGATTCCTGAATATAATTTAAGGCAAGTTCAATTGCCTTAAGTTCAGCTGAAAAGATAGAGGCCTTGTCAGGCAGGCGTCTCTTTATGTGTGTTTGTGAACAACAGCTGCTGCAGCTACCTTATCTCCATCTTTAGAGCCATCTGTGTAGATGTGTTGAAAGTTACTGTATTTCGATTTAATTTCATTAAATTTGCTTTGAAAGACAGTAGGGTCTGTGCTGGATTTGTTATTATTACAAAGATCAAAAATAATTGTTGGTGTTTCCTAAGTCCACGGTGGAATTTGTGGTACTTTGTACTTGGCAATCAAATTTAGGTCGATTTCAGTGTCTCTTAATTTTGGTTTAATACACCAAATGGTCGAATGGCCTTCAGTTTTCGATCAAAAAGAGGTTCACAACTAGGATTAAAAACATTATCGAAAGTTGGTTTGCGAGTCGATCCATATACTATCGATCCGTAGTCCAGCTTGGATCTGATAAGAGATCTGTAAAGTCGCAATAGGACTTTTCGATCTGCTCCCCAATTAGTGTTTTCAACAACTTTAAGTAAATTAATAGCTTTAAGGCATTTGGCCTTCAAGTATTTAAGGTGTGGTATAAACGTTAATTTACGGTCGAAAATAAGACCAAGGAATTTTGTCTCATCCACTACTGGTATTGGTGACCCATCCAGTGTTAGATGTGGGTCTTCATGATGTTTACGAAGTTGACAAAAGTGCATACAATTAATTTAAAACCATTTTCATCATTCAACAGAGTTATTCCCCTTGATTATCAAGTCTTACCACATGAAAGCCATTATACCAATATAGCATCTTCAGGCCATCTTCGACCTCTTGTTTTGTATATATATATTGTACAGACAGGGTTCGCAATGCACAACTTCCTCTGGTCATGCATTACACATAAAAAGTCAATTTCATGTGTTGTGTGTCATGTTAAAGTACGTAAATTTGACACGTCACTTTAAGCATCAACTGCCTCTTTTAACACCTCTTAATACCACAGGCAGATGACGCATACCCCACCCCACCCTCCCCTACTACCCCTCCCCCACACACTCTCTACTACCCCCTTCCCATCTGTTTCTCCTCAACCAAGTAGAATGAATGAATGGTGTTTTACGGCACGTCGACACATAAATAGGTAATATTGTGCGCAAAAAGTGAAGAAAAATGAAGAAATGAAGTATTAATTAAAAATTAATGTAAATATATAAAGATAAAACTATTAAAAAATTAGGGATGATAAGGTGTAATATAAACTATTTATGTAAATCAACAACCAAGAAGAACAGTTTACACTATGTCATTAAAAAACATATTTAAGGGGGGTTATAGATAAACAGATGGGAAGGGTGGTAGTAGAGAGTGGGGGTAGTGGGGTGGGGGAGGGGGATTGATACCTAATCCAGTGTGCAACAGAAGTGATTGACACTTTCTCATGAGAATTTAAACTACAGTCGAACCTCGATAGCTCGAACACCGGTGATTCGAATACCATCGGTAATTCGAACACATTTTCCGGTCCCGACACAACTTCTATATAATTCAATGTAATTTAACCTCGATTATTCGAATATTATTTCTCGAATACCCCGGCTCGCTCAAATACTTTTTGCGGTCCGAAGATCCATTTTTGTGTGAATTTAAACCCCGCTTAATCGAAGGTGATGATCCGTTGCCATGCGACGTCGGCCATTTCGACGCGTTTGTATTTGTTTGTAGCAAGTTCGATCATAGTGCGAAAACAGATAAAGTTGGTTGTTAAAGGTGCGAACATTTATGACTGAAAAGCGATAATAGACAGATAAAATTTATGTTTAGGGAACTTCGTTTACTGTTAATTACGATCAATAACGGATGATTTTCTAATTAAATAATGTACCGAAACCAATCTTACCTTGTTCTCATTATTCGGACTTCCGGAATGTATGTTAAAATCTATTAGTGTGATATTATTTTAATATCACATTATTGCAGTTTTTTTGCCTGTATTTTCATTTCAGTGTAACAATTATATGTTATATATCCGTTATGAGGTTTAAACAAACATGCATGAACATAAAAAACATACCCAGAACGATACTTCACGTACACAAGTAACTATTTCGGGTGGTACACAAATTCGGATATATATTTTGGTTTTTACCGATACCTCGATGCCTCGAAGCCACCGATAGCTCGAACATATCCCTATGGTCCCGCTGACTTCGAGCTATCGAGGTTCGACTGTATATAAAGCTTTCCATGAACCGTATTCTTATTTCGTGTTCTATGTCATTTATATGATTTCCATGCATACCTATAGGCTATACACTTATTCTTTCAGAATGAAGCTGTCAGAACTGTCAAGTGTGCTGGGACAGATACCAATATTCGAACGATCACTCTGTTGAATGAAGGCGAGGAGATGGATGTAACCCTTTGGAGGGAGTTGAGAGTAAAACCGACATTCCTCTTGGTCAATACATCCAGATTGTGTCTTGTATCACAAACGAGTATCAGAAAGTGTGATCTTTAAATAGTACCAGAAATACAACCATGGTACTATGTCATTTATATGATTTCCATGCATACCTGTAGGCTATACACTTATTCTTGCAGAATGAAGCTGTCAGAACTGTCAAGTGTGCTGGGACAGATACCAATATTCGAACGATCACTCTGTTGGATGAAGGCGAGGAGATGGATGTAACCCTTTGGAGGGAGTTGAGTAAAACCGACATTCCTCTTGGTCAATACATCCAGATTGTGTCTTGTATCACAAACGAGTATCAGAAAGTGTGATCTTTAAATAGTACCAGAAATACAACCATGGTACTATGTCATTTATATGATTTCCATGCATACCTATAGGCTATACACTTATTCTTTCAGAATGAAGCTGTCAGAACTGTCAAGTGTGCTGGGACAGATACCAATATTCGAACGATCACTCTGTTGGATGAAGGCGAGGAGATGGATGTAACCCTTTGGAGGGAGTTGAGTAAAACCGACATTCCTCTTGGTCAAACGAGTATCAGAAAGTGTGATCTTTAAATAGTACCAGAAATACAACCATGGTACTATGTCATTTATATGATTTCCATGCATACCTATAGGCTATACACTTATTCTTGCAGAATGAAGCTGTCAGAACTGTCAAGTGTGCTGGGACAGATACCAATATTCGAACGATCACTCTGTTGGATGAAGGCGAGGAGATGGATGTAACCCTTTGGAGGGAGTTGAGTAAAACCGACATTCCTCTTGGTCAATACATCCAGATTGTGTCTTGTATCACAAACGAGTATCAGAAAGTGTGGTCTTTAAATAGTACCAGAAATACAACCATTACGGTAAGTCTTCCCCTATTTCAGAAAATGTATATACTGCTACCTCTCCCTGGTCCTGGCCATTACTGAATCGATTATCAAATTGCCCCCATTTCACACACAGGCAGACGGCGCATACCCACCCCCTCCCCACACTCTCTACTGCCCACTTCCCATCTCGTTCTCTACAACTCCCTTAAATATGTTTCAATGACATACTGTAAACTGTTCTAATTGGTTTTCAATGTAAAAACAAACAAACACTCTCTATACCATAGAAAGTAGTCCGAACGTTCTCCGACCTTATCAGCCCTTTTTACGATTTTTGATATTTCATCTGGCTGCCTACGGTAAGAGGAACTCTTATCTCCCTCACGGAAGAGGAGCTACCCTCTTGGTTTTAAATCATATATATCGTCAGAGGAACTCCTATCTCCCTCACGGAAGAGGAGCTACCCTCTTGGTTTTAAATGAATATATCTATGTAAGTATTCACTGGATTACCATTTCAACCCGATTATCAATATATTTATTTACCTATCTGAACCAAAATATTTGTTTTACTAACCTTAATATAGTTGTTATCAATATATTTATTTACCAAACAATTCTTTTCCTTTTGGTACTAGCAATTCTGTGAAAAATATCCAATTGTTTATCTTTAAAATTTAGACCCTAATTATGCTCCAATCCAAAAATCCCTCAATTCTGTCGGTTGATAGTGGACTTATTTGATGAGGGGAATGTGAAGAATTTAATTAATATGCAAAACGACAATATGGCGGATATACAGTACAGCTCATGTGAAACCCACACTTTACTCTTTCACGCCGAGTAATTAACAAATTGCGCGGAGTTTCGATGATAAAACAACTCAAGAGTGGGAAAAGCTTCTCGGCATACTTACGCCATGAAAGCATGCCATGATACTTCGCGTAGACAAACTTGTCGAAACTGCACAGGTAAAATGTGCAACTTTTTCTAATTGCAGTGATTTTAATAATGCATAATTATTCAATAACTTTAGAAACAAGAGGTCAATGACCTTGAATGAATGAATGAATGAATGAATGGTGTTTTACGGCACGTCGACACATAAATAGGTCATATTGTGTAAAATATTTTATGAAAAATGAAGTATTAATTAAAAATTAATGTAAATATATAAAGATAAAACTATTAAAAAATAAGGGATGATAAGGTGTAATATAAACTATGTATGTAAATCAACAAATGCCCGTCAACGGGTATATAAACAAGTAAATATATATAAGAACACATTACACTGATTTATATAGTCTGATCTATTTCAGGAAATCTAAAACAAGACTAAAATCTACATTATCAAATAACTCTTTCATAGTATTAACATTGTAGTACCCGACGCATAGGATCAAAGACTACACATTCCAATAAGATGTGTTTGACTGTTAACGATGCAAAGCAACCTTGAAGCTCTACTGCTTGATTTTGATTTCAGGAAATAGTCGCTACAAACTTGTATTTTGAAAATCTATTTTTAGCCATGGCGGCCATCTTGAATTATTGAAGTATTAGGCTTCACGACTGGGGTACTACTAAACTTCACAGGCTTAGAAGAACCCCCTTTCCAATTCTGAGAAACTGACATGCTCTTGACATTGCCAGTTTTGTGTTTTATTTAAATGTAAAAGTTGGATTAGGTGAAAAGCTTAATTTTGATTTGTTAAGTTGAATTTGTTGATTTTTGTTTGGATTTGATACTGAGGAAGTATTCTTTGTATTTTGAATTTCTGACTGGTTCGTATTGCGTACTTGCATCCTGTGTGTGTTGCTTTTGTTTTGAGAATAGATGCGTACGAGGTCGGACTTGAAATTTGTTTTGAATTTGCGTGATGTCCCAGACCGCAGTTGGTAAATTTGAGGTCGTTAGGACAATCGGATTCGTTATGTTTGAATGCAGAATCGCCACATTTACCACAACGTTCTTCTTTAGTACACCTGGAGTTGTGGTGCCCAAAGGCTTGGCAGTTGTAGCAACGTAACGGGTTTGGAAGGCGTCAACATGCAATTGCAGATATGGTTGTAGCAACGTAACGGGTTTGGAAGGCGTCAACATGCAATTGCAGATATGCCACCTTTATTGTTTTTGGTAAGACGGGTGTTGCAAATGTGAGTACGATAGTATTTGTACTAATAATTTTGTCATTCCTCTTGATGGTTATTCGGCGAGCTGCAGTTACCAACTGTGGCGCAAGCTCGTGAATAATTTCATCTTCAGGTACTCCGGGCACCTGATGACACCTTTGGAGATGTTCATAGAGGAGTGAGGGTAGCATTTGACTTTTGTGTTTAAAATTTGTGTCATTGTTAGTAAATTATCGGAGTAAGATTTTTTTCCCGTTTCAATAAGTACAGGGCTTTTTTCAACAAAATTGGGAAGAGGCCCAGGCCTGTCCATTTTGGGAAAAAAGATTGCGCTTATTTCTCATTTTGGGAAAAATACAAGGTTTCATAAATTAAGTAAATATGACCTTAATATATTTTATATATATTGTCATCCATTATTTACCATAATTATTAACTTTTCCAAGTCGGAATTTACTTAGCAGCCAAAAACACACTGCAGAATTCATGCTTTTTCTCAAATTCTGAGAGACTGCTGTTTTCCGATTGGGAAATATTTTTGCCACAGTTGGGAAAAAACAGTCCAATTTTCTGTTGGGAAGAGGCCCTTTACAGGCCTCTTGTTATATAAGGTAAAAAAGCCCTGAAGTATAGTTTTGTTTTTTAATTTTTTAATTTGTTTGACATGTCCTGCAATGGAATGGACAGTTTTCTCGATAATAAAATGTGATATATCTGCAACAGGCCTTTCCCTGTTTTCCGATTCGATGATGAGAAAACGAGGAAACGACTTGTTGATCACTTGTTCATCAGTATCAGATTCATGTTCTGTTTTTTTCCGTTTGTTCGTAGTTTGTGCGTTTTGTGATGCCATGATGGGCGTTAAGAATTCATCTTCCACGCTTCTCACCCACCTCGGAGTCCAACAAGGGGACATTTGCTGTGGATATCCAACAGTCAAAATGCCAAGAATACGTAGAAGGTATACTCATATAAAGCTAACGCATCAGACCCCCCCATACCACCCAGCGGACATAACCCCTTAACTAAAAAGTCAAAGAGCCGCACTTATGTTCCGCTTAAAAAGTGGCACGAGTATAGCCATATAGCGTTTTGAAATACATGATTAGCCCGTGCCATAAAAGACCCTATGTATATAATGTTTAAAGTAGAACAATATAAAAGGTTAAGTAGGATACAGTGTACTGGTACTGTCTGAATAATAAGGTCGGATCTCTTATAGCTGGCGTGACAAACCGATTGATCAGATCGGGCCAAATCTGACCGCCCGTCTAGTTGAAGTCCGGACCAAAGTGGTGTGTTGCAACGTGGAGCTACCAAATCTCCACGCCACTCAACCACCAGGACTCCCTTCTCCAACAACACGGGTCGCCACCCACGGTCAACAGGTGGGTTACATTTCGGGGGGGGGGGGGGGGGGGTTCTACCCCTCTGCTAAGTAACGAGCAGTCGGTTTATTCTTATCACCCCACCACCGACTTGGGGGGGACCATTGACATGAAAAACATTTAACTGATCTTGAATATATATGGTATTAATTGTACAGCTCCGAGTTCGCACAGGATGAGATGGTGAACCCAATCCAACTACCCATAGCGAGCCCATAGGATCAAGTCGATACATGCAAGTCTGAGGTTAACGGTCACAACCTCAAGACAGACAACACCAAGGGGCACGGTGTAGTTGATCGAAGGTATGTAATAGCTGACACGATCGACATGTAAGAGCAGCAGGAAGAGTCGGACGAATCTGCCGCTAAATCTTCCATGGGCATTGACGAAGATGTTTACGATCAGGTGGATACGGGAAGCCAGAAGGTAACGGTGATAACACCCACTTTGACGATCAGTTTCTCTGATGTTTGATTTCGGGTATTTATATTATAGGTATCTACTGTATCTGTCAAGGTCAAGGTATTATATCCGGTCCAGGTCAGAGAAAGCAAAGACTCCTCTTATGGCGTGACTTCAGTAATAGAAAACTTGACAGGAGCGATAAAAGACTTGTCAGGACCAGCAGACATCGTGAAAAGGAGGTCATCTGGCCAGTTTTACTTCCTCCACAATATAAAGATTGGGGAAAATTTACATTTGACGAAGGAAGGTATGTATATGCATTCAGTATGGGATGAAGGAAAATACTAGTATCTTTTGTTGTGGGTGTTCAGAAAGCAGAAAGGGAATGGTGGTGCAAGGGCATATTAATATGTGTAATCGGTGTAGAACAATCAGTTGAGATATGCAATCTATTACCGGTTTGATACAATCAGTTACATGTAAGTGATCAATCATTAGTTTCAATCTGTTAGTGTATTTTAAAGTAAACCATGTGCATCATGTCAGTTGCAGACCTTGAAATTAAAAGCATAATTTCTGATTAAGTATGGATTCTGTCCTGTTCGTATGCCCTTATTATGTTATTTTAATAAGTAAAGTAATTGTTATAGGTTAAAATGTGTTTGTAACTCATTTTTTGCATAATAGGCTTTATTCCATTTTTGACATTAATGGAAGTGTAGTTTACGATTTTACCAATGATCAGTTTTAGACTTTTTAATCCATCGTCGTAATTGAATGCCTATATGTTACTGAAGATCAGATGAAATTGAGTAATGAATTCATCTGTATTTGTAATGTTATTTGTCTGTTAATTGGTTCTATTGCGGTTAGTGGGTGAATTTCATGCAAAGTTTTAGTTCGACAATTTATGTCTGTTCGTCCATGCATTACCTGGATTGACCTTTTGGTTATTGTTTGTTGTCCTCATGTTCAAAAGGAAATAGTCACACAACTTAAAAGGTTGACACAAATATTAATTATCATAACACAATGATTTTTTACTTTGATTTGTCAGTTTAAATGTTGAAAACATAATGCATTGTTGGCACCACTGTTTGTGTAAGTATTTTCAAATGGCAGGAAATTAAAAAGTTTGTATATCTGGGTTTTTTTTATTGGTATCCAACTGTTCAAGTTTCTATTTATGTTTGTACAGGTGATGGAGACAGGCGAATTTCTTTATGACAAACAAATGGAACAAGAATTCACTAACCCAAAGCAGGTGTGTGTGAATGAAGCATTGGCATCGCCAAAGAAAAAGACTCTGTCTGAGTGCTTGGAAAAGTGCAGAGGGTAAGTCTTGGATGAGTGACATGGTAATCGAATGATGTCGTATACGTGTACTTGAAATAGCATGTTGATAAGATGTAGGAAATGTTCAATAGTCAATGTTATTTCGCTATTGACGACACAAGGTGTGATATTATCTTTACAAGATTGTTAATATCAATAAAAGCTCTGACAAATTAGAAAAAAGCCAGATTGGACCATTTACATATCAGTTATTGCCCTTGAATTTCTGAAATATGCTATATTTTCGCATAATTAAAACGAAAGAGCCTTCATTTGGAATGATTTCAGTCAAACTTACCACCTACACATCTGATCACTTATACCATATGATTGTAGCTTAGACAGTAGCCTTCTGTGTGGAACTTTATCAAAAGCTTTCATAAAATCCATGTATATAGTGTTTATTACACCACCACCATCTAGTATCCTTGTCCAGTGATCTAAAACATGGAGTAACTGCAATGTCGTTGATCGACTGCCTATAAAGCCGAATTGCTTGTTACTAAATAACTTATGCTTTTGCATGTGATCGACAATCCTTTTTCTCACTAGTTTTTTCCAGTCTTACATATCACACTAGTCAGGCTTACAGGCCTATAATTGGCTGGCTCAGTCTTTTCCCCCTTTTTAAACAATGCTATTACTTGTCCAATTTTCCAGCTTGCCGGCACCAAGTACGGAAGCTGCTGTTGAAAATATTACTCAATGGTTTGTCGATGATATTTGCCAGCTCAAATAATACTTTTGGATGAATTCGATCCGGGCCTGGTGATTTTGATGTGTCAAGACGTGTGAGCAACTTGTTCACTTCCTGCTTGGTGAATGGTGAATGAATGAATGGTGTTTTACGGCACGTCGACACATAAATAGGTCATATTGTGCGCAAAAAAATGATGAAAATGAAGAATTAATTAAAAATTAATGTAAATATATAAAGATAAAATTATTAAAAAATAAGGGATGATAAGGTGTAATATAAAGTATGTATGAAAATTAACAAATGCCCGTCAACGGGTATATAAACAAGTATAAATATATAAGAACACATTACAATGATTTATATAGTCTGATCTCTTTGAGGAAATCTAAAACAAGACTAAAATCTACAGTATCATATAACTCTTTCATAGTATTAACATTGTAGTACCTTTGACGTATAGGATCAAAGTCTACACATTCCAATAAGATGTGTTTGACCGTTAACGGTGCAAAGCAGGGTATACATTCTGGTAATTGCTCACCTTGTAATAAATATGAATGAGTATAACGTGTATGCCCTATCCTGCACCGGGCTAGTATAACTTCCTCTCGACGAATGGGTCTAGTAGAAGAACGCCATTCTCCGAGTAACGGTTTAATTGAATGGAGTTTATTGTTAAAGGACAAATCCCAAGCGGTTTGCCAAGAGTTACGAATATATGTGTTAATACAACTTTTAAAATCAGTATAAGGTAATTTGGTATTAGATATAGGTAAATCTAATGCTGCCTTAGCAGCACTATCAGCTCTATCATTACCACGTATTTCATACATGGCTTGGAAGCCAGCAGAAAATAATAACACTATCAATTATAAGAGAATTGTATTTTTCTAAAAGTTGAAGCACAACTGGGTTATCATGTTTCATATTACCCAGTGCTTGAAGAGATGAAAGGGAATCAGAAAAGATTACGAAATGGTCATCATCAGATTCCTGAATATAATTTAAGGCAAGTTCAATTGCCTTAAGTTTAGCTGAAAAGATAGAGGCCTTGTCAGGCAGGCGGCTCTTTATGCTGTGTTTGTGAACAGCTGCTGCAGCTACCTTATCTCTATCTTTAGAGCCATCTGTGTAGATATGTTGAAAGTCACTGTATTTCGATATAATTTCATTAAATTTGCTTTGAAAGACAGTAGGGTCTGTACAGGATTTGTTATTATTACAAAGATCAAAAATAATTGTTGGAGTTTCCAAAGTCCACGGTGGAATTTGTGGTACTTTGTACTTGGCAATCAAATTTAGGTCGATTTCAGTGTCTCTTAATTTTGGTTTAATACGAAGACCAAATGGTCGAATGGCCTTCGGTTTTCGATCAAAAAGAGGTTCACAACTAGGATGAAAAACGTTATCGAAAGTTGGGTTTGAAGGGTTAGACTTTAATTTAATGGCGTATTGAAGAGCTAATTTGTCTCGTCTATGAGACAGTGATGGTTCATTGGCTTCAACATATAGACTTTCGGCTGGTGATGTACGAAAGGCACCTAAGGCGAGTCGTAATCGTGAATCGTCAGATCTATAATCACACATACTGTCCAGATGGACATAGTCTCCTTCTGGTTCATTGGTAAATACACTACTAATAAATTCTGCCAGGATTTTAGCTTTGTCACTGTCGGACTCTGCAACAACCTTCTTCCCCTCCACCTTTGTGTAAAGTTCACTAACTCCAGATACAGTCTTGCGTTTGGAGTTCACATATCTCCAGAAAGGTTTACAGTTATTTTTACAGTTAACAGCCAGCTCTTGCTCACGCTTTTTTCTCTCTTTCTTAACAATAGCTTTCACCCGATTACGGGCTTTACAATATTCTCTATATTTTGTGCTATCTCTAGTTTCCATATATCTTGTCCATAGTCTATGTTTCCGCTTAATACACTTCACCACCTCACTTGAGAGTGGTGTTTTGCCTTTCTTATGATTCGGTATACACACGTCCATAGCCAATAAAAGTCTATCAGAAAAAACATGTTCCATAGTCTCTATATCACTGGCGGCTAGTCTGGTTTCCCAATCAATGTCAAGATTATTTCTCAACTTATTGTAGTGACTGTCGATAGGGGGCTTATCAAGTCTTTGTGGCTCCGATCCCTGGTGATGTGGGTAGCCGGTGCGTTCCCGCCAACTGCCATGACGTAAGGCCAAACAACCTCTCTGATTGGTCGAGCCTCGAGGGAATCCAGCATTCTGGAAGGCATTGCTAAAGAGACAAGACGTCTACAAGTATCCCGACAGAATCCTACATATAACGAAGATTGACTAACGACCCGAGGGCACAGATATCATGTATAGGTAAGGAATCACTTTAATGGGGTCAGAATCGTGATTGTTCCTACGCCCGGAATGTGTTTTTAGGAGGAAATTCGTGGTTTCCTGGTGCTGTGCATCGCGCGGCACTGGTCCGTGAGATTGCTAATCTCACCGAGGCGGCGCTTTAATAAAAATGTAAATAAGTGTTCCTGCCTTGCATTGGTGTCTGTTCTTGGAAAAAAGGGGAAAAAAAGAGGTTTTAGTGAGTGCACAAAATGCAGACGCATGCGCAAACATCCAAACCGGATGTTTTGATGTAGCTTGTTCCGGTTTATACATCGGAGGCCCTAAGTGTATAACACTCTGGTTTCCTGATGAGACGCATGTCTGGGGGTTTTATAAGGAAGGTTTCCTTGCTCAGTAGTGATTATTATTAAAAAATAATTGTTTTTACTTTATTTTCATTTTTATATTGCTGTGTTGTGTAATTAATTTATAATGGGGACCAGTGGAGATGAAGCTAGGGCCCGGCTTAGAGTTAACTTTGCGTCGGCGGATGAGTGAACTCAGATCAAGGGAATAGAGTCCCGGTTGGCGGCCGCCATTGTTGCAGTGCGAGAGGCACAGGGTAACTTGACACCAACAGTGTGGCAGGCGTTGACGAGGATCCACATGGATATGATGGACTGGGGCGCCCTGGAGACTCCTGCCTCTCCAGAGCGGGCAGTAGGGCAAGAAGAGGAATGGGAGGTACAGGAAGACGCTGACACGGTGTATAGGGATGAGGAGACCGGCAGTCTTCACAGGGAAGCAAGCCTGGAGGACATGACGCGGGACCTACCCTATACACCGCCTTCACGTAACACTGGATCATGGGAGCGGCGTGCACTTAATCCGTACCAGTATCCGGCTAGGGGGATATTTCTCAGTCGGAAATTACAGTCCGATGCCCTGGCTGCAGAAATAGACCTCGTGTTGGGGACCGCGGCCTCTGCGCAAAGAGACATCAAGCCCCCCATGTTAGGGGCCATGGCTCCTGTGCATACGGGTTCACCAGACCCCACTACAGCGGAATTGGAGGTGATGAGGGACATTCTCAAAGTGAAAGGTGGCCTCGTGGGGGTGAAGGTGGAAGAGGTACAGCCGGCCCAACCAACCACCAAGGCGGGGAAGGTTGTGGCACCGGTTCAGTAAAGTCCAGTAGCAACCGCTGAGGCCCCTACCACTGAGGGTGTGTCACAAAGTGCGGGGGTAATCCCAAAATCGTCTACCAAGCTCAAACATGTGCGTTATGCCTCTACATCGTCTTCGTCATCATCAAGTGATGACGGTGATGATGGGAGCTCTGCAGACGAGAAACATAGAAGCAAAAAGGGCCGTAAATCGCAGGTTTATGGATTTAGGATGGCGAGTTCCGAGTCCCAGAAAGTCATTATTAAGCCAGAGGGGCAAAAAGCGACGCTCCCCATCGCCGAGGGGTAGAACAGGTGGTTCACCATCGCGAAATGGTAAAAAGAGTCGCTCACCATCGCCGAACGATTCAGATTCGGATGCTAGCTTGTCAAGGGTAAACCGGAAACACCGTGTATACAAGGTGGGATTTCCGGCTGCTCATAAACATGGCGGATCTAGGGAATGGGACCCGGTCAAGACCCTCATTATTTTCAATAAAGAATGAAAAACAAAATTTTGTTTATTGTATATCTATTACGTTTATAATATTATTTTTTGTGATTAAATAATGTTCAGTAGTTATTAATATAAAGATTTTGAATTGAAGTGAATTATTACATCATTTAATCAAAATTTGAAAACGTATTTATTTATTGTGTTGCTGCATGTTTAAAACGTACTCATTTTGTATCTCACTTAGATTTTTTCTTTACATTTCTGTCACAATTTGCAAACCAAGAAAATCACTACTGAATAGATGTTGGTCGCACTTTAAAAGCCTACTGTTAATAATCCAATCAATTCGATGTTTGCATAAGGAGTTAACTGTGTAATTATGTTTATTTACCGACGTATTTTGATCATCTTTAATTAAAAATTAACTGTGTAATTTTGTTTATGTGCCGACGCATCCAATTAAAATTTCTTATGATCATCTTTATATAATGGACTTTAAAAGAGAGAAAAAAATGCATACATGCTTGTTTTCTTTACTCAATATTGTTTTGTTTACTCAATGTTTGATAATAACCATGATTACATTAACTTTATTTGTCAACGCTTACAATGAAAAAATGGATTACAGAAGCGCGCTACATGATACTGGTAATTACCGCCTTGCAAGGTTCGAAACTCATTATCTCGTAAATGACGCACTTTGGCGATGTAAATCGGAAGCGAAGAAAACACTGTTCCAAAGTTTCCTGTCAGACACTAAGCGTAAAAAAAAAACCGCGTACACTCAATCAAGTGACGGGAAATACTCAGTGGTAGTCAAGGCTAAGGGCACAGCCAAAAAACCAGGCCAACGCAAAAGACCCGTGAACGAGCGAGCGGAGAAAAGACACTAGTGAAAATAGTCATGTTAAAGAGAGAACAATGTACATATCAACAGGCTGACATCAACTCAGTGGCTGGTTTTTAAGCAGCGCTTCACCAGTTATGCTATCAGGAAGGGATGGTCCAAATCCCAATGATTGGAGTGCCTGTGCTGGTTCCTGACGGGTAAAGCAGCTGAGTATTGTGCGATCATGAAAGAGCGGTATCCTGGATCACTTACGTCTACAAGTATCCCGACAGAATCCTACATATAACGAAGATTGACTAACGACCCGAGGGCACAGATATCATGTATAGGTAAGGAATCACTTTATTATCATAGTCTCCTTTGAAGTACCTGAACTTCCCACTTTGGCAAGTATCTATAGTTGTATGGCATAATTAAAGTTGATCACACAATGATAATTGCAAGTTCCTGGAGTGGCTCTACACTTAGCGTAAATGAATGAATGAATGGTGTTTTTGCGACACACGCATATCATCCGACCGTAGGTAGTGGATAGTATAAGCAGCTTTACAATATATAACATACTGGATATGGATAATAAATAACAAATAAAATAGTTTTATTTATTTAAAAACCTTGTCACTCAGTATCTATTTATAGAATGATTACGTTTCAATAATAGGATGTTGATACACTGACATTTAATACTATCAATCTGTACAGTATAATATACTGTAACGTGTTTCGAGCTAAACACAGATTATTGGTTAATGGATTTTTTGAATTCGGAAAACAAGTGGGTGTGGTACATCATATGAATATCTATGCTTTCAAGGATAGTTAATTAAAATTCCTTATAACCAAGATATGAAATGGATAATACTTATTGGTTTAACATAAAAATTGGAAATTATAATTGTAAAATAAGATATTTATTCTTCATAAAGGAACCTTATTTTAGATACCGTCGTTCCTTATATATATTCCAGATATTTCTATAAACTTACCTGAATAATAAAGTCCAAATATCCAAGCAGATGCAACCACCATTAAAATCCTTTAAAACTGCATTGGTTTTTAGCAATTTTTATTTCAAATCACCAACCCTCACAGAAATTTGCATTAAATGCAGACTTTCACTTTACACAATAAAGTAGTGCTTGGTATGGCGGGCAGTAAGTGACAACAAATCAGTGTTTACAATGTTATTAAAATTTCAGTGTAATTCTTGTATGGACAAGTTCATTTTGTGACAGTAAATTGAACAGACCATATGGTTTACAGACAGACATTGACAAGGCATACAGATAGTATTAAAAAACGAAGTACATATTCAATATACCTATAAATCAGTGAATATCAATGCGCCACTGCTTAAGTCTGTTTGGAGATCTGAAACTTCATATGCTGTGTTTTCCTTGTCATAAAGAACTTCATATACAGCTGCGGGTTCACCGTCTCTACCGTTCTTCACATCGAGTACAGTACCTGCAAAATAAACACAGTCTTCTTCACATGGAGTACTGTACCTGCAAAATAAACAGCGCATGCACGAGTGACAATCGCTTTTCATGGTTGAGTTTCTCACTTCTCCATGTTGGTTGGGCACCACAAGTCAAGGTGTATTAAAGAAGAACGTTGTGGTAAATGTGGCGAGTCTGCATTCAAGCATAACGAACCAGATTGTCCTAACGCCTTCAAATGTACCAACTGCGGTCTAGGACATCACGCAAATTCAAAATTATGTGAAAAAAGAAAAAAAGAAAAAGAAATTATAACATTTAAATGTACACAAAACATTCCCTTTCCAGAAGCACGAAAATTGATTGAAGAAAAATATAAAATCTCAAATCCGACCTCATACGCATCTATTCTCAAAACAAAAGCAACACACACAGAATGCAGGGATGCAAGTACGCAATACGAACCACAGCCAGAAACTCAAAATACAAATAATACTTCCTCAGTATCAAATCCAAACAAAAGTCAACAAATACAACTTAACAAACCAAAATTAATTTTTTCACCTAATCAAACTTTTTCATTTAAATCGAACACAAATGCGGCAAGCTCCGGCAATGTCAAGAGCTCGTCAATTTCTCAGAATTGGAAAGCGTATTCTTCTACGACTGTGAAGTCTAGTAATTCCCCAGTCGTGAAGCCTACTTCCTCGGTTGGAAAGCCTAGTGCTGCTCCAACTAAGAAAGCTAGAAAACTCTTCACGATATAGCTGAACAAACTTTTCCAAAAACCTCGGCAGATCCTTAACGCCCACATAAACCATGGTACGACGATGACTGCAAAAAAGCAGTCAACGATCGTAAAGCTGCATTAAATAATTTTAACTTGCAGCCAACTCATAACACATTTAGATAACTTTAGAGTTTTTCGTGCGAAAGCCCGTCGTACAATTAAGGATAGTAAGAGGAAATCCTGGAGATCTTACGTCTCCAGGCTGAATTCTCGCTCATCTTTTAAGAAGACATGGGACATGGTCCGGAAACTAAGCGGTAAAGGTAATGCTAGTTCTGTAAATCATCTTAAAACAGATAATGGAGATATAACGTCTGTCAAAGATATTACAAACACTTTGGCAGGAACCTTTTCAAATTCTTCTTCTGAAAATTGTCAACCAAATATTCTGAAAAATAAGAAACTAAAAGAACAGAAGAAGCTGAATTTCAAGTAAAAAAACTTGACAAAATACAATAAACTATTCACTCTCAAAGAACTCCGAGAGTCCCTTAAAAAGGCTCATGATACATCAGCTGGTCCTGATGATATCCATTATCAATTACTAAAACATTTACCTGAATCCTGTCTCTCTACCCTTCTTGATATATTTAATAAGGTTTGGGTGACGGGAAACTTCCCCGAATCTTGGCGGGAAGCAATCGTTATTCCAGTCCCCAAACCTGGAAAGGATAATACGGACCCAATAAATTATCGCCAAATCGCTTTAACGAGTTGTATATGTAAAACCATGGAACGAATGATTAATGAGAGACTCGTTTGGTACCTGGAGTCCAACAAACTGATAACAAAGTATCAAAGTGGATTCCGGCGCCAACGAGGCACAACAGACAATCTCATACGATTTGAATCATTTATTAGGGAAGCTTTCATAAAAAAAGAACATCTAGTCGCTGTATTTTTTGACTTCGAGAAAGCTTATGATACTGCATGGAAGTATGGTATTATGAATGATCTTCAGGTCTCACTACAGAATTACCTCCCTTGACCATGACGGTAGGAAGATTCCTACACCGTAAAAAACTAGGGCTGTGTTAATCGGTTTGCTCTCAACTTGGAAATGTGCAATCATTCTCTTATTTCTGTCTTCAGGTGACAAGATTGGAACATGTTCATGACTTCTGCCAAGTTTGGATGCCACTGGGTGATTTTCGAGGAAGATATGATAATTTGAAAATGGGTAGGAATACAGTTGAATTATCAGTGAAATGGAGCTAGTTTTGAGGGGTGCTGAAAAAGACAGGAATTTAAAAAAAAAAATCTGGTCAACTTTTGATTTTTTGTGGAAATTCTGAGCTTCAGAGGAAGGTTTGCAGATTGAGGGGAGATTTAAAGACCAATGGACATTTTATAGTATGTTTGCAGTGGTCCACAAGTGACCATTTCTACATATATTATATAGTGTTGATTAATTCACTAGTGAGACGTTCATGACCTTGGTCTTAGAGGCCGATTACCCATTTTTATAGAGAATTTCTTAGAGGACAGACAGTTCCGTGTCCGAATGGGTTCAACACTCTCTGACATCCATGAACAGGAGATGGGTGTGCCACAGGGCAGCATACTCTCTGTCACTCTTTTAAGTATAAAAATTAACAGTATTGTTAAATGTATCAATCCTGGTGTGGATTGCTCTCTATATGTTGACGACTTTGTTATATGTTATCGTACAAAAACATGAACACTATTGAGAGACAACTTCAACAATGTCTCAATAAACTTCAGACCCGGTCTAATGAAAATGGTTTTAAATTTTCTAAATCTAAAACTAATTGTATGCATTTTTGTCAACTACGTAAACATCATGAAGACCCTCATCTAACACTGGATGGCACACCAATACCAGTAGTGGATGAGACAAAATTCCTTTTTCTTATTTTCGACCGTAAATTAACGTTTATACCACACCTTAAATACTTGAAGGCCAAGTGCCTTAAAGCTCTTAATTTACTTTAAAGTTGTTGCAAACACTAACTGGGGAGCAGATCGTAAAGTCCTCTTGCGACTTTACAGGTCTCTTATCAGATCCAAGCTGGACTACGGCTCGATATTATATGGATCGACTCGCAAGTCGTACTTGCAGATGACAAATTAGCCCTTCAATACGCCATTAAATTGAAGTCTAACCCTTCAAACCCAACTTCCGATAATGTTTTTAATCCAAGTTATGAACCTCTTTTTGATCGAAAACCGAAGGCCATTCGATCATTTGGTCTTCGTATCAAACCAAAATTGAGAGACACTGAAATCGACCTCAATTTAATTGCCAAGTACAAAGTACCACAAATTCCACCGTGGACTTCGGAAACACCAACAATTATTTTCGATCTTTGTAATAGTAACAAATCCTCTACAGACCCTACTGTGTTTCAAAGCAAATTTAATGAAATTAAATCGAAATACAGTAACTTCCAACATATATACACAGATGGTTCTAAAGATGGAGATAAGGTAGCTGCAGCAGCTGTTATTCACAAACACAGCATAAAGAGCCGCCTGCCTGACAAGGCGTCTATCTTTTCAGCTGACCTTAAGGCAATTGAACTTGCCTTAAATTATATTCAGAAATCTGATGATGACCATTTTGTAATATTTTCTGATTCCCTTTCATCTCTTCAAGCACTGGGTAATATGAAACATGATAATCCAGTTGTGCTTCAACTTTTAGAAAAATACAATTCTCTTATAATTGATAGTGTTATTATTTTCTGCTGGCTTCCAAGCCATGTAGGAATACGTGGTAATGATAGAGCTGATAGTGCTGCTAAGGCAGCATTAAATTTACATATATCTGATACCAAATTACCTTATACTGATTCTAAAAGTTGTATTAACACATATATTCGTAACTCTTGGCAAACTGCTTGGGATTTGTCAGTTAACAATAAACTCCATTCAATTAAACCGTTACTTTGAGAATGGCGTTCTTCTAGTAGACCCATTCGTCGAGAAGAAGTTCTCCTAGCATTGTGCAGGATAGGGCATACACGTTATACTCATTCATATTTATTACAAGGTGCTTTGCACCGTTAACAGTCAAACACATATTGCTGGAATGTGTAGACTTTGATCCTGTGCGTCAAAGGTACTACAATGTTAATACTATGACCGTGTTATTTAATACTATAGATTTTAGTCTAGTTTTAGATTTCCTGAAGGAAATCAGACTATTTAAATCATTATAATATGTTCTTATATATATTTACTTCTTTATATACCCGTTTTTGGGCATTTGTTGATTTACATATATAGTTTATATTACTACCATATCATCCCTTATTTTTAGCTCTACTGATCAGAGATCAGCAGAGCTTATGCCGTGGTGCGGCGTCCGTCGTCCGTCCGTCTGTCCGTTAACTTTTATTTGTAGCGACTACTCCTCTGAAACTACTGGATGGATATTCATAAAACTTTACAGAAATGTTGCCCATGAAGTCTAGTTGATCCTAGCAAAAATTCATGTTGATGTGAAATCCAAGATGGCCGCCAAAGCTAAAAATAGATTTTTTAAATACAAGTTTGTAGCGACTACTTCTTGAAAACTATAAGTGATATTGATATGGGACTTTTTCTAAAATGATCAGCATGACATGATGTTGGTTCTTGTCGAAAATCGTTTTGATTTGACGTTAAACATGGCTGCCAGCGGCCATCTTTGTTTACATAGAGTTATATAATGAAAACTTGTAGCGACTACTCCTCTGAAACTACTTGACGGATTTTCATGAAATTACACAGGAATGTTGCTCTTGATGTCTTATTGATCCTAGCAAAATTTCAGGTCGGCCGGAAATTCAAGATTGCCGCCACGGCAAAAAATAAATTTTCAAAATACAAGTTTGTAGCGACTACTTCTTGAAAACTATAAGTGATATTGACATGGGACTTTTTCTAAAATGATCAGCATGACATGATGGTTATCCGAGTCGAACATTATTTTGATTCGACATTAAACATGGCTGCCAGTGGCCATCTTTGTTTACATAGAGTTATATAATGAAAACTTGTAGCGACTACTCCTCTGAAACTACTTGACGGATGTTCATGAAACTTCACAGAAATGTTGCTCTTGATGTCTAATTGATCCTAGCAAAATTTCAGGTCGGCCGGAAATTCAAGATGGCCGCCATGGCTAAAAATAGATTTTCAAAATGCAAATTTGTAGCGACTACTTCTTGAAAACTATAAGTGATATTGATATGGGACTTTTTCTAAAATGATAAGCATTACATGGTGTTGGTCCTTGTCCAAAATTATTTTGATTCGATGTTTAACATGGCTGTCAGCGGCCATCTTTGTTTACATAGAATTATATAATGAAAACTTGTAGCGACTACTCCTCTGAAACTACTTGACGGATTTTCATGAACTTCACAGGAATGCTGCTTTTGATGTCTAATTGATCCTAGCAAAATTTCAGGTCGGCCGGAAATTCAAGATGGCTGCCACGGCTAAAAATGAATTTTCAAAAAACAAGTTTGTAGCGACTACTTCCTGAAATCAAAATCAATCAGTAGAGCTTCAAGGTCATTGACCTCTTGTTATGAAACTTCACAGGAATGTTGGTCTTGATGTCTAATTGATCCCAGATTTTTTTTAGGTCGGCCGGAAATTCAAGATGGCCGCCATGGCTAAAAACAGATTTTTAAAAAAAGTTTGTAGCGACTACTTCTTGAAAACTGTAAGTGATATTGATATGGGACTTTTTCTAAAATGATCAGCATGACATGATGTTGATCCTTGTCGAAAATTATTTTGAATCAAAATTAAACCTGGGCACCAGTGGCCATCTTTGTTTACATAGATTTTATAGTAAACATTTGTAGTGACTACTCCTCTGAACTACTAGACGGATTTTCATGAAACTTCACAGGAATGTTGCTCTTGATGTCTAGTTGATCCTAGCACAATTTCAGGTCGGCCGGAAATTCAAGATGGCCACCATGGCTAAACATAGATTTTTAAAAACAAGTTTGTAGCGACTACTTCTTGAAAACTGTAGGTGATATTGATATGGGACTTTTTCTGAAATGAGCAGCATGACAAGATGTTGATCCTTGTCGAAAATTATTTTGAATCAAAATTAAACCTGGGCACCAGTGGCCATCTTTGTTTACATAGAGTTTGTATAGTAAACATTTGTAGTGACTACTCCTCTGAACTACTAGACGGATTTTCATGAAACTTCACAGGAATGTTGCTCTTGATGTCTAGTTAATCCTAGCACAAATTCAAGATGGCCACCACGGCTAAACACAGATTTTAAAAACAAGTTTGAAGCGACTACTTCTTGAAAACTGTAAGTGATATTGATATGGGACTTTTTCTGAAATGATCAGCATGACAAGATGTTGATCCTTGTCGAAAATTATTTTGATTCGACATTAAACATGGCTGCCAGTGGCCATCTTTGTTTACCTAGAGTTATATAGTAAAAACTTCAACTTGTAGCGACTACTCCTCTGAAACTACTTAACATTTTTTTATGAAACTTCACAGGAATGCTGACCTAGCTATCAAAATCTATCAGTAGAGCTTCAAGGTCATTGACCTCTTGTTTAATATTTTTATCTTGATATATTTACATTAATTTTTAATTAATCCTTCATTTCTTCATCTTTCATCAATTTTTGCGCACAATATGACCTATTTATGTGTCGACGTGCCGTAAAACACCATTCATTCATTCATTGTTTGTCCAAAGAGGGATTTTTCCATCTTGCATTCTTCGTGGTGCGAATACATACTTGTTAAGCCTAGATTTGAGTTGATTTTCGAAGTAAAGAGCAAATGCGGGGTGCTTTTCGTTTGTGTATTCATCAAGATCGGACGATCGCGTTTCAAAATCTAAAGTTGTGTCCGAATCTATGATTCCGTCGGCGCCGAACAGTTTCCTCATGATATCGTCGTGTTCAGATTTCTGCATTCCTACCTTGTTCTGACAATAGTGCTTAACATTGTCTTTTAAGTGTTTGGTACATAGTAACCGCTGGGCAGAAGGAAACACATGTTCAATTGCTTTTGTTAAAGCCTTTTCATCATCGCTTCCGAACTCCATTTTTCAGAAACCTTAAAAACTCGACTGAATCAATATCACTGTCCACTTCGGTAGCAATGTGCTCTAGAAAACCTGTGTATGTCTTATATGCAGCATCTTTGTGTAGCATGAGAGGTCCCAAAAAGATTGGATTTTCTTTAGAGTTCTTTCTTACTAGTCTTTGGTTTTTGTAAACAATGGTTGTTGCGTAAAATGATTGTTTTTGTGGTGGAGGCAGACCACCCACATTTCCTGGGTAGAACCAGTACTGTACACCTCCTGCCATCCATAAGAATCGACACTTCGTCACTTACAAATCACTTACAAATCGAGCTCCCAGAACCGACAGCGGTCAGAGGCGAAGGTTTACAACGCAACAGCGTTAACCATTCGGCCACTTAGATGCTGTGAAAAGACCGATGATGATTACATTAATTGCAGATTTATTACACTTTATATGATATGTATGTCACGGCTTTATTACACTTTATATGATATGTATGTCACGGCTTTATTACACTTTATATGATATGTATGTCACGGCTTTATTACACTTTATATGATATGTATGTCAAGGCTTTATTACAATTTATATGATATGTATTTCACGGCTTTATTACACTTTATATGATATGTATGTCACGGCTTTATTACACTTTATATGATATGTATGTCACGGCTTTATTACACTTTATACGGCTTTATTACACTTTATATGATATGTATGTCACGGCTTTATTACAATTTATATGATATGTATTTCACGGCTTTATTACATTTTATATGATATGTATGTCACGGCTTTATTACACTTTATATGATATGTATGTCACGGCTTTATTACACTTTATATGATATGTATGTCACGGCTTTATTATACTTTATATGATATGTATGTCACGGCTTTATTACACTTTCTATGATATGTATGTCACGGCTTTATTACGCTTTATATGATATGTATGTCACGGCTTTATTACACTTTATATGATGGGTCACCAATACCAGTAGTAGATGAGACAAAATTCCTTGGTCTTATTTTCGACCGTAAATTAACATTTATACCACACCTTAAATACTTGAAGGCCAAGTGCCTTAACGCTCTTAATTTACTTAAAGTTGTTGCAAACACTAATTGGGGAGCAGGTCGTAAAGTCCTCTTGCGACTTTACAGATCTTTTATCAGATCCAAGCTGGACTACGGCTCAATAGTATATGGATCGACTCGCAAGTCATACTTGCAGATGCTCGATCCTATCATAATCAAGGATCACGACTCCCTTAGGTGCCTTTCGTACATCACCAGCTGAAAGTTTAGATGTTGAAGCTAATGAACCGTCACTGTCTCATAGACGGGACAAATTAGCCCTTCAATACGCCATTAAATTAAAGTCTAACCCTTCAAACCCAACTTTCGATAATGTTTTAAATCCTAGTTTTGTGCTATGACCGAGTTATTTAATACTATAGATTTTAGTCTAGTTTTAGATTTCCTGAAGGAAGTCAGACTATATAAATCATTATAATATGTTCTTCTATATTACTTTTTTACATACCCGTTTTCGGGCATTTGTTGATTTACATATATAGTTTATATTACTACCATATCATCCCTTATTTTTTAATAGCTTTATCTTGATATATTAACATTAATTTTTAATTACTCCTTCATTTCTTCATCTTTCGTCAGTTTTTGCGCACAATATGTCCTATTTATGTGTCGACTTGCCATAAAACACCATTCATTCATTCATTCATTAATCCTAGTTTTGAACCTCTTTTTGATCAAAAACCGAAGGCCATTCGATCATTTGGTCTTCGTATCAAACCAAAATTGAGAGACACTGAAATCGACCTCAATTTAATTGCCAAGTACAAAGTACCACAAATTCCACCGTGGACTTCGGAAACACCAACAATTATTTTCGATCTTTGTAATAGTAACAAATCCTCTACAGACCCTACTGTGTTTCAAAGCAAATTTAATGAAATTAAATCGAAATACAGTAACTTCCAAGATATATACACAGATGGTTCTAAAGATGGAGATAAGGTAGCTGCAGCAGCTGTTGTTCACAAACACAGCTTAAAGAGCCGCCTGCCTGACAAGGCCTCTATCTTTTCAGCTGAACTTAAGGCAATTGAACTTGCCTTAAATTATATTTAGGAAACTGATGATGACCGTTTTGTAATCTTTTCTGATTCCCTTTCATCTCTTCAAGCACTGGGTAATATGAAACATGATAACCCAGTTGTGCTTCAACTTTTAGAAAAGTACAATTCTCTTATAATTGATAATGTTATTATTTTCTGCTGGCTTCCAAGCCATGTAGGAATACGTGGTAATGACAGAGCTGATAGTGCTGCTAAGGCAGCATTAGGTTTACATATATATGATACCAAATTACCTTATACTGATTTTAAAAGTTGTATTAACACATATATTCGTAACTCTTGGCAAGCCGCTTGGGATTTGTCAGTTAACAATAAACTCCATTCAATTAAACCGTTACTCGGACATTGGCGCTCTTCTAGTAGACCCATTCGTCGAGAGGAAGTTGTCCTAGCCCGGTGCAGAATAGGGCATACACGTGATACCCATTCATATCTATTACAAGGTGAGTAATTACCAGAATGTATACCCTGCTTTGCACCGTTAACGGTCAAACACATATTGCTGGAATGTGTAGACTTTGATCCTATGCGTCAAAGGTACTACACTGTTAATACTATGACCGCGTTATTTAATACTATAGATTTCAGTCTAGTTTTAGGTTTCCTGAAGGAAGTCAGACTATATAAATCATTATAATATGTTCTTGTATATAATTGCTTTTTTATATACCCGTTTTCGGGCATTTGTTGATTTACATATATAGTTTATATTACCACCATATCATCCCTTATTTTTTAATAAATATATTTATCTTGATATATTTACATTCATTTTTAATTAATCCTTCATTTCTTTATCTTTCGTCAGTTTTTGCGCACTATATGACCTATTTATGTGTCGACGTGCCGTAAAACACCATTCATTCATTCATTACACTTTATATGATATGTATGTCACGGCTTAATTACATTCTATATGATATGTATGTCACAGCTTTATTACACTTTATATGATATGTATGTCACGGCTTTATTACGCTTTATATGATATGTATGTCACGGCTTTATTACACTTTATATGATATGTATGTCACGGCTATATTACACTTTCTATGATATGTATGTCACGCCTTTATTACACTTTCTATGATATGTATGTCACGCCTTTATTACATTCCCCACTGTAAGTGAATCATATCTCAATTCTGCAATTTACAAAAAAAAAGTTACATTTATCAATTGTAGTTAGCCCTCCAATTCGTTAATATAAATAAAATAAACATATGTTATTTCCTATGATAGAAGTATGTACAAACTTCTGGCACTTCTTTTTAAACCAACTACACAAAAATTCCTTCAGCAACAAATTAACAAATTATTTGGAAATTTGGAAGTGTATACCATGCAAAACTTTCTGTCATTAATTTATGATAAAAGACATATTTTATTTCTTAAAAACAATTAAAACTCTGCAATCGTTATACATTCATCATCATCCAAACACATACACAAATGTGTTAATTGAAATTGACTATGTACTATATCTACCTTGTGAGTATCTCTACTTGTTGTAGACTCGGCAATAACTGTGTCTGGATTTATACTGGCAGAACACTGAGCAACACTTTAAGAAAGAGACATACATGTGTTATATATTCAGTGTGTTAAGGCTTTAAACTAATGTTGGGTATTAAGCAATTATGAAATAAACTAGAAATGGGTCCATGGAACACGGAAGCCCCCACTGTAAACAATCAGTGTAAAACGTAAAATTTGACGTAAAAGGGGCTGTAACTCTGGTAATACTAGGTCGATTTTGACGCCGAATCAATATGCACACTTTTGATATCATAGGTAAGCATCCTGTATAGTTTGGATTTAAGAAACGGAGAAAACTGGGGGAGGAGATGGACACAAAAGATATTTTGATGTAAAATTTGTCAAAAAATGGGCCATAACTCTGGTAATA
Organism: Cyrtodaria siliqua; assembly: GCA_037043455.1. Lineage (NCBI taxonomy): Eukaryota > Metazoa > Mollusca > Bivalvia > Adapedonta > Hiatellidae > Cyrtodaria > Cyrtodaria siliqua. The sequence goes on from JAWPHD010001352.1 coordinate 204,631, forward strand.
CTAGGTCGATTTTGACAACGCACTGGTATGCACATCATACTAAGCATCCTGTCAAGTTTGGAAGCAATCAGTTGAAAATTGTGGGAATGAATGGACACACAAGATATTTTGACGTAAAATTTGACGAAAAAGGGGCCATAACTCCAGTAATACTGGGTTGATTTTGACGTCGAAATTATATGCAAACCATAACATCATATGTAAGCATCCTGTAAAGTTTCGAAGCAATCTGTGGCAAAATTTGGGAGGAGATAGACACACAAGCTATTCTTGAAACAGTAACAAAATCAACACAACTACAACCCATAGGTCCGTAAAAAGTATAGTTTCCTAGTGAGTCTCCAGTGCATCTACAATTGAGTATCCTAAGATTTGATTCAATGCAAAGTTCAATTGATATGCGATCTTGTTGAATGACGGTCATATCTATATCCTGACGTAGTAAATTGATGTCAATTACATAGTCATTTGGAAGTAATCCATATTCATTAATGCCCTTTTCATCATGTATAACAAAGTCTTCTAATAAAGAGACACGACTATTTAGGTCTCCAAGTACTATTATTCAGAGTTTCTGCTAAAAATTGCAATTTTTTCTTTCAATAGTTGAATAGTATATTGATTTTCATTTGTTGTAAGGGGAGTTAGTTGTTTTAAATAAGTTGCAAAGAGGTAAATATCTTTATCTAGATTGAAAAAGTATTTGTCTAGTTTGATACATATAAAATTTGTGTGAGTATAAATTAGACTAATTCCACATTTAAGATTCCTTTTATAGTACAATAGTAGTCCGCCTGATGGTCTGCCACGTTTTTTTTTGTTTTTTTGGCAGCGACATGAATATGCTTATAATTTGGTAGAGACACTGAAAAATCACCAAAAAACATGGTTACACATAATACACAAATATCGAGCTTTTCACTCAACAAACTATCTAACTTTTCAATATTAAAGCCATGTATATTCCAAGATGCTATAGTCAAAAGGTTGTGTCTTGTCAGCATGTTGAAAAAGAGTCAAGAGGCATTTCTTTCTAACAACAACGGATTCATTTTGTTTTCTTACCTAGTTATTAAAGGTACTAATTGTATATGTAATGTGTATAAACAAATAAAAAATACCATTTATTTTCCTTTTTTACATATCAAATGCAGTGATAGTTAAAGAAAAAGTCGTTGTTATGCATAATAAAGACAGAAATTGACAGAGTTCCGATTCACAGAATACTCATAACTTAAAATGCTAAGCTAACAAACTACTTCTAATAACAACAAAATGTTGAAACAATCATTACATACTAGTAGCTGTAATATTGCTGGTTAACTTTTACATCTGTGTTACATCTTATAATATGATTTAACATTATGCAGAAGTCAACATATTGACTAGAATATATGCTTTAAAATAAAGCGTATCACTACTAAGCTATTTTAACTACAAAATTATGTTGACATCAAATATTTTTAAGTTTAGCACTATTTGTGTGTTGTTCTTTCCATAGTTTTACAGGATGTGTTACATCTTGCAACACAATCCTACATCATGCAAAAGTTGATCATATAATGACTTCAGTACACTTAGAACAGAGACAGTTTTAGGGGAGATAATACAGGAAATGATGTTCATGTTATTATAAAAGTGTTTGTCTCCCTTGTCAGCAAAGTGAGTTTACATTTGCTGAAGAAGGGACATCATACGCCTCTTCATGTTATTTTGTTCCGGGTTGTGTTGTTTGTTGATATGGTATATTGATTTTCAACATCTGGCATGGTATGTATGTAGCCTCTGTTGGGCGTAGCATATTTCCCATATGTCTTGGTGAAATAATTTCCCATATGTCTTGGTGAAATATTGTTTTTTTGGTGGCGATGAGTATGTCCATATGTTTTGTAATCTTGTAAGCCTAAAATGGGGTTTAGGTGAGTGTTTATTGTTCTGACCAGTTTGGCATTTCCTTGTTTATTTAAATGAATTTTGTCATTATAGACCGTGTCGTCGCGTGCGTTGATACTGTCATTTAGAATGATCTGTACCGTTTCTGATTTAAGTGTTTCCATACAATGATTGAGGTCTGAGCAGGGCACGAAAATTCCACTCGTCCGCTCGTATTGACCAGTGAAATTCTTATCCGGACGAGTGAAACTCATGAAACTCATGAATCGGTCGTCCGAGAGGATGTGTAACATTTCAGTAGAAAAAAACAACAAAGAAAATAGTTCTTACATAGTTTATTAGACGATTAAATGCAGTAAATAGTCGCAACTCTGTTTATTCAGCGATAAAATGCAATTTAAGTCAACCGGCAATTGGGAAATTGACGCATTTCCGTTTTGGGACATTGTAAAATGCGGCCCCCGTTCTAATTTCACGGAGCGCGAACATTACGATACAAATAACAATTTCACGGGGGAAATCTTTAAGGGCACTAGTCAGCTTTTAGGTGACTGGGGCCAGGGCCTTCAGGAAGGAGAATTGCAAAAAGTATGCTGTTTTCCTGTATTGGAGTTTAAAATTTTCTAATAAAAATAAAAAAAATCTTTTTTAAGAGGGGAATTTTTCACAGGAAAAGGGGGAAAATATATACCGTGCCAGAGTAACTGTAATGGCCATGATCAGACTGTAGTGAACTATATAATATGAAATCTATAATACTGGTCAAAGTTTCATAATTTTCATTGATTTATATAAAGAAAAAAAAACATTATGATGTTTCCCTTTGTTTTATTTATATATAATAGTGTTAAATGATGGTATCTGACTACTTTGACTTATGAACTTTTACAATCAGAGCAGGACGAGTAAACATCCTATATGCCAATGCCACTCGTCTGAAGACGAGTATACAGTAAAATATATTTCGTCCCCAGAACCAGGAAATGTCCTTAGATGATCTTCTACAAGCTCATTGAATCCGTTTACGCTTGATTTTAAGTCCTCTCTCGTTTGCCATGACATAAGATTGCCCAAAACTAGATGGTCTGCTATTCCTTTTTTCCCACTCGTCAAACCACAATTGTGCGTCCTTGTTTTCAATCAGTCGCCGGTCAGTTATTGTTGACTGAGTCGCGGACGTTTCGGATAAGTTTTGAAGTTTGCTCGAGAAGTCGAATTACTCCATTTAGTACGATACCTCCGTTACTGGGGGTCGTTTGGTAAGCTAGAAATAGGCGTAGCATATTTTTGGGCACTGGTGGGGAAAATATGGTCATGTGTTAGTTACTGGTGAATTTTAAAAGGGTTTGTCTCATCCCATTTGTAGGCATCTTCCCTCCAATGCCATACAATCACTCCATCTGTTGGCAGAGTAAGAATACGCTTACTGCCTTTAATACTTTCGAGTAGATTGCTCCTGATTTTTTTCGTGGTGTGGGAGTAGTCCATAATCACGAAAACTTTGGTATTTGGCGAACATTCAGACATGCTGGTCATAGTGTTGCTAACTACAGTGTTCATATGTAGAAACACTCTGTTGGCATTGGTCCCATCCATGTTGATGTATTTAACTATAAATCCCCACAGACGTAACTGGCTTATTGCTTCATGAACAATAGAGTGCATTTTATATATATATAATTGTTTATTGTTAAGCCAAATATGGCCCATGAACATGTTTACATAATAGATACAAATAAATGTGGTTAGATGGCATGTTGTTAGTACATGTACTTAGAATAACAAAGCATTGCAATACCATAGAATACATTCGGTACTATTACGAGGATAATGAAACAAAAGTTAAAAGTATGTGTTAGCAAGTTTACTATACGTTGAAATTAATTTGAACAGTAAAATGTAACCGAATTTTAGTGGTTATCCATTTGGGAGAGATTTTGTTTTTATTTGTTATATTTTCATTTGGAAGTATAAAGCGTTATCTTAAACTTAAACAAATACTACTATCTGTATTTCATGGAATAGAGGCAACACAGCCACCTTTCCATACGGAGAGATATACTACACATGTTAAGTGTTAAAGTACAATACTTATACAAATCCTATTTTTGAATTTCAGCGATAAATAAATTTAATTGTGTTCAATATTTGTTCAAAACAGTTCTAATATCAAAAGCCTTATATACATATAATCCTAATTTCATCACTTCGATTTTGTTTTCGCTATTTAATAATTGAACGAACTTCATGTAGTTTGTTTTTTTCCAATAATATTGCTTTATATACGATTTTATTAATTCTGTATAATTTTTGCAATCAATAACGAAATGATATTCGTCTTCAAGGCACTGGCATTGTCTGCATGTCCTTTCATGAAAAGGCACACTTATAGGCTTTCTCCAACGTCCGCACTCTACTTCCAATCTGTGAGAAGAGAGTCTAAGTCTTGAAAAAGCATAGCGTAATTTGGAGTTATTTAAAATATCAAGATATGGTTGGTATTTAAAGTCTGCAATTGTCCTATAAAATAATGCTCTAGTAGAATCGTTTAATTGCGTATTCCAACCTTGAATAAATACGTACTCGAGGCGTTGTTTGAAAACAGTGAGAAACAAGTCCCTATCACCAACTCCCTGAGCTAGCCATACTTCATAATAACCCAGTGTTGATAACAAATGTCTAATTTGCGAGACCCAGTTTATTTTATTTATTTGCCTTTCATCATCGTTTCTTAACATATTATAAACTATCTTTGTGTATTTCGTATCGCTAGTTGCACATAATTTTAACCAGTATTTTGTAATTATATAATACCTTTTGTTTATGTAATTCAGTCTTCCAGTTTCCCCGTATATAAAGCTAGTTTGAGTTGTTAATTAAACCCCCAATAAACGTTTACAAAAACCTAAATGTGTCCTTTCTACTTGTTTACCTTTATTAAATCCCCATATCTCGGCCGAGTAATTTAATATAGGTGAGATTAGTTTATCAAATAAATCAAATGTATGATTAGGAGATAATTCGATAAATTTGTTTAAATATTTATTTAACTGGAATATAGCTTTTAATGATTGTCCGGCCAACATTTTGTCCGTTTCAAGTGAACACAATACCGAGGTAAAACTGCTTACAATTTCATTTCGTTGATAATAAAATTTAAGAGTATCTGGTTACCTTCCCCCTTTTCTAAATATCATGATCTTTGTCTTTGCCGTATTAACAGTAAGTTTCCATCTTTCACAATATTCTTCTAAAGCTGACAATGACTTCTGCAAAGCTTCCTCTGACTGTGCAAATAAAATAATATCGTCCGCGTATAATGATAAACATAAATAAATCATACCCACGTCTACCCCGTCAACTCCTTTAAATATTAATTCTTCTTCTAAATCATTTAAATACATGCTAAAAGAAAAGGCGACAAACACTCCCCTTGACGCACCCCGAGAAAACACGTGAAATCCTCGCTTAACGTGTTCATATACTTGACCTTTGACTGTACACTGTTATACATAGATTTAATGACATCTAAAATTTCCCCCTCACCCCATACTTTATTAATTTATACCATAAAACATCTCTCACTACAAAATCAAAAGCTTTCTTAAAATCCACAAAAGCGCAAAATAGATTGCCTGATTGGTTTAAAGTATGTGATATCAAACCATTTAGAACAAATATATTATCAACTGTGCTCATACCTTTACGAAAACCGGCTTGTGACTCAATGTACACATGATATTTTTCTGCCCAAGTGATCAATCTATTATTAAGTAATCTAGAAAATAATTTACACAACGTACTTAATAACGTAATCCCCCTATAATTGCTTGGTTCGCCGGGGTCACCACTTTTGAATATCGGTACAATATGACCTTCGCTCCAAGCCTCGGGGAAGTAACCACGTGAAAGACAGGTGTTGAATTAGTTATATAAATATGGCAACAATGCATCCGAACCATATTTAAAGAACTCATTTAACAGTAAATCTGGTCCTCCGCTGGAATTGTTGCGTAATTGTTTTATGGAATTCAATATTTCCAAGTTTGTTATTTCGATGTCAAGTTCTGCAAACATTATCTGAATTTCTCCATAATTATACCTATTATTGAAAAATAGTGCATGCTCATCGGCCTGAAAGAAAGTACTGTCGGGATTATTAATAGCTTTAAAATATCTTGCAAAATTCTCAGCCGAGACTGTCCTTGGAGATGAGGATGACGAAATCTCCTTTAACATCTTCCAATATTCGCGTGCATTTGATAACCTTGCCTGTAACAATTTAAAAGTATCCTCTCTTCGGTTTGCGAAGCGTTTTTTTCGAATAATATGTTTATATTCCGAGCGTGATCTACACATTTTAATTCTATTTATATCCGATTTACATTTACGAAACATATTTAAATCTCTAAAAAATACATCCCTTGCGTCCTTACATTCATCATCATTCATCATCATACCATGTTTTATTATTTTCATAGTTATTATTTTGCTTTGAGTCACAATGAGTTTTATGCTTAAAAAGGGGGGAACATACATCATCAGTAATATCAACAAACGAATTTATATTCTCGATTACCTCTTCGTCCGTATTAATTCTGTGTAGTTTATTTATTAAATTATTTAAATTTGAATTAACACTCTCACTATTAATGTTATTTGTAAATGACTCACTATTATCATTTCGCCATCTATAGTAATAATTTACCTTTTCGGTTGCTTCGTTAAGAAATGCGTTTTCTTTTTGAATTTCAGTATTCAGGTTCATTGAAAATTCAATTAAACAATGGTCAGATAAAATATTTGGTTCTTTGACTTCAAACTGAACGAACAATTTAAATATAAACTGACTTGCTAAAACATAATCAACAACACTACGACCTAAACTGCTTATGTTTGTATACTTCCCGATACTTCCATAAAGACCCACTCGTCCATTCAAAACCCGAAGACCCGACTCTTTACAAAAATCTAAGAGTAAACCCCCATTTTGATTTGTAAACATATCTTGTGAAATACGTGGCATTGGCGTGTCTGGAAGATAGTTCTCTGGAAGTATATCAATATGTATATCAATATTATCGTTCTCAACAAAGTCATTTAATTGACCTATGCGACTATTCAAGTCACCGTACCACAAAGCTACACTGTTCACTTGTATCATTTATAATTGCCGACATTTTAGTTAAGATTCTCTCGTAAATGTTTGTCTCAATAAATGCTTCTCTACTGCTTCCTTTTGGCACAACATAACATACACACAAATATAGGTCATCACTTCGCCTCTGTTACTGGAAAATGGGCCAAAGGAAATCAGAATCCAGTAAACCCCATAAAAAGGAGCTGAAAGACATGCGTTTTCAAACTTTGTCTTTCTGTTCCTTCTGTTTTTATCGATTTGTGCTCTGGCAATGTTTCCGCGAATCCTATGTATTCCACCGTTTTTCCAGTAGTTGTCATGTGCAGATCCGCTTGTATGGCCATTTCATCTATAAGAATCCCACCATGCAAACAATCCGGTGGTATCGCGAGGCGCTTTGCCTCGGTGAACATCCAACGAAAAACGTCATCTGAGAAACCAGAAGCGGTACTTACACAATTCTTAAAAAGACGTAAAAGAGATTAGGAAGGCAGTATGAGAATGCCACTGTTTTCCAGATCTCTATATGATTATGGAATCCTCGTCCATCATATAGTTATGCATGTCATCAATACAGCTTTAGGACACCTATTCTGGCGTGCGTAACTTTTGGCCAAATTTGAAATCTGGGACTTGGAAGGTTTACACATTTCATCGCTTGCATTTGGTATTAGTTTTTTAATATCGTCTTTCGTGGTACTGTTTTTCATTATATTGTCTTCAACAGTGCTTTATTTAACACTATCCTTTCTGTCATTGTTCTTTTCAATATATTGGCAAATGTCACAACAACTTCTTTGTCCTGTAAACGACACAATCTTGTTACACTGGTGAGATTTAATGGAACGATATATTGTATCTGACATAATTTCAGTAATATTTTCCACAGAGTTTGTATTTTTTGCCTGAATTTTGGAGGTATTTCCTAAACACAGTTTCATTTTATCCACTCAAACACACATTTCATTTTCGCTACATTTAAACTCGGTTGAAACATATACATTGTCTAGGTTGACAAGTGTTCCAGAAACGGTAAGAGACCATTGGTTCTCTTTAAATAGTATTGTTTTGTTTATAACATTTCCATTTGCTAAGAAACCACTTGAACTTGAGATTGTAATTATGTCCTCAGATTGAGAATCTGTAACAGTAAAATGACTCGGTATATGTTTTTGAAAAGATTCAACAATGAAGGGGATTGAGTGACTGGATGTGTCTTTCAACTTCACACCATCGTAACACCTTATCGCAACACCTCCGATCCGGTTTCGAGACACATGTACACTTGGAAACACTGACAACATATTTACCAAACACATTGGCCCTAACTGGCTCGTCTCAATACTTTCAAATTTGTACTGCTGGTACAATCTGTCTATCGTTATAAATTCAGTTGAATCTAATCGATGTTCCACTCTGGCTGTCAACCTGCAATAAGTAGGTAGTATGTTACATCTGCAATAAATAGGTAGTATGTTACATCTTAATAACATGGACATATAGGAATGACATTAACAGGCAGATAACTTGTGATTTATAAAATCAAGTTCTGCATATAGGTCCATTATAAGTATTTGTGATGAGGTTAAAGCGTCGTCATTTAAAGTTTCTATCTCGTCATCAGAAAGCGCCATCAAAAAGCACATTTTACAACATCTGTACACCGTTCCTAAACTTACTGAGGTCATGGTTACATATATAACTTACATATGTTGAAAATCCAAACTCTAGAGACACAATATAAACGACTTTAACCAGCCAAGCTAAACTCCAAAACTGGAGCGTCGAATTAAGAGTTACTAACTCCTAATTATATTTTTATGAAAATTCAATCACGGGTTTTTTAGGAACCTGTGAACTGTGAATACCAAATTGAGATTAGTTATCTGATGGGATCGATTATAGTGAATCCTTCACGGGATAATAGTCGTGTGGTTCTTTTTATGCGAGTGAGTGAAAAAAACTCGTCTAACATAACATCTAGTGAAGGATTTCCCTATAATCGCACACAACAGTTCAATAATCTAATGTTGACATTTTAAACGTTTATGAATGATTTTATCTGAAATTAATCGCTTTTTTTAACGTTATCGTCGAATGACGCCGACGTCAGCAACATTTTATTGCCGCAATGTCCCCAAGAGTATTTTAGAACTCGAAAAAGGCTGGAGTATGGAACCACCAAAGTAACTTGACGTATCACATGACAAGGATCGATATTAATCCACACAATCGTGCACAGTATGAAACGTGCGGCAACAGATCGAGCCGGTAAATATCGAGACAGACGCTATATATTATAATGGTTATAATGATATCCTTAAATATGGACATATCGTTAAACATTGTATAATAATACATATGTTTTTGTTACCCATTTCATAATGTATACTGTAAATCGCATCCACTCCGAAAAGTTGTCTTTTCATCACAGGTAACCCTCTTACTTCTTTCAGTGGTGGTCCTCATTTCTTTCTAAAGTGACCCTTCATTTCCTTATATTTTATCTCATTCGTTCTGACATGGCTATGGCTACCTTAGTTTTTGTTCAGTAGCTTCGGCGGTTATATAGGTTATATTGCACCATTGCGTTTGTGCTTCCGTGGTGTATAGTCAAATAATGCCTAATAAAAAACGTTTCCCTGCCTTACTAGTGATACAAAATTCATACTTTTGATTGCTTTTTGTTATTATTACATATAATTCAGCCAAATGATGTATTGTGAACATTGATTAGTGTTTGTTTGAGATATTTAATTATAATTGACATAGACAGTAAAGCGAAAGTAGAAATGGAGTAAATCTATCTGTGACGTGTCAAAATAGAACGTGACGTCATTCAACAGATTGGCTTGTTCTTACATGATACATGACCCCCTGTTTTTAGCTCTACTGGCCGAAGGCAAGAAGAGCTTATGGGATGCCGAGTTGTCCGTCGTCCGTCCGTCGTCGGCGTTAACTTTTGGCTCGTTAAGACGATAGGGCCTTCATTTTTAATCCGATCTTTACCAAACTTTAACGGGTTGTTAATATCAATGAAAGCTCGGATGAGTTCGAAAACAAGCCAGATCGGACAAGTAACAGCGGAGTTATGGCCCTTGATTTAGTTAAAAATGCTATATTGCTATATTTTGCCTCGTTAAGACGATAGGGCCTTCATTTTTCATCCTATCTTTACCAAACTTTACCACATTGTTAATATCAATGAAAGCTCGTACAAGTTCGAAAACCAGCCATATCGGACCAGTAACAGCAGAGTTATGGTCCTTGATTTAGTTAAAAATGCTATATTGTTATATTTTGCCTCGTTAAGACGATAGGGCCTTCGTTTTTCATCCTATCTTTACCAAACTTTACCACATTGTTAATATCAATGAAAGCTCAGACAAGTTCGAAAACCAGCCCTATAGGACTAGTAACAGCAGAGTTATGGCCCTTGATTTAGTTAAAAATGCTATATTTTGCATCGTTAAGACGATAGAGGCTTCATTTTTCATCCGATCTTTACCAGTCTTTATCAGATTGTTAATGTTGTTGAAAGCTCTAACAATTTTGAAAAACAGCTATATCGGACCAGTAACAGCGGTGTTATGGCCCTTGATTTAGTTAAAATGCTATATTTTGCCTCGTTAAGACGATAGGGGCTTCATTGTTCATCCGATCTTTACCAAACTTTATCAGATTGTTAATATCAATGAAAGCTCCTACAAATGTCGAAAACCAGCCATATCGGACTAGTCACAATGGAGTTATGGCCCTTGATTTAGTTAAAAATGCTATATTTTGCCTCGTTAAGACGATAGGGGCTTCATTGTTCATCCGATCTTTACCAAATTTTATCAGATTGTTAATGTTGTTGAAAGCTCGAACAAGTTCGAAAACCAGCCATATCGGACCAGTAACAGCGGAGTTATGGCCCTTGATTTAGTTAAAATATATTTTCCCTCGTTAAGACGATAGGGTCTTCATTGTTCATTCGATCTTTACCAAACTTTATCAAGCTGTTAATATCAATGAAAGCTCGGACAAGTTCGAAAACCATTCATATCGGACTAGTAACAGCGGAGTTATGGCCCTTGATTTAGTTCAAAATGCTATATTTTGCCTCGTTAAGACGATAGGGCCTTCATTTTTCATCCAATCTTTGCCAAACTTTAGCAGATTTTATGACTTTCTTTTTTATATTATTGTTTTGTTTTATTTATTTCATTTTTTTTTCATTTTTTTTATTTTTTTTTAGCTCTATGTTGGACTAGTGTGACCAGTAACAGAGGAGTTACGGCTCTTGATTTAGTTAAAAATGCTATATTTTGCCTCGTTAATACGGTGGGTCCTTCATTTTTCATCTGATCTTTACCAAACTTTACAGATTCTTTAGTTATGGCCCTTGATTTAGTTAAAAAGCTGTTTTTTGCCCGAAACTTTCAAAAAAAAACGTAAATGGCAGTCAATCGCTTCATTGATGTTATAAGAGCCGTGTTAGCCAGTAGAGCGTCCACAGGCCCTCTTGGGCCTCTTGTTATTGCATTTTTATATTGTTTTATATTGACGGACGCTCGATCGTTTGATTGATATGTGTTTTAAAATTGTCTACGGAGAAAAATGCGCATTTTTTATCTCTTGATATACATTCGTCCTATATAAAACAAAGAAGGAAAATCAATGGTGCAATGTAACCTATAAGGACCCTGGAGTAATTTACATATTTTGAGAATCCAAACTCTGTAGACACAAAATAAATGACCTTAACCAGACAGACAAATCCCAACAACTGGCACGTCGAATTAGGAGTTACTAACTCATAATATGTTTTACGCTTATTCATTTACGGTTATTTTAAGAACCCGTGAACAAATCGATATTTTTAATTGGCACATATAGACGTTATTATATGACCTCAATACCTGGATAGTGTGTAATGGTTTGATTCGAAATGAAGTATAATGCATACTACGCATTGTGGTATCAGATGACAGTTCAAAATTCGTCATACAATCACGCGATTGACATTGTATCCATATGCTAAACAGCACACCGGGTTCAATATGGTAGTCACATGACTTGTTACGTATATTGTATACCCAGGGTTGCTAATATTTCAGTGCGCGCTTTCAACAGAACAAATGAGCATTAACGATCTATCAAAAAGTTATTTAACACACATGAATTAAATATTTGACTTTATCTGGCATTAAATTATCTGTCTAAAATGTGATAAACGATATATGTATGTGACATTCACCAAAACTTAATTCTGGACTAAGACGGTTGTGTAGTAGATCTAGAAGTATTCAAAACGTAAGTTGTTATTTTTATTGACATTCTTCCTTGTTCAAAAATACACCATTACACATGTTAAGATGAATGACTGTGTAAACAGTTGTTTTACATTGCTGTGACTATACCTTTAGAAATGTATTCCATCCATTTCCAGTTTTATTGCACTTCCGATTGCAAAACATATTCTGCAAATAATTACGGAATATATTCTGGAGTATATGGTCATGGAAAGATCATGTATAGCACGAGCTGGTCGCAATAGTTTACAGAGTAACTGTATGTAAAAATATAGGAAACAGTCTGCAAATAGATTGCAGTGGCCTTGCAAATAAAGTGCAAACTCTGCAAATATTTCGCAAAAGGTTGCATGTGTATGACTTTCGTAAATAGTTTTATTCTAAATTCTATAAAGCATACACCGTAATTTTGTATCATATGATAGTTTACAATTCTTCATACAATCATATGACTGACGTTTGTTTTCATATGCTTATTAACCACAGCCAATCAGTTGACAAATCGATGTTCAATATGTTGGTCACGTGTTTGGTTACCCAGGGTTGTTACCGACATGCTAGTGCGCACTCTTAACAAATCAACGATATCCGTATATTGGGGGGGGTGGGGGGGGGGGGGGGGGGGGGGGTTACCAACATGCTAGTGCGCACTCTTAACAAATCAACGATATCCGTATATTGGGGGGGGGGGGTCTCATAATAGGATAACGGCAAATTGAATTTGCTGACAACAGTTAACAGTAAATTAAAAAACACTGAAAACAGTTAACAATACATCTAATAACAGATAACAGTAAATATTTTTTCACAAAAACGGATAACAAAATATAAATTTCGCCTATAACAGAATAACATAAATAACCCCTTATCCTCCCACAATCGTTTGACAAATGCAAGCTATATTCTGCAGTCTGTTGACTGTGTTAACAGTAAACAGATTACAGCATCTTGCAAAAGGCGTACTCGCAATTCATACACTCTTTATTAAACTAGTTAATATGTTTACCCAAAAAAGATATGATCATATAAGTTTGCAACGCGCTGCATTTTTAGTGGTTTACTCATTTACAGTTCACCACTATACTTACCCCTTTGACTGTGTGATGACTGGACATATTTTGGACCATATGATGACGTCTACCTAAATCCTCAAAGGACCGTTGCCTTTGTTGTTTGTCTTAAATCGGTCTTGTCGTACTTGTAACAATGTGTTCTCTTGTTGCTCTGACTTTTGCCAAGTCATTGAATACTTTCTTTGTGACTTTCTTGGCCTTTTTTATATTCATATATACATGATCATTTATCCTCTCACCCCATTTACAAGATAACGGCACTTACATTTACAAGATATATGTTACAGTATATTGACTTATAAAGAAATGTGTAAACAGATTGCAACAGCTTGCAAAAGGGGTATGTGTGAAACAATAATGATACAAATGGTAGAAACTATTTGGAGAATATATTCTGCAATGTGATACCTGCTAATAACGTTGTATGCAGAGTATTCAAATATAAATGTAAGCAGACACGCCCCTGCTCACAGCATATTTCATTTGTTTGGGTAACATATACACCTTGTGTTGTTAATTGTTTATGAAATTTGTGGATGGAATTCTGAGTGGTATTATAAAGTCGTTGTGTTGTGTGTATTGTAAAGTGCCATTTAATACAATTTTGAATGAAATGTTGTATAATGCAACAAATTGGGGAAAATATTGAAGAGATGCTGATGGTTCAACAACTATTTGGGATAATTGTTGCGAAATGGAGTGAATTAGATTATTTATAACCAAAATGTGTAACATTATCAACACACAACTTACAACTTGTAAACGTTTTTCCTTTTATATCTACTTTTTGTCTATTGAATAATGAGTTTCGTGTATGTATCTACCCTTTAAATATATTTAACTGGTAAATTCTGAATCCATGATTAGTTTATGTTTCATACAGGCACATGGAACCCCCAGAAGAACATATTATATACATAAAGTTATGCATGCAATTTACCTATGATCAACCATGGTTCCAAAATTTAAAATTCAGTCTCAAAATTCTTCCAAATTTGTTGAAAGGGAAAGCATATCCCTCCAAATTGTACTTATCGGAAGTATTGGCAGTAAATACGAGACAAGATTCCTTTAAAACTTTCGCCTAACCATAAATATTGCTTTATGTAGCATTAGTTGTAGTATGCAACATATTTGCAAAAGATAAGCAATAGAATAAAATAGATTACTGAAAAAGGGATCCCGTGGAAGCAACGAACAAAACAGAGGGAAAAGCGACACTGTCGGTTTTATTGAGTATTCAAGATAGGTAATATAAGGTGCAACACCTCTCACGTCTCCCCTACACCCTTACACCCCACTTCAACGCCACCCAGCACAGACTTAAGCGGTATCTTACTTTACACCCACACTGATCGGACCCCAAAACTATTAATGTCCAGTATGTAATAACACTACTATACTGATTCTGATGAAACTGCTAAAATACACTTTGTGAATCGTTTGCAGAAGGATCTACGTTAATGTTTGCACAGTTTTTTCAAATTCAAAGGCAGAACGGTATACTCATTTTGCGTTTAGTGATATATACCAATGTATAGTAAATGCGGTTTTTTATATAAAGTACAAACAATTATATATTATGCACCCCTCTCTAAAAATAACAATGACTCATTCATATTTTGTGGCACACTGTCATCGTTTGATACTTTGTTGTCTAAACGTATTGTATTATGCTTATCTTAAATCAAAATTAGGTTACCTTTTGCAAATATTCCTCATTAGCGTGGGTGCCTGTCACAAGGTCGCGTTTAGGAGAATATGAAAAGCTATGAATAAGGCCAGATGAATGCCTTTGTCAAAACATCAATTGAGAAAAAATATAGCAGTCTCGAAACACGGTCTAGTTACTACCTGATTGCTGTTGGTGAAAAAGTATGCTCAAAGACGTTACCTCAAGTGGATATTTCTTTTTTATTATTAAGTCTTGGCTTAAAGCTCATTTGAAAAACATTTTTGCGAAGATCATCTGGTAAGAGATTCAGGGCCGTTTTGGCCCTCGTGTTGTGTCCGATGAGTGGGCTATATGTATTCGATTTCGAAAACAAAATGTTTTAACCAGGTTCATTACAAATTTTAAATCACTGTCAAACTGTATGGAACATGTCTTGAGTTTGGTATTGTTATATGCTATACTCTAGATTTCATTGTCAAACTGAATGGAGCGTGTCTTGAGTTTGTATTGTTATATGCTATACTCTAGATTTCATTGTCAAACTGAATGGAGCGTGTCTTGAGTTTGTATTGTTATATGCTATACTCCATATTTCACTGTCAAACTGAACGGAGCGTGTCTTGAGTTTGTATTGTTATATGCTATACTCTAGATTTCATTGTCAAACTGAATGGAGCGTGTCTTGAGTTTGTATTGTTATATGCTATACTCTAGATTTCATTGTCAAACTGAATGGAGCGTGTGTTGAGATTGGTATTGTTATATGCTATACTCTAGATTTCACTGTCAAACTGAATGGAGCGTGTGTTGAGATTGGTATTGTTCTATGCTATACTCTAGATTCATTGTCAAACTAAATGGAGCGTGTCTTGACTTTGTATTGTTATATGCTATACCCTAGATTTCATTGTCAAACTGAATGGAGCGTATCTTGAGTTTATATTGTTATATGCTATACTCTAGATTTCATTGTCAAACTGAATGGAGCGTGTCTTGACTTTGTATTGTTATATGCTATACTCTAGATTTCATTGTCAAACTGAATGGAGCGTGTGTTGAGATTGGTATTGTTATATGCTATACTCTAGATTTCATTGTCAAACTGAATGGAGCGTGTGTTGAGTTTGCTATTGTTCTATGCTATACTCTAGATTTCACTGTCAAACTGAATGGAGCGTGTGTTGAGAATGGTATTGTTATATGCTATAGATTTCATTGTCAAACCGACTGGAGCGTGTGTTAAGATTGGTATTGTTCTATGTTGTAATATAGATATCACTGTCAAACTGAATGGAGCGTGAGTTTTGATTGGTATTGTTATATGCTATAATATAGACTTCCTTGCAATCACACTTCTTCGAACGAAGCACTTGTGTAAATGGAAGTGTAAATGGGGAAGGCGAGAACATGGTTAGAAAATGGCGAACGAAGATAACGTTTATGCAATAAACGTCTTTTTAGGTAGTCTGGTTGACGTTTAATTACCCCCAACGAAAGTCTGTCTGTCTGTCTGTCTGTCTGTCTGTATGTCCGTCTGTCTGTCTCTGTCTGTCTGTCTGTCTGTCTGTCTAATCTATCTACTGATAATGCAGCACGCCAATACGTGTATTTGTCTAAAGGCAAGGGGTGGGATTGGCGGGGAATTCTCATGTCGCAAGATGACCCTAGTGGTTGGGACTAACTCAGGAAAGAATCAATGTCTGTGACTGCATTTACATAAATTTAATGCAACTTTTAAAATAATTATGTTAAATATATATACAATTATCAAGAAAAACAAACGAATACACAGATGAAAGATGAAAAGACTGTTCTCGTGAACGTATAAGACGTTCGTAGTATTAACACGAATACTGTCTATATATGACACTAAAGTGAAGTTACAACAATGTTACTAGTGGTTCGTGAATAAGTACCAATACCAGTGGTACGTGAATAAGTAAAAATAGCAGTGGTACGTGAATACGTAAATATAGCAGTGGTACGTGAATAAGTACCAGTACCAGTGGTACGTGAAAAAGTACCAATACCAGTGGTACGTGAATAAGTACCAATACCAGTGGTACGTGAATAAGTAAAAATAGCAGTGGTACGTGAATACGTAAAAATAGCAGTGGTACGTGAATAAGTACCAGTACCAGTGGTACGTGAATAAGTACAATAAGTACAAAACAGCGTATTCCGTTAGTCTGTATTCTGTATGGGATGTAGATTAACGCAGTCAATATTAAACCGCTGGGTCGATGTTGATGGCAGATCCCTTTGCTCCCCACCCCTCACCTCCTGCACTGCCCCACCTCATCGCCTCCCCCTCCCCCGTTTAATCTGATTCTGCAGCTCATACAAAATATAGTCTTTTCTTTCAGATGTCAATTCTAGGTTACGTCCGTGTGTGCTTCTTGCATGGGTTGATACATTTCGCGTGTACTATTCCCAGGGCTATGAGACAACAAGTGTCCGAAGAAGGTCTAAACAAAGGTATTTTAAAAAATATACTCGGGAGAAAAAGAAACAGACAAGAAGTTATTATTGTTGTAAACCGGAATAAACATACGACTAAATGCATATATCGCTGAATTTATACACATTTTATACATTAAAATCAGAAAACGCTTTTAAAATCAAGCCAAAATGACAGAACAATGAAATCATGTAGGGGTCATTACTAAAAACGTGCAGAACTGTGTAATAGTGACAGATATACTGAAAAGAAAAAGAAACGCATAATGGGTATTTCCACTATATATGTTTAATATGCTACTGCTAAGAAGGTTAAAATAGCACCGAACACACCAATGGTTACCCAATTGAAGTTTCATTATCGGCAGAATGCGCATTTGGCTCAAGCATGTGAGCAAACTTAGGCGTTAAACGTTGCACTTTCTTAACGTTAAACACACTACTGAAATGGCTTGACTTTTTCAAGCAAAACATCAACATTTGTGAATTTCGTGCAACAAAGTATACTTTGATGAAAAGGTCTACTACATGACAAAGTTGTCCTTTCTGTAATTAGTTTTTGTACAAAACACGTTGAGATATATATATCATGCGTCTTTCTGTCAATAGTAGTAGATAGATAGGTCAAAGTTTTCTCGCTTCTTGATGATACAACATCGATGATTTATCATCGGTTACTAACTCCAAAAGACAAATAACAAATACCCACTCTTTATATATTTTAATTTCGAAATTTTTGTTCGCAGAGTGTGATTATTTAATATGCATTTGTCTTATTTTTCCAGTTCCAGTCGTCGTCTTCTCCGTGACCGAACCATCCTCTACTCGTGTTGGGGGCAGCAACACCAGCGGCGTTCCTGTGTTCACGGTCATATCCACAAACATCGGCAATGACTACAACATAACGTCTGGCGTGTTAACGTGTAGGATACCTGGCAGCTATTATTTTTTCTGTAGAAATGTTGAGATATTTATCTTCTGGCCAATATTCATATTGTAATATTAGGCATAACGGAGCGATCGTTGTTAAGAGTCTATACATACTCAACGCCGTCGCCAGGAGAATTTAAATTTGCATCAGCGTCTACGTACCGGAACCTGACATTGGGTGACACAGTGGACATATATTGTGGTGGATGGCAATCTAACATCTACACAACGTTTTATGGTGCATTAGTCGCTCCGAATTAAAAATCATGTATAGTAAATATTGACTCAATTGAGACATGTTTGTACATGTACACTTTTATTGAAAACATGTTATATGTTTGTACATGTACACTTTTATTGAAAACATGTTAGTTCCGATTGAACTGTTATGTATGGAAGCTTTAATGTACGATATCTTGTCCGGATAAAAATGGGAGACGCAATATTTTAGTCAACTTAACCTGATCTCAAAATAAAAGAAGTCGTCATGCGACATTTTAGGTCATCAAGTCGCTGTGTGGATGTTGTGCAAACATTATATTCAACTTATGTCGCTTTTTATTAAGTCGTCATGGCTAGATATATTGTAGTATATCATCATAGACTATGTCAACATAGGATTATATATCGTGACATTCGTTATATTTATGGTCATAAATATCACATCATCTGGGGGGTACATTAAAGCTTCCATAGTTATGAACAGTGGATGAAACTTGAGACATAAACAATATTACAGCGGATGATATAGATACATATACATGTAGTAAATGATATCCACTTGATTTTTATAATAAATAGAATAGGACGTTATGGATATTTGACTACTTATATAAGTGTTACAGTGCGTGGCACGTTTATTATTTTATACCGGATAAGGCTAGCTATGTGTTACATGGGGGATGGAATATAAGAATCGTTCATTGGTATCCGGTGAAGTCAGGGAATTCCAAATACCGAGCGTTGAAATTCCCTATCTGCACAGAATACCCATGAAAGATTATTGTTCTTGCATATGGGAGACATGTTGTGCATGTTTTCCTGCATACCGCATGGTGGCGCGCGTGTATTTTATCTCGACCCAAGGGTGAGATGGAAATATCTAGCCCCGGTAAAATGACAGATATCCTTGTCCGATATGCAAGAAAGTCTAGGGTGAAATGGAAATATCTAGCCCTGGTAAAATGATGGATATCCTTTTCTTGCATACCGGACAAGGATATCCGTCATTTTACCGGGGCTAGATTATAAGAATCTTTCATGGGTATCCGGTGAAGATAGGGAATTCCAACTCGAGGTATAAGTGTTTCTATCGGAACCGAGGCTCTGCCGAGGTTCCGATTAAAACACTTATACCGAGGGTTGGAATTCCCTATCTGAACCGAATACCCATGATAGATTCTTTTTCTTGCATATCAGAGACATGTTGTGCGTTAACGCCTCCAGCTACTAGCGTTTTGCATGTTTCCCTGCATACCGGATGTTGGCGCGCGTGAATTTTATCTCGACCCTAGGGTGAGATGGAAATATCTAGCCCCGGTAAAATGACGGATATCCTTGTCCGGTATGCAAGAAATTTCCATCTCACTCTAGGGTCGAGATAAAATTCACGCGCACCAACATCCGGTATGCAGGAAAACATGCAAAACATTAGTAGCTGGCGGCGTCAACGCACAACATGACTCTGTTATGCAAGAAAAGGAATCTATCATGGGTTTTCGGTTCAGATAGGGAATTCCAACCCTCGGTATAAGTGTTTTAATCAGAACCTCGACAGAGCCTCGGTTCCGATAAAAACACTTATACCTTGGGTTGGAATTTCCTATCTTCACCGGATACCCATGAAATATTCTTATACTCCGGTATGCAAATCAGCATATCACCCTAGGGTCGAGATACAATTCACGCGCATACCAACATCCGGTATGCAGGAAAACATTGAAAACCCTTAGTAGCTGGCGGCGTCAACGCACAACTTGTCTCTGATATGCACGAAAAATAATCTATCATGGGTATTCGGTTCAGATAGAGAATTCCAACCCTCGGTATAAGTGTTTTAATCGGAACCTCGGCAAAGCACCTCGGGTTGGAATTCCCTTTCTTCACCGGATACCCTAGTTCAGCATTTGAACGGTTCTCCGACTGACTGTACAACTGTAGTGTGGAGGAAGGCACGAACGATAACTCTACGTCACGTGAATGGACTATGGATACACATGAGCTTTATGGGTAAAGATAAAAGTCACGCACGCACCAACATCCGGTATGCAGGTAAACATGCAAAACGTTAGTAGATGACGGCGCAACGCACAACATGTCTCTGATATGCAAGAAAAATAATCTATCATGGGTTTTCGGTTCAGATAGGGAATTCTAACCCTCGGTATATCAGTGTTTTAATCGGAACCTCGGCAGTCTCGATTCCGATAAAAACACTTATACCTCGGATTGGAATTTCCTATCTTCACCGGATACCAATGAAATATTCTTATAATACATTACACTATGAGAGCAAAGTATAATGAAGAAGAGTTGACATGACAAATTAAAACAGCCAAAGGTTGCTGATTTCTGGCATTCATTCTTTCAAATCATAATACATTATTTCTAAAACAAATGATCATTGTACTTTTTTTTTGTAGACATGTATTCATCTTATATGTATTCTTATATTCAAACACAATTTATATGCACAACTTTTGCGCATTATTATTACACAAAAGCCTGCTGTCTGCATGGTCTGTGAAGTGTATATATATGCATCGATTTGTGAAATGATTGGATGTACTTTCAAATGTGTTTTTCATTATAAAAAAATTGTTGTTTTCATTGTAACGATGGTTTTGTTCTTTTAAAATGCTCTCTGTCTCTCTCTCTCTCTCTCTCTCTCTCTCTCTCTCTCTCTCTGTGTCTGTCTCTCTGATAGGTGAGTTCGTCTAGACGAGTTTACTCTTCAACGTGAGGACAAAATGAGAGAAGAAACCGTTATTTTCAGTTGTTTTTTTTCATTTGTAATTATGTTTTTAATACTTTGAATATCAGTAATGTTTAATAACTAGTTTTTAGCTCTACTGGCCAAAGGCTAGGCGAGCTTATGGGATCCGTCTGTCTGTCTGTCTGTCCGTCTGTTAGCAATTTTATAAAATCGACATCTTCTCTGAAACGCTTGAAGGATTTTGATGAAACTTCATCACAATATAACTTGGGAGGCCCCTCTCAGATGTGTGTCTTTAATGGCCGCCAGTCATCTAAGATGGCCGCCATGGCTAAAACTGGGTCAAATTTAAGGAATTTTCAAACGACATTTCACCCGAAACCACTTACTCCATTATTGTGAAATACCAAAAACATGTTCCTTGGGTTGGCCTCTGTCTTGTGACAGTGGGTTTGTGAGATTACAGTGGATGTATTCTACCCCGGCCACTAGGAAGGAAAAACCTGTGGTGACTACTCCTCTGAAACTACTTGATGAATATTCATGAAACTTTACAGAAATGTTGCTTTTGATGTCTAGTTGATCCTAAGCAAAAATTCAGTTGACCGGAAATTCAAGATGGCTGTCACAGCTAAAAATAGATTTTAAAAATACAAGTTTGTGTCGACTACTTTTCAAAAACCATAAGTGGTATTGGTTTGGAACCTTACTAATACGACTTGCGTAACGTGTAGTTGACCCTAAACAAAATTCTTTTGATTTTGGTGTCGGCCATCATTGTTTACATAGAGTGCTGGTCCTATTTCCATAAAACTTCATACAAGTTCCCATGGCTGATCTAGCTATCAAAATATATCAGTAGAGCTTCAAGGTTATTGATCTTTTGTTGAGTTATGCTCCAGACAAGTATTATAAGTATAAAATTATAAAGGTAAATAACTATAATTTGAATGAAGATAAGAGTTTTGATTCTTGCACTCTCCTCTCACTGCCCTATATCAGTCTTATTAGTAGTTTTCAAGTTACACTCTGAACAAAAATATAAATATAACATTTCAAAGGGCAGTAACTCTAATTTGAATGAAGATAAAGTTGTGGTTCTTAGGCTCTGCACTTTCTTTCATTGCCCTCTATCATTATGCATAGTGTCATTGCAGTCCCATTAGTATGTTTTGTGCTTTGCTCAGCACACAAATTATAAACGAGCAAATTCGATGAATAGATATCCCCCGCCGAATGATGTATTATCCTCGAGTGGAGGAAATGTGTTCGGATTTTTTTTTAAATAATTATATACATCATTACCTTTACCTTTCATAAATTCGAATATCTACTAGATATAGGTATTTTTGAAATTCATCATCATATTAAATTTGAAAACCAGAAATGTCACTGTAAGTGACAAATGTCCCCCAAGTGGTTTTGACCTTTGACCTCTATGTGTGATCTTGACCTTGGAGCCACGGACCTGGATTTGCGCGCAACACGTCGTCTTGTTGTGGTGAACACTTGTGCCAAGTTATTTGAAAATCCGTCCATGAATGTCGGAGTTATTAACCGGACACAGAAGCACTTCTTTTTGACCTTTGACCTCCAAGTGACCTTGACCTTGGAGCCACGGACCTGAATATTGCGAGCAACACGTCGTCTTGTTGTTTAAGTCAGAGTTATTGACCGGACACGATTGTACGGACGGACTGACGAACGGACGGACGGACTGACGGTGCGACTACTATATGCCGCCCTTCGGGGACATAAAAATATACCTCCATTGAAATTTGAACCCATTACATGATCCGAGTATTAACTTTCATACCCCATCCAACCCCTTCTCCAAGAAGCCAAATCGGGGTTGGCTGGGGTATGAAATAAAACCTTAATTTCGGCTTAAAACGTTGCATATTGTAACATTAAAACATTTAATGGGTAATTTTAAACAGGTTGTTGCATTTGTTCAGTAAAACATGTTTTCAAACGTGTTTTATTGTCGAAATATCCGTTATAAAAGCCTGCGAATATACGCTTTCCCATCGTTTAATGGAATTAAGGCAGGACCACGTAATGCATGACCTGAATAATTCAAGGGGACATTTATCAATTTAAGGGCAATAACTCCGGCGTTACTATGACGATTCCGAAATAAATTTGCAGCGTCACATCCCACTATTGTGATAAACAATATAATCAAGTTTAATGAAAATCAAACAAGCGACTATCACGATATGGTTGTGGACGGACTGAATTAGAGGGAATGTAGCGACACAGCCAAACAAACTCTATTATTGAGAGTTCTGAAAAACTTAGAAAAAGGTGAAAGAATTTTCAACATCGGATGATAGACAAAAAAGATATGACCATTTAAAGGTTGTTCTAAAACGAATATGGGAGCCGCCATAGTTCCATATTACCATATATGGAATATTGATAAATATCATTTAAAACGAAGAAAATCACTGCAAATGAATGATTTTTTTTTACTGGTGATATAAATCATTATTGGCATTCAGTATTACATATTTTTCATACATTGGATGTCATTTTTTCCCTATAAATCAGTAAATTTCATATTTATAAATATTCCATATATGGACATTTAGAACCGTGATGTCATAGCTCCCAAAATGGCCGCTTCCATATCCGTTTCAACAGAAACTTCAAATGATCATATCTTCTTTGTTTATCGTCCGATTTTGATAATTCTTTCACCCGTATTAAAGTATTTCAAAACTCTCAATAATAAAAATGGTTTGGCTGTGTCGCTACATACCCTTTAAGCATTTTTTATCAAATAAAGGGCAATAACTCTTTTGGGGCGATTCTGGAAAAAAAATAGCCGTGTCTCATCCCACTATGAGGATAAAACATTAGTACCAAGTGTTATGAAGATCCAACCTGCAGTTATGAAGATATTGCTTCGGACGGACAACGCCAAATTAATATCCCTCCGCCTTCATTGGGGGATAATATAAATTACAAAGGGCATATATTGAATAAGCTCTGCTGATCTGCGATCTACTAAAACATGAATAATAATGACTGATTGTATATTTTAATACAAACTATAGATATAAAATAATAAAAGTAAAATGACGACATATTTCCCATGAATCTTAAAGCTGTTATCTTGCCAATAACTGGCAAATTTTGCAGCAGATGTTCACCATTTATTTCTTAGCATACTGACGATAACGTATGTATGTAACAAGCATACATGTATGTTGCAAACTATTAACTACAATATAAACGCCTTAACCGGCCTGGCAAACCGCCCTGTTGTTATCACTGTCAAAGCTTCGATCAAATTATGCACTGAATTGGGTTTTACGGCGCACCAACACATGAAAGGTTATATGGCGCCTAACAGGAATGAACGTGTCAGGCTCATCCTTCATTTACATCAAGATAAAATAAATAGAATGGGCCTCGAACCTTCTAACCTGCAGAGTGGCTGCGAATTCTATAGTAAACACTTCATTTACTATGGAGACATGTATCCACGTTTGCATACGCGGTGTCATGATGAAGACCTTGAATGAGCATGTTAAAAAATTACAAAATGAACATGAAGGAGAGGTCCTACCCCTAGCGGGATTTGCAGTGGTTGTACTCTACCCCGGCAACCACACGGGGATCGAATTATGAGTTACCAATTCTGAATTCATTTTACCCATATTCAATTACGGGTATTTGAAATAAGTATAAATCTAGACTTTTAATAGGCACATATGCATTATGCTATGACTGCAACACATGAACAGAGTTTGATTTTGTTTGTTTGTTTGTATGGTGTTTTACGTCATTTTCAATACATTTAAGGTTATATACGACAGTCGTTTTTTTGTGGTGGAGGCAGACCACCCACTTTTCCTGGGTAGAACCAGTACTGTACACCTCCCGCCATCCATAAGAATCGAAACTTTCTCACCTACACGTCGAGATCCCAGTGGGATTCGAACCCGCACGAGAGGCGAAGGTTGGCAATGCAACATCGTTAACCATTCGGTCACAAAGAGTTTTGTAGTGGAATCTGGCAGTTTAGTTTCTTTAAAAAAGGGCCTCCGAGTGCTCACAAGAAAGAAACAACAACCCCCCTATAATTCTGTGTAGACCTATGACCCCGTGGGATGGGCCAAATTTTACCCAAGTACCACCATTTGAACAAACTAGGTTAAGGACAATAACTTATGCTACATGCAACATATTAGACCTATACATGTAGCTCTTGTAGTTTTAGAGATGTTTTTAAAGATTTCCGTATATAACTTTATGTAAAACAGTGATCCCACGAGGCCGGGCCAAATTCGACCCCAGGGTCACGATTTGAACCTAACTTGGTAGATGACCTAAACTGATGCTCTATGCAATATATGAGTGTTATGCCTTGTAGTTTCAGTTTATGTAAAACATGAACTCTGTGTATGCAAACTTTGTGCCCTCGTGGCATGGCTAATTTTAACCATGGGGACTTGTATTTGTATAGCAATAACAGTTCTAGTTTTGAGGGTTATTTATTAAAAAAAGTTGTCGAGATCTGTTTAGCGGCTCATGAGGATGGCCATCTTGGAAGTTGCATTGACCTAATTTGTACGGAACTAAATACAATCCATGTGAAATTCGGTCAAAATCAGCTGAGTGGTTTAACATGATTAAGAGTTAAATTTGTTTAAGCAATTGTTGACGTACAGATGGACGAAGGAAAAAAGCTCATTTGAGCCTTTGGCTAAGAAGCAATTCAGGCTCATGTTAGAAAATCAGGAAAGTTTATGGAAAACTATAAAATTTATATTAACCCTTAACCTGCTAAGCATGATTATAATAGCCTTTGCGTCCATTGCAAACCCAGATAAGCATGCGAATGACTCGAAGGCTGATCAGGGTTTACAATGTCCAGCTGCTGATCAGTCATTTTCCCCAAAACACCCTTTAGCCACATAAATGGGATGGTCTTAATTCGAAGGAAGAACAGTCCATTACATATATGTAGCGGGTTAAGAGTTAAATACAGTATAAAAACATATGGATGTTCTGTTGGCAGTTTTGTTTCATATGGACCTTACAGTATTTAACAGTTTTCAGGCTTAATAATGATGGTTATTTTAAATGTATCTTTTCCATAGGTAAATGGAGAATATCGTTGAAATTAAACAAAGGTGAGTTTTTTCACTGCTAGTAACTGCCCTGCACACATATTCAATGTCGCCGTTTTCAGTCGCCAGGAAAAACACGGTTATGATTACGCATCTACGTGTGTCGCAGTTTGTGGATATGGCGAGTCGCACACTTTGAAACATTTCTCCGGAAACCGTCAGATTTTTTGGCACACCGATCATTATACAAGACTCGAACCTAATACACAGGTTGTGTTGGTCAATTTCGGAGCAGCTTGCTGGGGTTGTGAAAACGGCTCCTCTTACTTCCCCGGGGTACAGCGCCGAGAGGTTGTCTACTGTGATCACTGTGCTCCACGTCGCCGTAGTATAATTTTTAGGACAAAACTGGTCATCAGTTGAGTAACCTTTGACCTTCTGGCGTCTTGCTGCTGACCTTTCATAGGTGTGGTATTTGATAGCAATGAAGATTTTAACCAGGTAGAAGTCCTTGAAGTTTTCAACAAGTGGATCCGCCTCGAGCATTGCAAGTTGCTTCAAGTGCATCATGGGAAATCTGACATGATGCATGACCTTGTGGAATAGGGTGGTGTTGTCATGGTTACAATCGCGCGAATTGTTTCTGAGCCATGTTTTCATTGCTGAGTACAAACTATATTCATCAACAACCACCAAATCTGAACTTTTCAGAAATGTCACCAAAATGTCTTCAGTAAGATGTCCGAACTCCCGTGTGTGCATTATTGAGCCGAAGTTGTACAGAATATAATTTCGACAAATCTCTTCCAGGTTTTTATGGCCGCAAATAATGGCGTACTGCAACCACGCAACAACATAACACTGCGATACGGGAACACAGTGTGCACACATGTACTTCAAACACGACTTGGACAAATCGGCAACATTGTACTTGTCTGCTAACGTCATAATAGGTAAGACTGTCCCTTTCTCCAGCGACACATGTCCATTATACATGTACTTTGGGAAGTCCTCAAACACATCCACACATTCTGCTTCTTCCTGTAGACAAGAAAAGTAAAATAAAATTGTGTAAAAAAGCTTGTGACATACAGACATACAGCACAAAAACAAGATGTCTCCCCTCTATTTCGTGGTGGGAGATAATATAATTAGATGGAGCATTAATGTTTTAAGAAAAAATAAATAAGAGTTGGCTAGCCTTGGTGAGAACTTTCAACTTGTGAAGCTGTGCTTAATCTGAAACAGTTTGAAAACTGTATGGCAGTTTATGTATGAAAAATATAATCAATGAACAGTTTGTGTGTGATAAATGGAATCAACAGATTGTGTGCGAGAAATGGTATCACCAGATTGTGTGTGAGAAATGGAATCAATGAAAAGATTGTGTGTAAGAAATGGAATCACCAGATTGTGTGTGAGAAATGGAATCAATGAACAGATTGTGCGAGAAATGGAATCACCAGATTGTGTGTGAGAAATGGAATCAATGAACAGATTGTGCGAAAAATGGGATCATCAGATTGTGTGAGAAATGGAATCAATGAACAGATTTTGTGTGAGAACTGGAATCAATGAACAGATTTGTTTGTCAGAAATGGATTCACCAGATTGTGCGTGAGAAAAGGAATCACTGAACAGATTGTGTGTGAGAAATGGCATAAATAAACAGATTGTGTGTGAGAAATGGAATCAATAAATGGGTTGTGTGTGAGAAATGGTATCCCCAGATTGTGTGTGAGAAATGGAATCACTGAACAGATTGTGTGTGAGAAATGGTATCAATAAACAGATCTTGTGTGAGAAATGAAATCAATGAACAAAGTTGGTCAGGATAGATCACAATGAGCTACTGATGGTAGAAACCTGTTGCTGTCAAGCGTGTATAAAGTTTGAAAGATGTATGGTTTTTAGTATCCGAGTCTTAATCAAAAACTTAAATGTATAATTTGAATATAAATTTACGAAGTGCACAAATTAGGAGGTTATTCATATTTGCCAATTTTTTGTAGTGTTTCTAGCGGAAATGGTATAGCTTTAAGCTACTTTTAAGCTAGCTTTAATGCAGTGTTTGAGCTTCGCTAGCTTTAACGCAGAAAAGTTATGATAATGGTATTTGTATACGGTAATGGCCAAACTGCACTGAACGCAGCTCTAACGTAGCTTCACAAAAACACAGAAATAATGCAGCTTTGATGCAGACATACATTAAAGCTAGCAGGTCTGCATCAAAGCTGCATTATTTCTGTGTTTATGTGGAGCTACGTTAGAGCTGTGCTCAGCACAGCTTGGACCATACCGCTGGTTTTAAGCTAGCTTAAATGCAGGTCTGCATCAAGCGACGTAGATCCTAAACAAGTGTGAAGTTTAAAAGTTCTTTCTGTGTCTGAGAAATGGATTAAACCAAATGAATGAATGAATGCATGGTGTTTTACGGCACGTCGACACATAAATAGGTCATATTGGATTAAACCAAAAAGTTGAATGCAAAACTTTAACATGTTTAACTTAAAACTATAATATAAATTAACGAAATGCAAAGAGTAGGTCGTAGCACTATATGCCTGCCTCACTTTCGTGGTGAGGGAAGTTTTTGTTAGGATGTAAGTTACAGAAAGTATGCTTAAACAAATAACTTAACAAAGACCCAACAATAACATTGAAAATAACACAGACAATAACATTGGCAATGACAGACAATAACACTGACAATGACATATTGACAATGACACATACAATAACTCTGGAACATTGACAATAACACAGACATTAACACTGACAATGGCACATTGACAAAAACACAGACATTAACACTGACAATGACACATTGACAATAACACAGACATTAACACTGACAATGACACATTGACAATAACACAGACATTAACACTGACGAAGAAACATTGACAATAACACAGACATTAACACTGACAATGACACATTGACAATAACACAGACATTAACACTGACAATGACACATTGACAATAACACAGACATTAACACAGACAATGACACAGACCATAACACAGACAATGACACAGACAATGACATATTGACAATGACACATACAATAACACTGGAACATTGACAATAACACAGACATTAACACTGACAATGACACATTGACAATAACACAGACATAAACACAGACAATGACACATTGACAATGACTCAGACCATGACACAGACAATGACATACTGACAATGACACATACAATAACACTTGAACTTTGACAATAACACAGACATTAACACTGGCAATGACACATTGACAATAACACAGACATTAACGCTAACAATGACACAGACCATAACACAGACAATGACACAGACAATGACATATTGACAATGACACATACAATAACACTGGAACATTGACAATAACACAGAAATTAACACTGGCAATGACACATTGACAATAACACAGACATTAACACTGACAATGACACATTGACAATGACACATACAATGACATATTGACAATGACACATACAATAACACTGGAACATTGACAATAACACAGACATTAACACTGGCAATGACACATTGACAATAACACAGACATTAACACTGACAATGACACATTGACAATGACACAGACCATAACACAGACAATGACACAGACAGTGAAACATTGATAATGAACTGACATTGACACTGACACATTGACAATGACACAGACAATAACACTGACAATAACACTGTCATAGACAATAAGACGGACAATGACACAATACAATAACATTGACACACTGACAATAACACTGACATAGACAATAACACTGACATTGACACAGACAATATCATTGGCAATGACACAGACATAGCACTGACAATGACACAGACAATACCACTGACACAGTCAATAACACTGACAATGACACAGGCAATGACACTGATGATGACACAGATAATACCAATGACAATGACACAGACATAACACTGACAATGACACAGACAATAACACTGACACCGACATAACATTGAGAATGACACCTGCAATTATAATATTGACGATGACTCACTGACAATGACAATCGACACATATATAACACAGACTATAACACTGACAAAGACAATAACACTGACACAAACAATAACACTGAGAATGACACAGACAATAACACTGAGAATGACACAGACAATTATAACATTGATAATGACATAGACAATAACACTGACAATGACATTGCCAATAGTACACAGAAACTGACATTGACAATGTCGGACACAATGACACAGATACTGACACCGACACAGCTACTGATATTGACAGACACAATGACACTGGTACAGATAATGACACTGACAATGACACAGCCAATGATAAATTCTATACCTGCAGAACAATGCACTTGCTGTGAGACTCGGGCCAGGTACTGCTGGTCAGTATTGTTTTGAACACATCGCTACACATACACAACACCAATATGTGAGTGTTGAACAGTTTACTGCCGACCTTCAACTGAATATCACTGAGTTCATCGTCGGAGTAGAGCTTAAATAGTCGTTGAAGCGCGTCGCTCGAATGGTCCACTATGTCATAAGAAAACGAACCGGAACATGATTACAGTATGGAAAATTATATCTCATACTGATGCGTTCTGCCAATCTAGGGTTCAGGATATGAAGTATGCGAAAACTTGTCAATACGCAACAAACCGCATGTCTTTTATACTACTTTTACTTGATACTTAATTCACCATACCTTTGATACTTTATAAGTAATATCACACAAAAATCTATTGGTGGCATTAGGACATCGGTCAAGTATATTTACAGATGTCATATTTACAGTTATATCTACTATTTTTCTCTCGAGATATACAATTTCTCAAACTATACCCCGTACACTGAATATTGTCATATACCTATCCCCTAGTAATGCTATACCCTGTACACTAACGTACATGATATTTGGCAAATAACACACTTATTTCAAAAAATACAATGCCAAATTTTGGAACACACATAGTTAGTATTTAGTATGAAAAGGATGAAATCTTATGATTCAGAATTTCAAAATTTAAACAGAAAACAGGATACGTTTTTACTGCGGATCGAAATGTTTGCATATTACTAGCTGAATCTACACCTTTCGATACAGTGTTCATTTGGTTTGATAAATATATGCCAGGTAGGTGTAAACTTACCTTGGGTAGAAAACAAATCATTATTTTCTGTATTTTTCTGATCACTTTAGCAGCTACATGTATATCCGGTGTACGATGTACCACCGTGATCCCGCCATCAAAAGGCAAAGTATCATTACGCGGTCGCGTCTTAATTCCATTAACTGATGGAAAAGCTTATATTTGCAGGATTGTATAACGGATATTTCGACAATAAAACACGTTTAAGAACATTTTTACTGAAAAAAATGCGATAACTTGTTTAAAATTAGCTATTAAATGTTTTAATTTACAACGTGCAAACTTTTTAAGCTGCACTCAGTGAATTAAGGTGTTATTTCATACCCCAGCCAACCCCGTTTGTCACTTCTTGGAGAAAGCTTTGGATTGGGTATGAAAGTTAATACTCGGACCATGTAATGCAACATATGTATACCGTTTCTAAACCTACTGACGATGAGTTATAAAAATAACTCACATATTTTGAAAATCCGAACTATTTACTTTCACAATAGTGTTGTTTGTGCCGTGTGGCGACCGTAGAAAGTCTCCCCATACATTCAATCAATATTGTTATCTTTTCATCCCACAGGGATTTTGTGACATTTTTTAAACCTTTGCACAATTTTATTATCGTAACCCTGATCTTATTTCCAAATATAAAAGTAATTTAAGAACTCTTCTGCGACAAGGACTATCACAACCTGACTTCTATGGTGACGTGATTTACAAACTTCGAAATATCCTTGGTCATGATCACTTTCATACTATCTTTGTTAAACTTGTTAAAAGGTTGTTCAAAGGAGATTATGACACTATCATTTTGCAACGCACTGCATCCTTGGTGGTGGACCCATTTACAGTTCGCCACTATGATTTCCTCTTTTTATTTTTGATTGTGCAATGACCGGACAGGCTGTGGACCCTATGATGACGTCTACCTAAAGCTCAAAAGACGGTGACGTTTGATGTTTGTCTGCAGTCTTGTCTTGTGCCGTCAATGGTTTATTCTCTTCTTGACTGCTGCTTTTCCTGTTCGATTTGTATATCTATATCTATAGACACAATATAAACGGCTTTATCCAGGCAAGTCAAACTAAAGACTGGAACGTCGTAGGAGTTAACAACTATATTCATTTTACACTTATTCCATCTCGTATTTTTGTAAGGAAAGCTACACTTTTAACCGGGACATATACGCCATTGTATAACCTGAACACCTGAATAGGACTTGAATAAACGATTGTGTGGTGTATTTTTTCCGCTATCTTTCTATTTGCCTTTCATTTTTAAATTATATGTTTGTAGGTTAAACACTAAATGTGTAAGTACATACGCTTATTTTAATGCTTGACAAATAAGAGTGACGAGTGCCCCTTCAATTTACAAGCAGTTGTCAAGATATTAAAACAAAGATATGGTCTACGTATGTATTTATTTCCAAATCAACTACAATTACTTTTAACAACAATCAGGCTCCGAGCTTCTGGTGTGACACTATTCCGCCATCCTCGATAAGTCAGTTATTCAAGATACCCTGGAAATAAAAGCAGAACAACTCTCAAGATATAAATAACAACACATTTTAAAAAGACGATATGATTTGAGAATGACGGAGCAAGCGTTCCATGTCTAAACGTACCAGTTACCGAGATCAAGCGTATCACACGTCAACTATACTGATGGAAACAAGAGGCCTAAGAGGGCCTGTGGACGCTCTACTGGCTAATATGGCTCTTATAATATCAAAGAAGCGAGTGACTATCGTCTTAAAGAGGCAAAATATGGCATTTTTAACTAAATCAAGAGCCATAACTCCGCTATTACTTGTCCGATCTGGCTGGTTTTCGAACTTGGCCAGTAGAGATAATAAAAAACATAAATAAAATAAAATAAAAAATTAAAAAAAAATTAAAAA
The DNA here is from genome assembly GCA_037043455.1 of Cyrtodaria siliqua. Classification (NCBI taxonomy): domain Eukaryota; kingdom Metazoa; phylum Mollusca; class Bivalvia; order Adapedonta; family Hiatellidae; genus Cyrtodaria; species Cyrtodaria siliqua. The sequence continues at coordinate 238,172 of JAWPHD010001352.1, forward strand.
AATTAAAGAAATATAAAATTAATAAATGAGAAAAAGTAAAAATATCTGGAAAACTTTGATGAAAATCAGATGAAAAATGAAGGCCCTATCGCCTTAACAAGGCAAAATATAGCATCTTTAACGAAATCAAGGGCCATAATTCCGCTGTTACTGGTCCGATTTGGCTTGTTTTCAAACTTGTCCGAGCTTTTATTGACATTAATAATCAGGTAAAATTTGGTAAAGATCGGATGAAAAATGAAGGCCCTATCCTCTTAATGAGGCAAAATATAGCATTTTTAACTAAATCAAGGGCCATAACTCCGCTGTTACTGGTCCGGTCTGGTTGGTTTTCGAACTTATCCGAGCTTTTTATTATCACTAGCAATCTGGTAAAGTTTGGTAAAGATCGGATGAAAAATAGAGGCCCTATCGTCTTAACAAGGCAAAATATAGCATTTGTAACTAAATCAAGGCCCATAACTATGCTGTTACTGGTCTGATCAGGATGGTTTTCGAACTTGTCCGAGCTATCATTGACGTTAACAATCAGGTAAAATTTGGTAAAGATCGGATAAAAAAATGAACGCCCTATCGTCTTAACGAGGCAAAATATAGAATTTCTAACTAAATCAAGGGCCATAACTCCGCTATTACTTGTCCGATTTGGCTGGTTTTCGAACTTGTCCGAGCGTTTTTCCGGACGGACAGGCGGACAACTCGACATCCCATAAGCTCTGCTGGCCTTCGGCCAGTAGAGCTAAAAATGTGTAGTCACACTTTTCGATCACACTTTTCAGGACTACACTTGTCACCCTGTATGAACTCGGTCAATACGTAAAACGTGTCTCCACGAAATCGACTATATAACTCTATAGCATCGTTGAGATTAGATTATCGATGTCAACGTGTCTTAAAGCTACAGAGTCTCTATTTTAACTGGTAATAACTCATGACTATGAATGAGTCACGTGTGAAATAGTTTCATTTAGCATTCGTACAGGTAACATCGATAAATATATGTGTGATAAAAAAGTGTACTTGCCCGGAACAGGATCTGAACAACAGCCGTTGTGCTGTTAAGTTTGGATGGCCGTACATTTAACCACTAGACCAGGCTATTTATTGGTATGTTCTAGCATTATTGACACTAAATAGGCATTACGTAATAACTATCGCATACACAACTCATCAAGCGCTAAATAACAAAAGAGTGTGATAACAAGTTGAGATGTGGTTGTTTTGAGGCGGAATATTAGTTTCATATTGATAACATATAGTATTACACCAGGCAATGTTAATTTACACTTCCGACAAGATGGACTATTTATGTATGGATTCATCTTGAGTTGCGTTCAAATATGTTGTTATTTTGCCTAATAATAAATGGTAGATTATATACCATTTTCTTAATAAGCGTGATAGCTCAGTGGACAGAGCACCTGGCTTGAAATCAGAAGGTCGTGTGTTCGAGTCCCGAAAGAGGCTTTCTTCTTCTTCTGTATATCATAATGTTACCTGTGTGCACTGGTCGATGTCTATACAATGAATGATGTCCTGCGTTATATTTGCTCGCTTAAATACCCGATTTCGACATGAGCTGGGGAACATGAAGTTACAAATAAAGACACGCCTACAAGCCTACAAAGAAGAAATCGATTAGAGACTCCGTAGCTTTAACGATGCTATAGAGTTATATTATCGATGTCACAGTGTCTTAACAATGCTATACAGCTATATAGTCGGTTTTCGTGGAGACGCGTTTTACGTATTGACCGAATTCATACCGGGTGCTTGTCAGTATTGTATATTTAATATGTTGCTATGTAGGTGTACAATATTACCATGAATACCAGTATACATTGATTAGCCTTTTATACATTTTAATAAAATATCAATTATACGAACATACGTGTTTGTTTACGATATTGTTTAAATAGTATGACACTTTTGGTACTATAGACGTGCACATGCATATATGTGGTCATTATGTACCTACCGGAGATCTGAAACGTCTGAGTGAAGGCCTTTCTGTATGCATGTGTGTATGTGGGTCTACTCAGGAGTCTGGGGGTCTAATTATGATATTTACCGGTGATTACATTGCAGTGGATTGAATAACTTGGTATAATATGTACCTATTCTGTTTATTCCAGCAGTGACCACCATAGTTATTGACAGTCAAATGTTGTTATCTATTTAGGGCAAAGCATTTTCTTAAACCGTGGACCATATGCCGTTGGCCATGAATGAAAGAATGGTGTTTTACGGCACGTCGACACATAAATAGGTCATATTGTGCGCAAAAACTGACGAAAGATGAAGAAATGAAGTAGTAATTAAAATTAATGTAAATATATAAAGATAAAACTATTTACAAATGAGGTATGATACGGTAGTAATATAAACTATATATGTAAATCATTAAATGCTTGTCAACGAGTAAATATATATAAGAACATATAATGATTTATAAAGTCTGATTTCTTTCAGGAAATCTAAAACAAGACTAAAATCTATAGTATCAAATAACTCTTTCATAGTATTAACATTGTAGTATCTTTGACGCATAGGATCAAAGTCTACACATTCCAACAATATGTGTTTGACCGTTAACGGTGCAAAGCAGGGTATACATTCTGGTAATTGATCACCTTGTAATAAATATGAATGAGTGTAACGTGTATGCCCTATTCTGCCCCGGCTAGGACAACTTCTTCTCGACGAATGGGTCTACTAGAAGAACGCCATTCTCCGAGTAACGGTTTAATTGAATGGAGTTTATTGTTAACTTACAAATCCCAAGCGGCTTGCCAAGAGTTACAACTATATGTGTTAAAACGACCGGAGATCGGAAATGTCTGAGTGAAGGCCTTTCTGTATGCATGTATTAATGTGGGTCTACTCAGGTGTCTGGGGGTTTTATTATGATATTTACCTGTGACTACATTGCAGTGGATTGAATAGTTTGTATAATGTGTACCTATCACGTTTATGCCAGCAGTGACCACTATAGTTATTGAGTCAGCTGTTGTTCTCTATTTAGGGAAAAGCATTTTCTTAAAACGTTGACCATACGCCGTTGGTCATGGAATGGTGAAAACATACCACATTGTAGGTTCCATGTTTACCGTCATATATGCATACCATCTTCGGGATGGCTCAAATGTTCGTATTATTGACATTTTAAATATTGAGTTCTGCTCAAACCGAGGCTAGAAGACGTGAACGGTAGCAAACATTTTTCACTACTGTTCACGAAGTCTCAGTAAAACGGAGCTGTCAGCATACCGAGACGGCAATATATTTAACATGTATCGTTTTCGGCGATTTCCAAATTTCTCTCTTAATACTCGTTTTATACTGAGCAATAACATATACAACAATGACACAACATTAATTATATAGATTAACCTGGAGAACATCGAGCTGTTCTTGGGTCAGTTTTGCGGCAAGTGCATCTCCGGGAAGAGAGGTCATTACAACTGCAAACGTGAAGAGTACATCTTTCCATGTAGATCCTTTACATTGGCTTGCGTGGGATACAATCACTGACACGTTGGGTACTGCGCAATTGAAACCAGCCGCTATGGCTCTTTAAGAAAAAAGAAATTAAAAACAAAGAATGACTAAATAAATATTGTTATTACGGCCCATCAACGCATTATAGATTACTTCCAGACTCTGGAGAAAGAGGGTAAGCATACATAGAAACGTGGTTCCGAGGATATTTCGGCATACAGGACCACCCGATTAACGTCCCAATCAGACGGACAAGGCTGTCTAGACTAAGATCACTCCGCATAAACTCAGTGGATCCAATGAGGCTCGAACCAGTAATCTCCAGATTCAGAGTCGAACGTGAAGTCCACTGGGCCAAGGGAACCCCCTAAACTAAAACAAAACTAAACCAGTCGAACATACTACCGTCAGCATGTACACATGTTTTAAATATTACACATGTTATGTCATAGTTGTTCGGATATTTTTAAAACAAATATACACTTTTTCTTTTAAAATAAGTCAGAAATTTGACATAAATATTAAATAATATAAAGTATTTGATCGAAAATATTTCCATATTCCAAAACCAATGCATGTTTGCAGAAGTTGTGTCGCTATGATTTTTTTGTCCATTTAAATCACAACTAGAAATGGTCACCAAGCTTTCTGCCTCTCGCTTCTTTTCTTCTTCTTTTTTTGATCAGACAATCCAGAAACCTTCACTCAGAAACTCACCCTCTAAACAAGTCGACTCCTTCTTGGAGGCTTGTGTCAGAGTCTGGGAATTGATAATCATACATGTCAGTGCTAACACAGTGACCTATGGTACGGGCAACCGCATCAACACAGGCTTTGCTAACAGTCCCAGTGCTCATTGCTGCATCTAGAATAACAAGTTATGCATGTTATGGTCAAGGCTTCATAAGAGTATTTGTTAAGAGGGGTCACTGGTGAATCCATAATAAGGATGAGGTATGCATGTTTGTAAGGAATCCCGTTTGGACACCTCGCAAATTTCACGAGAGCAAGAACACGATGCGAGATTCACATGACACGCTCTTTGTGGATGCACAAACATCAGGCAACAGGCTTAACATTATTGCCTTCTGTCTTGGTGAAAGTATTAAACAGTATGCCAACATGTAAAGGTACAACTATTTACAAGTAAAGGATATGGTAAACAAATTAACTATGCATATGAAGGTAAACATATACCTGTCAACGGACGTGTAAACAAGAAATGCAAAACTATGAACATATTGCAATGAGTTATACGATCTGATTTCTTTTAACAAATCTAAAACAAGACTAAAATCAATTATATCAAATAACTCTTGCATAGTATTAACTGTGAAGTACCTTTGCCGCATAGGATCAAAGTCTACACATTCCAACAAGATATGTTTGACCGTTTACGGTGCAAAACAGGGTATACATTCTTGCAATTGCTGCCATCAATGTAAAACATATGAATGAGTATAACGTGTATGCCCTATTTTGCACCGGGTTAAAACAACTCGAGGGGTAAACTTTATGTTGTCTGAAACCGTCGTGCAAAGACGGGTGTGTGTATATTATGCTTAACAGTTTTAAACACACTGACAGTGAAATTAACCAAATCTAAAACGTCTTTTGCGCTTATCACTACTGAGTCGTAGTCTGTTGTGTTACCTTTATCTACGGTTTTTTTTGTTATACGTACAGTTAGCTATCCAACTTGCCGGTGCAGATCTCTGACAGAACATGTACGACTCGTCCCAGTATGTCAGTATCTGTTCCTTAGTTTCACAGCTGACAAACCTTTTTTGGACACACTGCCGCCAGGCAGGTAGATTTCTGACAAACAACACAAAGCAATTTTACTATTCAATTAAGAATTAGCAGTACAATGACTTGAAACCATTGTTTAGGGGTGCTGAGTTGCCCGTCGTCCGTCGTTAGCGTTTGCCTTGTTAACACTCAAGGGACTTCATTATTAACTGAATCTTTACGGAGCTTTGTCGGAATCTTTATATCAATGAAAGCTCGGATAAGTCGAACACTAGCAGGATCAGATTAGTAACACCAGAGTATGGCCATTGTTTTGCTGAAAATACCATATTGTCTTGTGAACACGCTTAGCACCTTCATTTTGTATTTGATTTTTACGAAACTTGTCCGGAGTATTAATATTGATGACAGCTCGTGTATGTTAAAAAACAGATATATTGGACCAGTATTAACTGAAACTGCTAACTGCTAACTGCTAACATAATGTATAACAGAAAAACATACGACACACTGAAACTGCTAACATAATGTATAACAGAAAAACATACGACACACTGAAATTGCTAACATAATGCATAACAGTAACACATACTACAGATTTAAACTGCTAACATAATGTACAACAGAAAAACATACTACAGACTGAAACTGCGAATATAATGTTTCACAGAAACAAATACTACAGACTGAAACTGCTAACATAATGTATAACAGAAACACCTACTACAAACTGAAACTGCTAACATAATGCATAACAAAAAAACATACTACACACTGAAACTGCTAACATAATGTATAACAGAAAACATACTACAAACTGAAACTGCTTACATAATGTATAACGGAAAAACATACTACACACTGAAGCTGCTAACATAATATATACAAACTGAGTTCTGTGTATGCTACATTTCGTGTTGTTTGTTTGAAATCCGTGTTTGTGTATGACTGAGTTCTGTGTATGCTACATTTCGTGTTGTTTGTGTGAAATCCGTGTTTGTGTATGACTGAGTTCTGTGTATGCTACATTTCGTGTTGTTTGTTTGAAATCCGTGTTTGTGTATGACTGAGTTCTGTGTATGCTACATTTCGTGTTGTTTGTGTGAAATCCGTGTTTGTGTATGACTGAGTTCTGTGTATGCTACATTTCGTGTTGTTTGTTTGAAATCCGTGTTTGTGTATGACTGAGTTCTGTGTATGCTACATTTCGTGTTGTTTGTGTGAAATCCGTGTTTGTGTATGACTGAGTTCTGTTATGCTACATTTCGTGTTGTTTGTTTGAAATCCGTGTTTGTGTATGACTGAGTTCTGTGTATGCTACTTTTCGTGTTGTTTGTTTGAAATCCGTGTTTGTGTATGACTGAGTTCTGTGTATGCTACATTTCGTGTTGTTTGTTTGAAATCCGTGTTTGTGTATGACTGAGTTCTGTGTATGCTACATTTCGTGTTGTTTGTTTGAAATCCGTGTTTGTGTATGACTGAGTTCTGTGTATGCTACATTTCGTGTTGTATGTTTGAAATCCGTGTTTTTGTATGGCTGAGTTCTGTGTATGCTACATTTCGTGTTGTTTGTTTGAAATCCGTGTTTGTGTATGACTGAGTTCTGTGTATGCTACATTTCGTGTTGTTTGTTTGAAATCCGTGTTGTGTATGACTGAGTTCTGTGTATGCTACATTTCGTGTTGTTTGTTTGAAATCCGTGTTTGTGTATGACTGAGTTCTGTGTATGCTACATTTCTTGTTGTATGTTTGAAATCCGTGTTTTTGTATGACTGAGTTCTGTGTATGCTACATTTCGTGTTGTTTGTTTGAAATCCGTGTTTGTGTATGACTGAGTTCTGTGTATGCTACATTTCGTGTTGTATGTTTGAAATCCGTGTTTGTGTATGATTGAGTTCTGTGTATGCTACATTTCGTGTTGCTTGTTTGAAATCCGTGTTTGTGTATGATTGAGTTCTGTGTATGCTACATTTCGTGTTGTTTGTTTGAAATCCGTGTTTTTGTATGATTGAGTTCTGTGTATGCTACATTTCGAGTTGTATGTTTGAAATCCGTGTTTTTGTATGACTAAGTTCTGTGTATGCTACATTTCGTGTTGTTTGTTTGAAATCCGTGTTTGTGTATGACTGAGTTCTGTGTATGCTACATTTTGTGTTGTTTGTGTGAAATCCGTGTTTGTGTATGACTGAGTTCTGTGTATGCTACATTTCGTGTTGTTTGTGTGAAATCCGTGTTTGTGTATGACTGAGTTCTGTGTATGCTACATTTCGTGTTGTTTGTTTCTGTGTATGCTACATTTCGTGTTGTTTGTTTGAAATCCGTATTTTTGTTTGACTAAGTTCTGTGTATGCTACATTTCGTGTTGTTTGTTTCTGTGAATGCTACATTGCGTGTTGTATGCTTGAAATCCGTGTTTTTGTATGACTGAGTTTTGTGAATGCTACATTTCGTGTTGTATGTTTGTATTTTCTGTTAAGATATACAATTATTTTGTGTTTTTGTATCTTCTGTTAAGATTATGTATCTTCTTTTCAATTATTTTGCAACTACTGCAACGGTTTGTTTATCTTTTAAGAATGCGTACAGTGTTACTAATGGAGTTTGTATTACACACACGCATGATCACTGCTGGCTGTACAACACTACAACGGTTCAAATAGAATATACCCTAATAATATTTACGTCTATTCACATCAAGTTACTTAGTTCGTGCTGGACAGCCATTACCTCTAACACTCTCTAAAATCAGCTTGACTATATAGGTAAAGCAAAAATGAGATATAGGGTCCTATAAAAACCATAGCGTCCGAACGCAATGGCATCGTAGGTCCGCACTGTACTGCAAACAAGGACTTGATAATACAAATCACATAATACAGACCACTTTACTCACACAGGGAGTACTATATTGAAGCCCAATGCCTATATGCCAGTTAGGCAAAAGTAGTTATAAATTGAAATTAATTTAGAAATGAAAGATGCGCATCAAAATAAATTAATTATTGATGCCTCAATTGGTCGAAAACGGTTAATTATAACATATTCATGTTCCTAATAGAAACCATTGTGAACACGGCTTGAGACCCACACCTTAATAAATGAATTAATGAAGGATTGGTGTTTTTCACGGCCACGTCGACATCAATGAAAAAGTCATATTGTGCGCAGAAACTGATGCAGATAACCAATGAATTAGCAAATTATTAAAGATATCGCTGAAACATACATGTAGAGGTACCCATATTTGCACACAAATGATATGGCTAACATATTAACTATGTATGTGTATTTCAATAAATGCCCGTCAACGGGTATGTGAACAAGTAATTGCAAATACGAACATATTATAATGATATATAGTTTGATTTCTTTCAAGATATTTAAAACAAGACTGAAATCAAGTATATTAAATGGCTCGTTCATACTATTAATTTGGTAGTGTATTTGTCGCATAGAATCGAAGTCTACACAATCTAGCAGGATATGTTTGACTGTTAACGGCACAAAACTCTGTATACATTGGCATGTGATCAAAGTCCACACAATCTAGCAGGATATGTTTGACTGTGAACGGCGCAAATCATGGTATACATTCGCATAGGATCATGAATGAATGAATGGTGTTTTACGGCACGTCGACACATAAACCGGTCATAATGTGCGCAAAAACTAATGAAAGATGAAGAAATGAAGTATTAATTAAAAAATAATGTAAAAATATATAAAGATAAAACTATTAAACAAGAGGGCCAAGATGGCCCTATATCGATCACCTGAGTAATTGTCCATTATCGAACTTCTTCGAAATCTTATGATCATATACAATCTGTGCAAGTTTGGTTAAGATTGTCCGAGAAATGTGGCCTCTGTTGTTTACCAACATTGATATAAAGACACTGACAAAGTTTGGTAAAGATCAAAGACAAAATGAAGGTGTAACCTCTGGGGCATGGCCAAATGTGACCCAAGGGCTACATGTAATATAGGAGAGCTGTGTGCCTTGTGGTTTCAGAAAGAGAAGATTTTTTAAGTTTTTCCCTATACAAGTCTATGTAAAACATATGACCCCTGGGGCAGAGCCGTCACCAGTTTAATAAACTTGGTAAAGGACCATAAGCGCATAGTAAATGCAAAATATTAAACCTCTGGCTCTTGCAGTTTCAGAGAAGAAGATTTTTTTAATTTTCCCCTATACAAGTCTATGTAAAACTGTGATCACGGGGGCGGGGCCAAATATAACCCCAGGGTCACCATTTGAACAAACTTGGTAAAGGACCATAATCTTATAGTAACTGCAAAATATTAAACCTCTGGCTCTTGTTCTTTCAGAGAAGAAGATTTTTAAAAAATTTCCTATATAAATCTATGTAAAACTGTGACCCCCGGGGCGGGGCCAAATTTGACACCAGGGTCACCATTTGAACAAACTGGGTAAAGGATCATAAGCTTGTAGAAAATGCAAAATATTGAACATCTGGCTCAAGCAGTTCCAGAGAAGATTAGATTGTTTAAGTTTTTCCCTATACAAGTCTATGTAAAACATGTGACCCCTGGGGTGGGGTCAAATGTAACCCTAGCGTCACCATTTGAACAAACTTGGTAGAGGACTATAAGCTTATAGCAAATGCAAAATATTGAACATCTGGCTCAAGCAGTTTCGGAGAAGAAGATTTTTTAAGTTTTTCCCTATACAAGTCTATGTAAAACCTGTGACCCCTGGGGCGGGGCCAAATGTAACCCCAGTGTCACCATTAGAACAAACTTGGTAAAGGACCATAATCTTATAGTAAATGCAAAATGTTAAACCTCTGGCTCTTGTAGTTTCAGAGAAGAAGATTTTTTAAGTTTTTCCCTATACAAGTCTATGTAAAACTGTGACCACCGGGGCGGGGCCAAATGTGACCCCAGGGTCACCATTTGAACAAACCTGGTAAAGGACTATAATCTTATAGTAAATGCAAAATATTAAACCTCTGGCTCTTGTAGTTTCAGAGAAGAAGATTGTTTTCAGTTTTTGCCTATACAAGCCTATGTAAAACTGTGACCCCCGGTGTGGGGCCAAATGTGACCCCTGGGTCACCATTTGAACAAACTTGGTAGAGGACCATAAGCTTATAGCAAATGCAAAATATTAAACCTCTGGCTCTTGCAGTTTCAAAGAAGAAGATTTTTTAAGTTTTTCCCTATACATGTCTATGCAAACCATGTGATCCTTGGGGCGGGGTCAAATGTGACCCGGTGGTCACTATTTGAACAAACTTGCTCAAGGACCATATACTTATAGTAAATGCAAAACATTAAACCTCTGGCTCTTGTAGTTTCCGAGAAGAAGATTTTTTATTTTTCTATATAAGTCTATGTAAAACTGTGACCCCTCGGGGCGGGGACAAATTTGACCCCAGGGTCACCATTTGAACAAACTTAGTAGAGGACCATAAGCTGATGCTACATGTAGTACATGAGAGCTCTGTGCCTTATGGTTTCAGAGAAGAAGATTTTTTAAAGTTTTTTCCTATATGTCTATATGAAAAACATGCAAAATCTCAATATACAAACTTTGGATCCCCGGGGCACGGCCATTTTTGACACCGGGCACTTTATTTGAACAAACTTGATAGTGTAGGCGTTGGCGATCATTTTAAAAGAAAAACTGTTGAAATCTGTCATGCGGTTCTGGAGAAGAAGATTTTTTAAGGTTTCGACCATATATGGCAATGGCGGCCATCTTGGATGTCGCGCTGACCTAATTTTAACAAATCTAAAAAGCATTCATCTAAGGATCATCCATGTGAAGTTTAGTCAAAATTAGCCAAGCGGTTTCTGAGGAGAAGTCGTTTGAAGAAAAGTTAACGACGACGGACGACGGACGACGGACGCAGAGTGATCCCAATAGATCACCTTGAGCCTTCGGCTCAGGTGATCTAAAAATAAGGGATGATATGGAAGTAATATAAACTAAAGATGTAAATCAATAAATGCCCGTCAACGGGTATATAAACAAGTAAATATATATAAGAACATATTATTATGATTTATATAGTCTGATTTCTTTAAGGAAATCTAAAACAAGACTAACATCTACAGTATCAAATAACTCTTTCATAGTATTAACATTGTAGTACCTTTGACGCATTGGATCAACCGCATAGGATCAACGTCTACAAAATCTAGCAAGATATGTTTGACTGTTAACGGGGCAAAACAGGGTATACATTCGCATATGATCAAAGTCTACACAATCTAGCAGGATATGTTTGACTGTTAACCGAACAAAACAGGGTATACATTCTGGCAGTTTTTTGTTTACCTTATACTACAATTACTTCGTGGGTTGAATATAAACGTGAGGGGTGAACTTGCTAGGTGTCTGAAACCGTCTTGCAATGACTGGTGTGCGTTATATTCTACTTAACTACTTAACAGTTTTAAACACTCACCGACAGGTGAAATTAACCAAATCTAAAACGTCTTTTGCGCTTAACTCTGTTGAGGCGTAGTCAAATTCTGTTTCTTGGCAACTTGCAGCTCCTCGCGATACTCTATAGTACAGCGTGCATTCGTCTGTCGACGCAAAGGGATTAGGGAGTGCATGCCCTCCACTCCCAAGAACAATCACCAAACAAGCTTGAAAATGACAGAAGGAAAATATTAAAACAATAAGTGTTAAATCGTATGTATATTGACTGTGTTTTGTAAATGCGTTCTTTACAACTATAGCTATGTATTTTGACTGTGTTTGGTAAATGCGTTCTTTACAGCTATACTATATAGAGAATGAATGAATGAATGAATGAATGAATGCATGAATGAATGAATGAATGAATGAATGAATGAATGAATGAATGAATGAATGAAGAATGAATGAATGAATGAATGAATGAATGAATGAATGAATGAATGTGAATGAATGAAGGAAGGAAGGAAGGAAGGAAGGAAGGAAGGAAGGAACGTTAAATATGCTCATTTATTTCGGTCTGAGATGCAGTGCGGACATACGGTGCCGTTGCGTTGGATTGCTGTTGTTTCTACAGGACCGTCTTTCTCATATTTGGGAAAGTGCTGTTTTATTGATCATACATATCATAGAATGAATGAATGGTGTTTTACGCACGTAGCCGCATAAATGTCAGTACGTTATTAAAATGAATGTAAAAAACATCTACTGGGTATGCAAAGAATTATAGCTTGTGAAAACTTAGCGAGAAGTCCTTCCGGCTTCACGCACTTTAAACTAGCCTTATGTTTTTAGTCTTTAGATAAATGTAGCTCACACATATACCTTATAATTTGAACACGGTGCTAAGGAATCCGTTAACTTGCGTCATACGAGAGGTGTTCAACTTATAATAATTAAACACTTTTGTTTAAGATGTTATTTTTCAACGGAAGTGATTATCATAAAACATGCGTTATTTAATGATTTGAAACTGTCATTTGTTCAGAACGTATGCATTTAAAAATAATCTCCAATTTCACGCGGTTCGTTTTAAATTACATTTTGAATTAGGTGTACGCTATTTTCCAATTTTAAACCTATATGTTTCTGTTTTACCTTAAACCAACTAATTCCACTAAACGCATATCATAATTGTTTAAAACTGTGTTTATAATTTAAATATGATCGTATGTTTTATTTTAAGACAAAAATATAGATGTTGAATTAAAAGCTCGACTTTTTACCGCAATATTAAGAAATTGACAGATAATAGGACAATTTGCTTGTATTTAACTGATAATTTTATAAATTAACCAAACTAATATTTTAATCATATTTTGAGATATACAAAAATGAACAGTTATTGTTGATGTATATCATATACCTTATAAAGATATCTTTGGTAAATAATTGTATTATTTTTAGCATTATTTGCAAATGTGTGTGTTTTGCCCCTAAATTTTAAGTTATATATCTTTTCTTTTAAGAAACTTATTTTTTTATAGCGGAGGAAATCACAAAAATGCCTGCAGTTGATGCTTCGAACTAAAAGCTGTCGTAAATTAATTCATATTCATAGTTGAATTTCAAATTTAATTTTCGCTGAAATCGTGAAAATCGACAAATTTCAAAAAAAATGCGTATTACACTTTGTTTACGTTCAGACATGGTCTTATCAGAATACTACATTTAAAAAGCATTTGCGTTAAAAAAATCATTGCAGTTATTTTTACAATTGAAGCTTTTTGCTTCAAAATGTCATTCTCTACCCTTTTTCAAAAATACGAATTCAGCAACATCAGGAAGCACATAATAGTGCATGTCATAATGTTTCATATCGAAGGAATCATTAGACTTGACATTAAAATCAACATATTCGGCGAGAATTTTAAGATAGTTGATTCAGTTACACAATGAAAGTGTTCAATTATAAGTACCTATCGTAGAGTATTTAAAATTGCACAAGACAGTCTTGAAGTTGTTATCAAGCATTAACATCTATTAAAAGTTTTATTTTTTTATTTTTCTTCATTATTCTACCATAGGTTTAAATATGGGTATTGAAGCAATATAACCAACAGTTAGAACAATGCAAAAGCAATTCGCTTATACTATTGTTATACTAAATATTAATGATTGAAAAAACTAAAGTTATGTAGAAACTAACAGTACGCAGCGAGTTTAAAAAAAAAAGAAGATTGTCGTTTGTCCCTTTAAAACAGAAGCAGTATAGGTACCTGTAGTCTACGACTGTATTAAAAAGAAATTGCTATATATATATAAAAAAAGAAAGAATAAAAACGGCAAACATACCTGCTACTAAATATACCATCATGTTTCCTGCGATGTCAAACTACAATGATCCTGAATGAAACCAGTGCTTGTTTTATTTCAAAAGTGCCATCCAAATACACAATTGTCTAATGTACTCCAATTATCACATTATTTACCATCATTTTTGTGACATTTCCGATGAGGATAACGATCAGATTAGAGTGAAATTTGAGCAGATTATATATGGTCATACATTATTAGCTCTTGAGGCACAGCTATAGAAAGCGTTGATGTCATTATAACTGAGTTCAATAGGACATCAGTCTATCTCTGTTACGAACAGGGAGTTCATTCATGTATTCCACACGTATTGTGTTATTTATTACACTATGTCCTTTTTGTGCCCCACCCACCCCAACCACCACCATAGAGGATTTAAAAAAGGTTCCAGCACGCGGAAATTTCAAACTGAAACACACGTGTCAATTTGTAAATCAAATGAAAGAGATAAAGCAGTTATCACTCATTTATGTCCATGTTTTAGTTGCTTTTCTAGATTATTTCCTTCTAATAAACAATTCATTTTCAACATGTGAAGATAATCCGGAACCTTTTTCTTTTTAAGTGACACTACTTTTAAACAATATTGTTTTTCATTTTCTAACAACAGATAATAAAAAAGGAAAATTTATGATCACCTTTTCTGCGAAGCCATATGAGTAATTGATATACTACCTTAACCAGAAGCCATATACGTAATTGATATACTACCTTAACCAGAAGCCATATAAGTAATTGATATACTACCTTAACCAGAAGCCATATAAGTAATTAATATACTACCTTAACCAAAGTTTGATACTTAAACATAAGCTGATATTATATGTGTTTACACACGGTTATATTGAGGCCGTTTTTTTTTTATCTCATCATCATCAAAATGTCCGTTAGTCCGTCAATGCATCCGAGTAGTATCATATATTTATTTCTTTGTCATTATTTGCAGGATTTTTACCAAACTCTACCACAATAAGCAGCTTATATTATGCGAACAATTGCGGTGATCTATTTTTGACGAAATATATGTCACGTCCGGTCTCTACTACCCTTCTTTCCTGCTGCATTGGCAGAAAACCCACCAGATATGCATCTAATATTACGTGCAAAATATCAGGTCGCTGTGATCTAATTTGGATAAAATATTGGTCACACACAGTCTCCTACAACATGCGTATCTGCATATATTCCACCAAACTCCACCAGAATGTTCCTTACATGCATCTACATGTCTCCTACAACATGCGTATCTGCATATATTCCACCAAACTCCACCAGAATGTTCCTTACATGCATCTACATGTCTCCTACAACATGCGTATCTGCATATATTCCACCAAACTCCACCAGAATGTTCCTTACATGCATCTACATGTCTCCTACAACATGCGTATCTGCATCAATTCCACCCAACTCCACCAGAATGTTCCTTACATGCATCTACATGTCTCCTACAACATGCGCATCTGCATATATTCCACCAAACTCCACCAGAATGTTCCTTACATTCATCTACATGTCTCCTACAACATGCGTATCTGCATATATTCCACCAAACTCCACCAGAATGTTCCTTACATGCATTTACATGTAACATGTGCAAACTATTTCAGGCCCCTGTAACCTACTTTGGATAAATATAAACACCGCATGTTAAATTTTAAGTGACTGTGCCCTACTTCGGACGGAATATATAGGTCACGCCATGTCTCCGCTACGACATGCCCAGTCATTCACTACTCTGTAACGTGTTTTTGTTTGACTGTTTTCGGTTATCAAGTGCAAGCCACTTCGGTCATCACGTGCAAACCACTTCGGTTATCAAGTGCAAGCCACTTCGGTTATCAAGTGCAAGCCCACAATGTTTTCATTCTTCCCCGAAGTACAAACCGTAATTACATCCTTGATACTATTAGAAAGGATGATTGTTTACTAAGAACTTATTTTCGAGGCATAGGACCTCGCTTAGCTCTGTGGAAATACTTGTATTATGCCTTTGAGTAGTATTGCGTTACCAAAGTGAGAACTTGAAATAACTATTCACTGCTACATGTACCGTACCATTCTCAAACTATTGATGCCATCGAATGTGAGCGTTCTCTGTGTTGGTACACTGTGCTGCGTGTAATCGCATGTCAAATGTATGCATTCTACATGAAAATTCTACATGAAAATAATACAATCTAAAAGTCTGTATTTTAGACGACATCACTGGAAATTTCTCCGATGTAACATGGTTATTGAACGGTTATATCAATCATGCCCGTGAGAGTTTATGAAACAAAATAAATTCACGTTCTTAGTTGCGATTTCACACGCTTTAGTAAGTAATGGGAAATGCCAGCTCATCCACATTTATAACGATTGAAGTCATTTTTAAATTGCAATAATGCAAATGTCATCTCAGTAAGTGCTCTAATTGATATAATATGGATACTAAAAGTAATGGTGTTTTCTAACTGATGTAGACATACTCGCATGACGGAAATGCTATAACAAGGGTGCCACAATATATGTCAAAGTTAACACGAGGTCCTTTCAGAGGTAACTTAGAACATGGCTTTGAAATTGACATTTATTTGATAAGGTCCAAATAAATTCGGTTTAACTTAGAATTTATTTTAAATATATGTTCTATTCTTATAACAAACTAAACACTTTAATATACCAACATTAAACATGTATGCATCTTCAAATGATCACTTCCCCGTATTCTTGAAAATATCGACCCATCACTTCTCGAAAAAACACAACGATGGAAATTTCGCAAAGCTGATTGGGATACGTTTCAATCTCTTGGCGGGGAATAATTAAAGCCTTCCGTTTTCGAGGATCTACTCCTTTTACCAATACTCTTCATGATATACTGTTCAAACTATTTTAAAAACCTCGGCAAATTCAAAACGCCAACATAAACGGCACGTCGACACATAAATAGGTCATATTGTGCGCAAAAACTGATGAAAGCTGAAGAAATGAAGTAGTAATTAAAATTAATGTAAATGTATAAAGATAAAACCATTTACAAACATATCTTGTTGGAATGTGTATACTTTGATCCTATGCGGCAAAGAGTCAATACAATGAAAGAGTTATTTGATACTATAGATTTTAGTATTGTTTTAGATTTCCTGAAAGAAATCAGACTATAAATCATTATAATATGGTCTTATATATATATATATACTTGTTTACACCCCCGTAGACGGGCATTTGTTGATTTACATACATACATAGTTTTATTACAACCATATCATCCCTTATTTGTAAATAGTTTTATCTACATTAAATTTCATTTACTGCTTGATTTCTTCATATTTTATCAGTTTTTGCGCTCAATAAGACCTATTTATGTGTCGACGTGCCGTAAAACATCATTCATTCATTCCAAACCCCAAGTTTGTTTTAGATAAGGGAAAATGCCGCTGGAAACTTAAATCCGGATTTCCGACTAATGCGAGAAATTCAAATGCCTACAATTAAACACAATTTTTTATTCAACTGATTGATTTATGTATAGTATACGCATTTAGTATTTTGGAAAATGAAACTCCTTTAGAAAACATCCCTTGTGAGCGCAGGGAGAAATATTTTATGTTGTGAAGAACGACGCAAATGTGATTAAAAGATGCTGTTAGAAGGGAGGTAGCGCTATGGACTAATGCGCTCTCTGTAACTATTATTACCCGCACCTGTACTTTTAGTTTGGGCTGCGAGTTCAAACGGAGGCACAGATTTTTTTTTTTAATTCCATCAATGTTGTTTTTATTTAGTAAATATTCAATAATAGTAAGTGCTAAAATGTTTCTCGACTTAATTATTTCCTGTTTTATAACCTAAACCAACACAGACATTTTTTCACTTTAAACATTGTCAAGAAGAAATGCTGTATTATATATTTTGTTCAGGACAGGTGAATATACAATTAACTAACTAACTGATATAGAGAGTACGGTGACATGATGTGTAAGTAAATATAATGTACGGTGACATGATGTGTAAGTATGTAGAGGCTACACGGACATAATGTGTGAAAGATGTAGAGAGTACGGGGGCATAATGTGTAAGTATATGAGGGTACGGTGACATAATGTGTAAGTATATAGAGGGTACGGAGACATAATGTGCAAGTCTATAGAAGGTACGGGGACATAATGTATAGATATATAGAGGGTACGGGGAAATAATGTGTAAGTATATAGAGGGCACGGGGACATACTGTGTAAAATATATAGAGTGTACTGGGACACAATGTGTAAGTAAATAACGGGTACAGGGACGTAATGTGCAAAGATATAGAGGGTACCGGGGAATAATGTTTAAAGATATAGAGAGTACGGGGACATGATGTGTAAGTGTATATAGAGTACGGTGACATAATGTGTAAGTATATAGAGGGTACGGGGACATAATGTGTAAAAGATATAGAGAGTAAGGGGGCATAATGTGTAAGTATAAATAGGTTACGGTGACATAATGTGTAAATATATAGAGGGTATGGAGACATAATGTGTAAAGCTATAGAGTGTACGGGGACATAATGTGTTAGTATATAAAGGGTACGAGTACATAATGTGTAAAAAGATAGAGAGTACGCGGACATAATGTGTAAGTATTCAGAGGGTACGGTCACATCATGTGTAAAGATATAGAGGGTATGGGGACATAATGTGCAAGTATGTAGAGGGTACGGGGACATAATGTATATATATAGGGAAATTAGGGGGACATAATGTGTAAAGATATAGAGGGTACGGGGACATGATGTGTAAGTATGTAGAGGGTACGTGGACATAATGTGTAAGTATATAAAGGGTACGGGGACATAATGTGTAAGTATATAGAGGGTACGAGAACATAATCTGTAAGTATTTGGAGGGTACGGGGACATAATGTGTAAGTATATAGAGGGTACGGGGACATAATGTGTAACTATATAGAGGGTAATGGGACATAATGTGTAATTATAGAGGTTACGGGGATATAATGTGTAAGTGTATGGAGGGTACGGGGACATAACGTGTAGGTGTATAGAGGATACGGGAATATAATGTGTAGGTATATAGAGGGTACGGAGACATAATGTGTAAGTATTTAGAGAGTACAGGGACGTACTATGTATTTTTATGGATGGTAAGGCGACATACTCTGTAAAAATATAGAGGGTACGGAGACTTAATGTGTAAGTATATAGCGGGTACTAGTACGTACTATGTAAGTATATGGAGGGTACGGCGACATTATGTGTAAATATATAGACGTTACGGGAACATAATGTGTAATTATTACAAAAAGTGGGATAAATACAAAACAGAATGAATGAATGGTGTTTTACGGCACGTCGACACATAAATAGGTAATACTGTGCGCAAGAAATGAAGGATTAATTAAAAATTAATGTAAATATATAAAGATAAAACTATTTACAAATAAGGGATGATATGGTAGTAATATAAACTATTTATGTAAATCAACAAATGCCCGAAAACGGGTATATAAAGAAGTAAATATATACAAGAACATATTATAATGATTGATATAGCCTGACTTCCTTCAGGAAAAAAATCACATGCCTATCATCTAATGAAGGAATTCCCTATAATCGATCCCAGCAGTTAAATAATCTCTATATAATAAATACTGATAAAGGTGATCCTTTGAGAGCAACAAACACAATTAAGAGAATAAAGCAGCAGACTCGGTTTTATTGAGTCTGTTCATGAGAATTAATAAAAGAAGCAACACTTCTCACGCCCCCTAGCACCGGCTTAAGCGGTATAAGTTTCATGAAACTTTCCATATCTACTATGTATAATATATAGTACTGCATAGTACTGCATTGTTCCATTTATTATCCCACATATAAATTAAAGCGTTGTTTTATCTTCAATTTCAGCACAGCCGAGATTGACATGTGTGGCCTTTTGGATAGCCAAGCCAGGACCTACTTTTCGAGGATCAGGAAGAGAAAGATATACTGACAATGTTTGAAGATGAAATGCATGTGGGTGAAATTGAAGATGGTGATACTAGAAGTGGCATAGAACAGGCCATCGATGTTGCACAGTTGCTGGATACATGTTTAAATAAATCTCAGGTTACAAACGAACAAAGAGATATGAATTTGAAACTAAATACTTTGAAATACAAACCAGATCTGTAAAGACGTTTTGCTCCAAGGTCACTTTAACATACAGTGAATTATATTCTGAAACAATTCATTCAGATCCATTAAATAATCAAAATGTGACCTATTTTTACCAGAAATGCCTCACATTCATGATAGGAATAAAATACAAGTTACATGTACTGTTGAAAACTCTCTTTTGCCAGCGACCTGAAAAAATTCATTTTCACATTTGTTACAAAATCTGTACGCACTTAAGAGAACTACTGCTAAAGACCAAACGTGATGCAGCAATCAGAGCCATGAATGGTTCACCTACCAACAATCCTCGTTGTCCGACTAACCATATGAATGCTGGGGCAAGCGCTAAAGTTCGATACGTCGCCGGGTATTGTTTTGGGAAAGTTCATCATAAATATATTTTACAGCTAAAACAAAATGTCTTTAAGACAGGAAAGCTGAAGTAAAAAAGGACACTTTTGAAAACAGTTCTACGAAATCAAAAGCAAATAATTGCTGAAAAAACGAAATACATAGTTTGGATGAAATTCGAAATAAACAGAACATTAGAGAAGACTTAACTCATGTATAGATTGTTTAATAATAATAACATTAATAATAATACTTAAATACAAAGAAATATAAAAAGATCGGACAGGGAAAGTAGCATTCAAGGAGGACATCAACCACAAAACACAGAACCAAACACGCAAACAAGAAGGCAAAAGTAATAATAAATGCAAACGACATGTGGCTTTCTAGGCTATTGTTTTTTTGTATTATATTTACAAGAGCATATTTGTGTTTTACTTATATTGCCTATTGATGCTGCCTTGTTGGTTAGAGATTAGATCATGCCGGGGATTTCTTTATTTACACTGTCCTGTTTTAATGCGATGACAGTAGGGTAAGTGTGAAGTTTGGTGCACCCTAGAACCGGTTTAAACCCCCAGTGGCCTACTTTGCCACTGACCGTTCCAAGGCGGTAGCCCTATTGTCAACCCTTATTTGTCTATGATGTCGTTTACTTTTATTGTTACTTTTGCCTTCTTGTTTGTCTGTTTGCATGTTTTTTTCTGTGTTTTGTGGTTGACTGTCCTCCTTAAATGCTACTTTCCCTGTCCGATCTTTTTATATTTCTTTACCTTTCTTGTCCGGACTCAACCGAATTTGGGCATGTGTTTGCAAATTGTAATTGTGTCTTCAATGAATTTTGGGGTTCCATGGAACCAAAATGTGATGGTTCATAAAGTATCCAGATGTCTATTATCAACATATTCTCCCTCCAGCCCCTCCAACACTCACCAAACCCTCACTTCATTTTCTTTAAATATTTAAAGTTAATATCCCGCCAAATTGAATAAAATCTGTACACCGTTTATTAACCTACCGACGACGAGGTACATATACAATTCATCTCTTTTGACAATCACAACAATATAGACACAGTATAAACAAGCCAGAACAAACCCCACAACTGAAGCGTTGAATTAAAAGTTACCAACTCATAATTTATTTTACGCATATTCAGTCGATTATTCATAGAACAGGAAATCGAGGTTGCACAGTTGCTGGATACATTTTTAAATAAATCTCAGGTTGCAAACGAACAAAGATAGATGAATTTTAAACTAAATACTTTGAAATACACACCAGATCTTGTAAAGAAGTTTTGCTCCAAGGTCACTTCTTGAATTATATTCTGAAACAATTCATTCAGATCCATTGAAAAATCAAAATGTGACCTATTTTTACCAGAAATGTCTCACATTCATGATAGGAATAAAATACAAGTCACTGGTGAAAACTCTCTTTGCCAGCGACCTGAAGAAATTCATTTACATATTTGTTACAAAATCTGTATGCACTTTGAGAACTACTGCTAAACACCAAAAGAGATGCACCAATCAAAGCCATGAATGGTTCACCTACCAACAATCAGCGTTGTCCGACTGACAATATGAGTGCTGGGGCAAAAGCTAAAGTTCGATAGATCGCCGGGTATTGTTTTGGGAAAGTTCATCGTAAATATATTTTACAGCAAAAACAAAATGACTTTAATACAGGAAAGAAAGCTGAAGAGAAGTTGTTAAATTCTAGTAAAAAAGGATACTTTTGAAAACAGTTCTACGAAAATTGCTGAAACAAAAACGACATACAAAGTTTAGATGAAATTCAAAATAAACAGAACATTAGAGAAGGCTTGACACATGTCACGGATAAAGCTTTCAGTTTTCGCAAAGCTTGTGCTCCCACATTTTAGAATTGCAAACTGATGATAATTTAAATATACATGGTCGTTATTTACAAACTTTTATTATTAATTTTATTGCATCTAATACGCTCCTTGAGCAATGGGTAAACACTTTTGTAGGGTCACTACCAGATACAGAATTTTCTAGTACGGAAAGACAGTAGTGGATAAAGATTCATGAACGGGACGTTGAATTTGGCATTACATAAGTTGCTATCTCTTGGATGAATACTAATATGTACGTATAAATCTGGTGTTAATGTCTACGTCACGTTTACCCCGCATGCGCAGACAATTTTAGAGACATTTTGAGGACGCCATTTTTATTGCAGCACAGTTGAATATCGTTGGCATTTCGATTGCGGATATTAAACGAAATGCATTAGAGCTGGAGAGTAACGGTTGTCCAAAAGTTCGCGACGAAAGGTAGGTACGTGTATATGTTGTGAGTTTGGAGATGATGTATTGGTTAAATGTATTTTTGTCTCAAGCGCTATCGAGAGCTATCGACTCTTGTGCTGTGGTCAGCCGACAGTGGTCATGAACTTGAAAATGCAGGATGTGTGTGTACATTTTCGAAAATCTGGTTATACTTGTACGGTTTATGGGAATGTTTGGTGGGGTTGGGGTGCGGTATGACTGAAATGCGAAAAGGGCATTCAAGGTACGAAAAGGGCCTGTTTTATGCAAAATGCATCTATATTGTTTGGTTTTGGTGATTTAAATGTGAAGAATGTGTAATTATAATAAGAACAAAATAAGAATATACTAAATAAAATCTTTTAGAATGTCTTAATTCTTCAAAAATACGTATGGATAGCGACACTTATCAGCTACGAAAAGGGCTGGTCTGCGAAAAGGGCCCGTTTTATGCAAAGTGCATCAATATTGGTTTGTTTTGGCGATTTAAATGTGAAGAATGTGTAATTAAACTAAGAATATAATAAGAATATACTAAATAAAAGATGAAAGAAAGACTCAATTCCTCAAAAATACGTATGTGTAGCGACAATTACAGCTACGAAAAGGGCCGGTCTGCTATAAGGGCCCGTTTTATGCAAAGTGCATCAATATTGTTTGGTTTTCGTGATTTAAATGTGAAGAATGTGTAATTATACTAAGAATATAATAAGAATAAACTAAATAAAATATTTTAGAAAGTCTTAATTCCTCAAAAATTCGTATGTGTAGCGACAATTACAGCTACGAAAAGGGCCTGTCTGCGGAAAGGGCTAGGACCAACGTGTTTAATGCACATTATCAGAATGATCACATTTCACAATGGCGTTAGTTTTGTATTTCTGCATCAAGAATTTATTTATTTAATTATTATAAATATGTTTATGTTGGAAATGGTTCTACAAAAAGGAATATACCCTCATACGAAAAGGACATACACATTGTCTTATAAAATGATCTGTGATTTCAGTCTTTACATTATGCATCAAGTATTTATTTAACTTCTTTCTTTCTTTTTTTAATATTAGCCTAAAATTATTCATCGTAAAGGACTGTAAATTATACGAAAATGATATTCACATCTACGAAAAGGGACGCTGATCTACGACTTTACTACAAAAACTTTTCAGTATAATGTCAATGTTGTTCACACCTTTGTTTGATCCTTGATTAGATTATAGCACATTCACTAATCGATGGTGCAATATAATAAAAAATATATAAATGTTGCTTTGTGACTAGTATGTGAATCGCCCAATATATTCACTAATTACTTTAATCCGCACATTTGCGAAGCCGTGTGTCGATACGATTAATGACACGCGTGGCATCTACAGGTATTCCTTTGCTTTGCACAGAAGCGAGGTGTTAATAGGATTAACGACACGTGTTGATTGTGATTTTACTCAGAAGAAACTAAGTTGATACATTGTTAGCAATAATGTAGAAATAAATGACTGACAATTAGTTTAGGTAGACACTATTGAATGTAATGTTTTCTGTTATGTGGAGAGGTTTACGAATGAAACTATGCTTTACGGATTAAATAAATGAATTTAACGCCTTCATTTATAACCAACACAGTAGTATCGACAGACGGAATGATACTTATTGCTTGAGTTTCTTTGAAAAGCACACATTTTTTTTATTACTTTTATTGATGAAAAACAAAGTTACATGAAACAAATCACTATATTACATAAACATATTTAGAATAAATAAAACGGACCCTTTTCGTAGCTGATAATTGTCGCTATACATACGTATTTTTGAGGAATTAAGACTTTCTAAAATATTTTATTTAGTATATTCTTATTTTATTCTTAGTATAATTACACATTCTTCACATTTAAATCACCATAACCAAACAATATTGATGCACTATGTATAAAACGGGCCCTTTTCGCAGACCGGCCCTTTTCGTAGCTGATAATGGTCGCTATACATACGTGTTTTTGAGGAATTAAGACTTTCTAAAATAGTTTATTTAGTATATTCTTATTTTATTCTTAATATAATTACACATTCTTCACATTTAAATCACCAAAACCAAACAATATTGATGCACTTTGCATAAAACAGGCCCTTTTCGTAGCTTAAATGCCCTTTTCGCGAAAAGGGCCCTTTTCGCATTTCAGTCATACCCGTTGGGGTGTGTATGAAGGATTATTGTACCAATGTGATGTATAAACTTGTGATCTAAGTCAACTGATGTTGTTGTTTTTTGTGCGAGTACTACGCATGCCCGTTAGGCGATTTTGTCAATTTAGGAAGCCGGCATTGTTTTTGGCGTGTTTGAGGAAGTATTCACGGCTGTTTGAGTTTAGGTGAAAGGTAAGTAGATGTGATATTCTGTTATTGTGACGGTTGTAAATTTAGTAATGCGAAGAAAGGTTGGGGCGCCTGTGAAGATAATTGTTTGTTTTGTTAGTTGTATGCGAGTGCGCATGCGTCGAGTAAGTTGGGTTTGATCTGTCACTCATGTTTGTTGTGGAAAATCTGTCACTCACGTTTGTTAGCCCTTTATCAAACTCGCAGTACATTCTGATTACCACAATGTTGACATGGCCTTACCATCATGTACAGGGTCTTACTATATCTATCCCCATGCTTGACATACTCATCATGGCGACATCACCTTCATCATACCCAAATGTACAGGTGCGGCACACTCTGAAGGTGACGATATGGGTAAACATATTACTTGATATTTGGTAGAAACAACGTTGGCTACATACTAGGCATTTCCTTAGTTTTGTTCATGAGATGTACAGCACATACTCATCATGACTACATCATAGTAAAATATAACGTTCGCTTACGGTCGTGTGCTGAAATGAATTTTCACAGGACATTCCAGGGGTTGTGTGTTTCAGTTCAGCTGGGTTGTTGCACACATGATATAGAACTAACACGTGTATGTCAGCGGCAGGTGTCAACGTTTGTGTGTATCCTGTGCTGAAAGTCTGCATGTGTTACATTTTGCATGCTACCGCAGCCAGGCACTGCAAAGAATGCAAGCTCAAGCAGCTATCTCCAACATACACGTTTCTGTATATGTGAAACCGAAACATTCACAGAGTTCAATGTACGCCAACGTTCATTCCCTATCCTGCTTTCATTTCAGTCTGACAGGTTCCCGCTACATTGCCTTTTACGGAAACCGGCATAGCTGTGATTCGACACATGTAAGGGACACAAGCCAACAACAAAATGTAAGTGTCAAATGTAAACACGGAGGCTGCAACGTTATCTTTGATTGTATTGGTTGCAGTTTTGTACCTGTTGCTGTAAATGACTCCACTTGGTAGTACCAATGGTGTTGTCTGTCACTTATGTGCCACATTCCCAAAGGTTATTATGATACATGGGATGAGTTTGTCAGCGTTCTGTTGGTCCGTCTCAAAAGAAGAAGCTGACTTTAACTTCTATGTCCTGTCATATTACTCCATCAGCGCTACAATACAGCGAAGAACTGTCTCATGTCCTTACAGAAATAACAGTTGAAGGTCACACTGACGGTCATGATGTGGTTTAGCAACTGCTTTCCTTTCCTACTACACCATACCCTTGGTTATATTTGTCCAGTTTTGCGATAATTTCCCATCCAAATCCACATGCAGTCTGACATCGCCATGGCCGTTTCTCAATGGAAGTCACAAATCCACGCGATCATACAGCATGTTGTCACCTGCAATGGCGCGTTGCTTCCCCACAAGCGTAGATTTTGTATATATATTGCAAAATGTGGTTTCAAAAGACAGCAATGTCTGACTGTGTGTGTGAAGTTTGCTGGGGAAAGGAGCAAGGATGTAAGAAAATTTATTAGAAATATAATCCTCATGTTCAGTATAATAAACAAATACAACTTCAATTTCCAGTATATGAAATACTACTTGAACTTTATGTTCTGTCACCGCGAAGTCGGTAATAGGAGACGCCATATCACAGTGGTGAATATATAATCCAGGCATAAGCATCTTCAAGGAACAAGAATGAAATTGTCTTCCACTTCAAATGTTTAATAGTGATTGCCAAATTATGCATGACATAGACTGCAAAAGTGTAAATTGATACTGAAGGTAAATCGCAGATGGCCTGCAATTGCAGCCTGTGTAAATAAAAGAACATCACGGCGCATACTGTGACGGTGGTCAGATTTTATTTAGGGTGTACTGTCCGCTGGAAAAATGACTAATTAACCGCTAACCAATGACAATCCAGTAGCCAGAAATGTAACAGTTGAAACACTCACATCATAATAGTCTCCATCAGCACAACTCTTCATGCAGTTAGATCACACTTATTACATTAAGAACACAATGATCGGCAATAACAGGCATTACATTACGCAGTTACACCGTTTGCAGCGAATTAGATTGGTCGTGAGGCAATCAAGGCAGCCATGTATAGTGTGAAACACTGTTGTGGAGGGAGCCCTTGTTCTTTCGTAAATGTGCATTTGCTTGCTGCGTGGAATGAAACATACACGAGCGATATACAAGCACAGTGGAAAAATAGGTGCGTTCTCAGGCCAAAAAACAATACCTGTGTCTACATCGGCTCGACTGTCTGTGTTTTTTAGGGGCCTTTTTCCGCCGTTGTTATTACAATATGTTGCAGTAAACTGAATCATAGACAAACTTTTAGCTGTACCATCAACTTGTGTGGGGTGTGAGAGATAAATACATGTACAACCTCACAATATCTTGCTGCTGCAAAAAGAAAAGGAAACTGCATACCTACCGACCTTACTTCTTAAGAGCTTGCAATAAGGAACACACCTACCTGTTTTTTTTGGCCTCATTGTTCCAAATTGAATTTCCATCGGTCAAAAACCATGTGTACGTGTCTATTGCAAATCCTGCACCATGATGTTGGCTCCTGTTCACATTTAGACCGAAATAAATTAATTTCCCATACCCTGGTAACCCCTGCACATGTTCACATGCTCACATAGAATGGCACACACTTATGGAAGCAAGATCATTCCTGTCTCACGTGTGACACACTTCAACATGTACACCCTTGCAACTACTTCCATTCTGCAGATATACTTCTCACCATGCTAAATATCTCCTGCACATGTTCATACAAGCACTCCTTTCAGCAGGACTTGTACTAGTCCTAGCAGTGTTGGTGAAGCCTGTTGATTTTGTTGAAAAAGGCGGTTCCCTCCAGCGAGAACTTGTTGAAACCTGCCACCTGACTTCGGTATGTTGCAAGTGATTCAATTTTGTTGCTTATATATATATATTTCATGTGTTCATGTTGTTTTGCCTCTTTGCCAAATTCGCAGTCGGCCGTGGTGAGTAAAAAATGGTCTGGACGGCCAAAATTTGAATTCCATGCGGCCATGTGGCAATCAAAAATATTCAATAAAAGAAAATGAAAATGGGTAATCATTGGACACAAGCATTAAATTTCGAGGACTTTGTCTGATAGATTTTGCTTTTGTGCTGTGAACTACATACTTTTGGCTGGAAAGAAACCCGGAAACCCTTAACAAAATAACAACGAAGCAAGTGTTTTCTTGCATTTTTCCAATTTCGCTAAATAAACAGAGTTGTGACTATTTACTGCATTTAATCGTTTAATAAACTATGTAAGAACAATTGCCTTTTTGTTCTGTTTCCTAGTAAATCGTTTCTCGGACGATTGGTTAATGGAGTTCCCTCGTCATTCCAATTTCTCCCGTCGAAACGAGCAGCAAATCAACAAGCCCGTTGGGCTTGTGTTCTTGGATATTGGGCAAGCCTGGCAGGCATTTTAGCATTGTCAGGATTGTGCTAATTTTGTCGACTGCTTTGCGCTTCGACTGTTAATTTAAACTTAGATATCCATGAGTACAAGTAACATTTGCTGGGTGTTCTTGGATATTGGGCAGGCCTGTCAGGCATTTTACAAGTCTCGGGATTGTGCTAATTTCGACGGCTGCGTTGCGCGTCAAATGTTAGTTTAAACTTAGATGTCCATGAGTACAAGTAACATTTGCTGGTATGTAATCAACTTTTCAACAGACAAGGCAGTGTTTATTTTACACATGATCATAAATTCGTGTTATAAATTGAAGGGGATATCATTCGGTTTCACTTCTGGTTCTTTGGTATTCTAAAATGCGACGCCTTTTGATTGCTAAAATGCGGTGCTTTTAGAAATCATCAATAATAAGGCTGTGAATGATGTTGATAGAAAAGGTGTCATACATTAATTATAAAAGTGTATGTCAACATGAAATATTTCTTACACAATAAGACATTGATTTACAAATATATCTGATATGTTTTACTGCTTTAATACAATAATTTACATACGCAGTTGTGATCATTTATAAAACAAGTCAGTAACACTACTATTTACAAGTAAATACATAACTTGCACTTAAAAGCCTTAATTTTTTGTGTGGCTGTACATGTTACACAAACGGATAATGAGTCAGACTCGTGCAAGTGTAAACGATCTTTGAGTTGTCGAATGCAAGATTTGTTTGTTTGATTTTGTCTTTGTTTTAAAATAAACACTTCCATAGATTAAAAATACCTCATCAGCTCTAAAGGTTTTACAGAGTTTTCTTTCACACACTGGTAACATTTAGTTAGTATACGTACAGTTGCTGCAACGCGGATTACGACTAATCCCACTCATCGCGGCGATTTTATCTCACCGCGGACACACGGATTTTGTCCCCGCGATCCGCGGACAGCTCGCTCATCGCGGGGATAATACATTTTATCCACCGCGACAAAATCACCGCGATTCGCCGTGATCTGTTTTAATTTGCACACCGCTTTACCCGGTGTGAAATCGCAGGCCATCGCCGCGATTTATCTTCAGTATCAATGTACAATTGTGCAGTCAATTTAATGCATTGTTATTCAATAACTATTAAAAACCCGAAGCAGAAGACAATTTTATTTCTGTTTTCGGAAAATTCAAATGCCCGGATAATGTATACTGGGTCACGGCGAATGGCCTAGTAAGCCCATTAAAAATAACCATTGGTATTCGTGAACAGTCGTAAAGATGTGTTAATGCTCTGATCAATGAAATATGAACCCCAAATTGTACTTTTGTTTTCGATCGCTGTCGTACAAATTCGTTACCTCACCGGTTGACTCATAAAATATATTGACGATTTTAGCCGAGTATTTTCAAATAAAACTCACAATGTTCTGTCGTATATGCAAGCGTCTAATCATTTGAATCGATAAAGCATGTCGTCTGGGAACAAGTTAAATGTCAACACTAAATTTCCTTCATAGGAGGGAGAACAGCCTAAAAAACAGCGGGTTAAAGTCAATACTTGTCAAAAACAATAAACTAACATCTTGTGTGGTGTCACATATTAGTACTGCGAACAATTTAACGTTTTTGCAACAACGGTGTCGGACAAACACTGGTATTTATAAATTGTCCTTGAAAACAGTGGGAAAACCTGGAAAAGACCTTGAATTTTGTTTTCAAAAAACTGTGGGAACCCTGTAATACACTTACTTTGTACAGACTAGTTCTCCTGCTACCCTGGCTGGCATTCAACAACTAGTGACCTATAACATTGCCATGTGCCGGTTGAATGAATGTTGAAAATGTGTTACAGTCCCCTGCACATTTAGCCAGTAGAACATCCACAGACACTTTCACCTCTTGTCTGCACCGTATTTTCAATACTATAACACTTAGAGATACCAAACTTGGTATGTAGATACATCTTGGGATAGCTGTGTGTCGCATACCAAAATAAGGCCACTGTGACCTTGACCTGTGACCTCTGTCATAGAAAATGCTTGTCCAGACCGTATTTTCGATACTATAACACTAAGTCTTAGAGATAGCAAACTTGGTATTTAGATACATCTTGGGATGGTGATGTGTCGCGTACCAGAATAAGGTAATTGTGACCTTGACCTGTGACCTCTGTCATAGAAAATGCTTGTCTGGACCATATTTTCAATACAATAACACTTAGACATACCAAACTTGGTATGTTGATACATCTTGGGATAGCGGTAGGTCCCATACCAAAATAAGGTCACTATGACCTCTGTCATACTCCAAACATTGTGAGAAGCATCAGTATGAAGTGGAACTGCGCATATACATGAAGGCATGGGTTATGCTTTGCAAGAGTATTAATAACTTTCTGTGATAGTTATGGCTCCCCCACACAAAGTGTGGAGGGGAGCCATATTGATTGTGTGCTGTCTGTCTGTCTGTGTCACAAACGATGTCCGATCTATAACTAGAAAATGGTTGGACCTATTGTCCTCAAATTTAGAAGGATGGTTGATCATGACTATTAGATGACCCCTATTGATTTTGGGGTCACTAGGTCAAAGGTCAAGGTCGCGGTGACATTGACTATCAAAAAGATTCCGATTAATAACTAGAGAATGGTTTGACCTAGGGTCTTCAGACTTGAAAGGATGGTTGGTCATGATCAGTAGATGACCCCTATTGATTTTGGGGTCACTTGGTCAAAGGTCAAGGTCGCGGTGACATTGACTATCAAAACTATATCCGATCAATAACTACACAATGGTTGGACCTAGGGTCCTCAAACTTGGAAGGATGGTTGGTCATGACCAGTAGATGACCCCTATTGATTTTAGGGTCACTAGGTTTAAGGTCAAGGTCGCAGTGACATTGACTATCAAAACGATATCCGATCAATAACTACACAATGGTTAGACCTAGGGTCCTCAAACTTGGAAGGATGGTTGGTCATGACCAGTAGATGACCCCTATTGATTTTGGGGTCACTAGGTAAAGGTCAACATATGGTGACATTGACTATCAAATCGATGTTCACTAGGTCAAAGGTCAAGATCGCGGTGACATTGACTATCAAACGATGTCTGATCTGATGAGAATGGTTGGACCTAGGGTTCTCAAACTTGTGAGGATGGTTGGTCATGACCAGCAGATGACCCCTTTTGATTTTGGGGTCACTAGGTCAAAGGTCAAGCTAGCAATGACATTGACTATCAAAACGATGTCCGATCAATAACTAGAGAATGGTTGGACCTAGGGTCCTCAAACTTGGAAGGATGGTTGGTCATGACCAGAACATGACCCCTATTGATATCAAAACGATTCCCGATCAATAACAAAACAATGTCCAATCAATAACTAGAGAATGGTTGGACCTAGGATCCTCAAACTTGGAAGGATGGTTGACCAATAATTATTACTGATACAGGTTGTAGATACAGTCACAGGGATATTGAATATCAAAACGATCTCAGATCAATGAGAACGGTTGGACCTAGAGTCGTCAATTATGTCTGTTCGGGCGAGTGGGGGAGCCATACGTTTTTGTCCAATAACAATTTCTAGTTTTAGTTTGACATTCTTTTGATCTACATCTTTATTCATTTCGCTTAGTTTTGTACACTCTTTTTGTGATGTCTGGGCGATCTCTGTAGTGTAAGGAAACACACTTTTCTTTCGAGAAAAGAGA
Source organism: Cyrtodaria siliqua (assembly GCA_037043455.1). NCBI lineage: Eukaryota > Metazoa > Mollusca > Bivalvia > Adapedonta > Hiatellidae > Cyrtodaria > Cyrtodaria siliqua. The sequence goes on from JAWPHD010001352.1 coordinate 270,492, forward strand.
TTCAAGTTCAAGTCTTGGCAGGGACCTGACACACTGAGTTGTACATACAATTGTTTTTTTCCACATCAGTAATGTTGTTTTTGTATATTAAACATATTTTTCAACAAAATACCTATTCTCATTTGTCACTTTCCGCCAAATCTACAACATCTCATGCACCCCACTTAAAGGGATGCACAGCAATCTTCATTTCAGATTTTGTAGTGTCCCTTCACTTCTTCAGTTCCCTACCGATTATTCAATCATGACCGTTATATCTTGGTAGTTATACTCATCCTTACAGCAGGTTGTCACACGGTTATTCTTCCGTAAATCACCCCAGCAACGACTAAGCCAGTGCCCTTCAATTAATAGATTATTGCTCCCCACAACAAAGTGTGGTCGGAGCGCCATGTTCATTTTGACCCCTATTGATTTTGGTGTCACCAGATCAAAGGTCACATCCGGGCTAACATTGACTATCCAAACGGTGTCCGATCAATACCTACAGAATGGTTGGCAGAAGGGTACCCAAACTTAGAGGGATGGTTGCTCATGACCAGTCGATGGCCCTTATTGATTTTGGGGTCACTAGTTCAAAGGTCAAGGTCGTGTTGACATTAACTATCGAAACGATGTCCGATCAATAACTACAGAATGGTTGGACCTAGGGCCCACAAACTTGGAAGAACGCTTTACCATTACAACTAGATGACACCTATTCATTTTGGGGTCACTACATCAAAGTTCAAGGTCGCGGTCACATTCGCTATCTAAAGATGTCCGATCAATAACTACACAACGGTTGGTCCTACAGTCCTCAACCTTGAAAGGATGGTTGGTCATGACCAGTAGATAACCTGTTCTTAGCTCCACTGATCAGAGATCAGCAGAGCTTATGCCGTGGTGCGGCGTGTCTGTCTGTCTGTAAACTTTTATTTGTAGCGACTACTCCTCTGAAAGTACTTGATACTTGACGGATTTTCATGAAACTTCACACGAATGTTGCTCTCAATGTCTAATTGATTCTAGCAAAATTTCAGGTCGGCCGGAAATACAAGATGGCCGCCATGGCTAAAAAAAGATTTTCAAAATACAAGTTTGTAGCGACTACTTCTTGAAAACTATAAGTGATATTCATATGGGACTTTTCCTAAAAATGATACAGCATGACATGATGTTGGTCCTTGTCAAAAATCGTTCTAATTCGATGTTAAACATAGCTGTCGGTAGCCATCTTTGTTTACATAGAGTTATATAATGAAAACTTGTAGCCACTACTCCTCTGAAACTACTTAACGGATGTCCATGAAACTTCACAGGAATGTTGCTCTTCATGTCTAATTGATCCTAGCAAAATTTCAGATCGGCCAGATATTCAAGATGGCCGCCACAGTCAAAAATAGATTTAAAAAACATAAGTTTGTAGCGACTACTTTTTGAAAACTATAAGTGATATTGATATGTGACTTTTTCTAAAATGATCAGCATGACATGATGGTTATTCGAATCGAACATTATTTTGATTCGACGTTGAACATGGCTGCCAGTGGCCATCTTTGTTTACATAGAGTTATATCATGAAAACTTGTAGCGACTACTCCTCTGAAACTACTTGATGGCTTTTCATGAAACTTCACATGAATGTTGCTCTTCATGTCTAAATGATCTTAGCAAAATTTCAGGTCGGCCGGAAATTCAAGATGGCCGCCATGGCTAAAAATAGATTTTTAAAAAATAAGTTTGTAGCGACTACTTCTTGAAAACTATAAAAGATATTGCTATGGGACTTTTTCTAAAATGATCAGCATGGCATGATGGTTATAGGAGTCGAACATCATATTGATTCAATGTTAAACATGGCTGTCAGCGGCCATCTTTGTTTACATAGAATTATATAATGAAAACTTGTAGCGACTACTCCTCTGAAACTATTTGACGGATTTCCATGAGACTTCACAGTCTAATTGATCCAAGCAAAATTTCAGGTCGGCCGGAAATTCAAGATGGCCGCTACGGCTAAAAACAGATTTTCAAAAAGCAAGTTTGTATCGACTACTTCCTGAAATCAAAATCAATCAGTAGAGTTTCAAGGTCATTGACCTCTTGTTATTTTCCGGTCACTAGATCGGAGGTCAAGGGTTGCGGTGCCCTTCACTATCAATACGATGTCCTATCAACAACTACAAACTTGATGGATCTAGGTCCTCCAACTTGAAAGGATGAATGGTTGCTCATGACCAGTACATGACCCTCATCCTTATTCATTTAAAGGTCAAGGTGCCGGTGACCTTCACTATCAAAACGATCCCGGATCCAGAACATCTACATGCAGTCCGTACTTCCCATGGTATAATATATGTGTTATACCTTTTCTTGTTAACATTAGATCCAGTTAACGACTGTTTAATTACCATTATTGACCATACGTGTCCTGTTATGGACGTGCATACAGAAGTAGTTGAAAAGTTTGCAAGAGTTTTGAGTAAACAATTTCGCAAAGATATGTTAACAGCATGGGCTGCTGAAAAGCAAAAAGCACACTGGCTAAACATTCAAGAGAAACAAAAAAAAAAGTGAATCTGTTTTCCATGAAAACAATTAAAGAGGATAAATCCAAAGATAACATGTATTCAAAGCATTTGATTAAGGCCATGATTATCAGCAATGAAAATATCTTAAAGCGTTATACCACAAAAGAACTTAAAGAATTTGAAAAGTTATTTGGTTTGACGTTGTTGTCAAATTTAAAGAAAACTGAAATTATCACAACAGTACACAATGGCATATTGAAAAGTATTCCAGTATGCAGTGAAGCACAGGAAACAACACATAGCTCTTTGTCCGATAAAGTTCCGAGCAGTCCACCTGTTTCCGTTCCTAACATAACACCTGCTGCAGTTCCTATTACTGCAGTTGCTAGCAGTGCACCATTTGCAGTGCCAGATAGTGATTGCCTGTCAAGTACACAAGAAGAAGTAGATGATAATAACTGTCATTTAGGTCACACATTCTATCGTCCACGTCAACACTGGATTTGTTGTGATCACTGTAATAAATGGTATCACAAGAAATGTGCGGATCTTTCAGGAAAAACTGTGTGGGTGACATTTCAAAATGACCAGTGGAATGGTGATTCTTGCAAGTAAATGAATTTAGTGCCCCAAATGACCAGGATGACCATATGTGTTCATTATTGTTTAATTTTTGCAAACCAATATTATTTTAGGTTAAAAACAATAATATATATAATACTGAATGATACTTCTATTTTATACAGAACAGTAAATGATGCTTTTCTTCATATGCACTCATATTCTTGGCGCATGTTTGTGCCAGTACTCAGGTGATCGATTTAGGGCCACCTTGGCCCTCTTCACCTTGGCCCTCTTGTTGTCAATTATTACACATAGCTATCTTGCCCCCGCCCCTCCCGAAATATTTTAATTTTGTCTTTACCATATTTCTGTGTTGTTTTGGTCAATTGTTACATAGCTTCTTACACATGTATGATGCCCTCCCCACACCCTCATCCCCACAACCCCGCCTCTCCCCCATCCCCACACCCCGCCTCTCCCCCATCCCCACTCAAAACTTTTAATTATTTTTGTGTTGTTTTGGTGAATTCTTACATAGCTTCTTACACATATATGTTGCCCTCATCACCCCCACCACCAACCCGCGCCCCTCAAACACCCCCACCCCCACTTAAAACTCATTTGTTTTTTTTACGTATTTCTGAACCCCACCCCACATTGTTTTAGCCTTGTGTTCTGATGTTATATACTACCTATATAATTTATTATTCTCTGCGCTGTTCTCCGACAGCTCTTGTTTTTCTTAAGTAGTGAAAAATACAAACACAAATGTTAAAACTATAAACGCCATGAATATAGGTTGGGGGTAGCGGGGAGGCTGCAGATATTTTCTGGACTGGAGTTTATCATATAATGCAACTAAAAACTAGAACTGTCGCCGGAAGCGGACAAACACCCCCAGCTGGCAACTTGTTGGTGTGGGTAAGGTAAACATACAAGACTTCGTTCCTTTAAGATATATAGACATATATTATAGAGAAAAAGCCCGGACAATAGTTTTCTATTTGACTACCAAGTATGAAATACAAAGGGCCATAATGGAGTGGGAAATTATCGAACCGGAACGTCACGACAATATATGCATCTCCACTTGATATTGATGCTTTGTAGCAAGTTTCACGAACAATAATTTTCTATTTGATTATTCCGGCGCCAACGAGGCACAACAATCTCATTCGATTTGAATCGTTTATTAGGGAAGCTTTCATAAAAAAAATAACAGTCGCTGTATTTTTTGACTTGGAGAAAGCTTATGATACTGCATGGAAGTACGGTATTATGAATGATCTTCATGACCTCGGTCTTAGAGGCCGATTACCCATTTTTATAAGAAATTCTTACAGGATAGACAGTTTCGTGTCCGAATAGGTTCAACGTTCTCTGATATTTATGAACAGGAGATGGGTGTTCCACAGGCAGCATACTCTCAGTCACGCTTTTTAATATAAACAGTATAGTCAAATGCATCAATCCATTGTTCTCTATATGTTGACTACTTTATTATATGTTATCGTGCAACAAACATGAATACTATTGAGAGACATTACAACAAGGTCTCAATAAACTTCAGACCTGGTCTAATTTTTTTAATTTTCTAAATCTAAAACCAATTGTATGCACTTTTGTCAACTAGGCAAACATCACGAAGACCCTCATCTAACACTGGGCGGTTCACCTTTAACAGTAGTGGATGCTACAAAATTCCTAGGTTTTTGACCGAAAATTAACGTTTATACCACACCTTAAATACTTGAAGGCCAAATGCCTTAAAGCTCTTAACTTACCTAAAGTTGTTGCAAACGCTAATTGGGGAGCAGATCGAAAAGTCCTCTTGCGACTTTACCCCCCAGTCGGTGGTGGGGTGTTAAGAATCAACCGACTACTCGTTGAACCCACCCGCCCCCCCCCCCCCCCCCCCCCCCGAAATGTAACCCACCTGTTTACCGTGGGTGGCGACCCGTGTCGTTGGAGAAGGGAGTCCAGGTGGTTGAGTGGCGTGGAGATCTGGTAGTTATCTCCACGTTGCAACACACCACTTTGATCCGGACTTCAACTAGACGGTCGGGACTTCAACTAGACGGTCGGTCAGATTTGGCCCGATCTGATCAATCGGTTTGTCACGCCAGCTATAAGAGATCCGACCTTATTATTCAGACAGTACCAGTACACTGTATCTTAACTTACTTTTTATATTGTTCTACTTTAAACATTATATAGATAGGGTCTTTTATGGCGGTGGCGCACGGGCTAATCATGTATTTCAAAACGCTATATGGCTTTACTTGTGCCACTTTTTAAGCGGAACATAAGTGCGGCTCTTTGACTTTTTAGTTAATGGGTTATGTCCGCTGGGTGGTATGGGGGGTCTGATGCGTTAGCTTTATATGAGTAAACTTTCTACGTATTCTTGGCATTTTGCTGTTGGATATCCACAGCAAATGTCACCTTGTTGGACTCCGATGTGGGTGAGAAGCGTGGAAGATGAATTCTTAACGCCACATCATGGCATCACAAAACGCACAAACTACTAACAAAAGAAAAAAAAAAGAACATGAATCTGATACTGAGGAACCAGTGATTAACCAGTCCTTTCCTCGTTTTCTTATTATCGAATCAGAAGACGGGGAAAGGCCTGTTGCAGATATGTCACCTTTTGTAATAGAGAAAACTGTCCATTCCATTGCTGGACATGTTAAACAAATAAAAAAAATAAAGAACAAAACTCTTCTTATTGAAACAGAAAAAAAATCTCATTCGGATAATTTACTCACTATTAAACAAATTTTAAACACAAAAGTCAAATGCTACCCTCACTCCTCTTTGAACATCTCCAAAGGCGTCATCAGGTGCCCGGATCTCTCCGGAGTACCTGAAGACAAAATTATTCACGAGCTTGCGCCACAGTTGGTAACTGCGGCTCGCCGAATAACCATCAAGAGGAATGACAAAATTATCAGTACAAATACTATCATCCCCACATTTTCAACACCCGTCTTACCAAAAACAATAAAGGTGGCATATCTGCAATTGCATGTTGACGCCTACATTCCAAACCCGTTACGTTGCTACAACTGCCAAGGCTTTGGGCACCACAACTCCAGGTGTACTAAAGAAGAAAGTTGTGGTAAATGTGGCGAGTCTGCATTCAAGCATAACGAACCAGATTGTCCTAACGACCTCAAATGTACCAACTGCGGTCTGGGACATCACGCAAATTCAAAAGTATGTGAAAAATTTAAAAAAGAAAAAGAAATCATAACAGTTAAATATACACAAAACATTCCCTTTCCAGAAGCACGGAAATTGATAGAAGAAAAATATAAAATTTCAAGTCCGACCTCTTACGCATCTATTCTCAAATCAAAAGCAACACACACAGAATGCAGGGATGCAGGTACGCAATACGAACCACAGTCAGAAATCCAAAATACAAAGAATACTTCCTCAGTATCAAATCCAAACAAAAGTCAACAAATACAACTTAACAAACCCAAATTAAACTTTTCAAATTAAACTTTTCATCTAATCAAACTTTTTCATTTAAATCAAACACAAAATCGGCAAGCTCTGGCAATGTCAAGAGCATGCCAATTTCTCAGAATTGGAAAGGGGGTTCTTCTAAGACTGTGAAGTCTAGTAGTTCCCCAGTCGTGAGGCCTAATACTTCCTCGGTTGGAAGGCCTAGTGCTGCTCCAACTAACGAAGTTGGAAAGCCTAGTGCTTCTCCAACTAGGGAGCACAAGGAGCAGCCAAAGGTGTCTAACGGCCCTATTGAGCTGCATAACAAATTCGAACAGCTCATGGACATTTCAGAGCCGGCAGCTGCACTGCCACTTCCATCCTCGCATGAAAGGTTAGTTGAGGTGCCACTTCAGCTGACTTCTTCCAGGGAGGAGGATTCATCAGTGGAGATGTCGCTGCTTGAGTCTCCTAAGACCTCTCCTAAATCTAAGGCCAAAAATAAAAATAAAATTAAAAGTCGCCTTAACGCTCAATAATGGGTAAAACTAATAAGATCATTCAATGGAATTGTCGAGGTTTGAAACCAAATTATGATGAAATCAGCTTAATTTTAAATGAACACAACCCTATTGGCTTTTGTCTTCAAGAAACATTCTTGAAGACAAGTGATAAGGTATCTTTTAAACAATACTCACTATACAATCATATTTGTGATACCGGGGACAAGGCGACTGGTGGAGTTTCGATAATCATTAATCGAAACATTCCTCACAGACCTGTTGCGTTGAAAACAAATTTGCAAACTATTGCGGTCAGTGTTACTATGCACAGAGTCATAACAATATGTTCCTTATATTTACCACCTAGTTCTTCACTAGACCCTAAAGATCTTAATCACCTAGTTGCACAATTGCCATCACCTTTTATACTCTTGGGCGATTTTAATGCACACAACTACATCTGGGGTTGTAAAGATATAAACGATAAAGGCAAGACAATTGAGGATTTCTTAGCCAAAAACAATTTGTGTCTTTTTAATAATAAATCACATACTTACATCCTGCTACAGGCTCTCATTCGTCCATTGATTTAACAATATGCGATCCAACGCTTTTGATAGATTTTTCGTGGAGTGTTGGAGACGACCTCTGTGGAAGTGACCACTTCCCCATATTTCTTGAAAATATCGGCCCTCCACTTTTCGAAAAAACGCAACGATGGAAACTTCGCAAGGCTGATTGGACTACGTTTCAATCTCTTTGCGAGGAACAATTAAAGCCTTCCGTTTTCGAGGATGTCGAAGACGCAACTGCTCTTTTTACCAAAACTCTTCACGATATAGCTGATCAAACCATTCCAAAAACCTCGGCAAATCCTAAACGCCCACATAAACCATGGTACGACGATGACTGCAAAAAGGCAGTCAGCGATCGTAAAGCTGCATTAAATAATTTTAACTTGCGGCCATCTCAAACAAATTTAGATAACTTTAGAGTTTTTCGTGCGAAAGCCCGTCGTACTATTAAGGATAGCAAGAGGAAATCCTGGAGATCCTACGTCTCTAGGCTGAATTCTCGCTCATCTCTTAAGAAGACATGGGGACATGGTCCGGAAAATAAGTGGTAAAGGTAATTCTAGTTCTGTAAATCATCTTAAAACAGATAATGGAGATATAACATCTGTCAAAGATATTACAAACACTTTAGCAGAAACTTTTTCAAAAAATTCTTCTGAAGGAAAATTGTCAACCAAATTTTCTGAAAAATAAGAAACAAAAAGAACAGAAGAAGCTGAACTTCAAGTCGAAAAAAATACAATAAACTATTCACTCTCAAAGAACTTCGGGAGTCCCTTAAAAAGGCTCATGATAATCAGCTGGTCCTGATGATATCCATTATCAATTACTAAAACATTTACCTGAATTCTGTCTCTCTACCCTTCTTGATATATTTAATAAGGTTTGGGTGACGGGAAACTTCCCCGATTCTTGGCGGGAAGCAATCGTTATTCCAGTCCCCAAACCTGGAAAGGAGAAAACGGACCCAATAAATTATCGCCCTATTGCTTTAACGAGTTGTATATGTAAAACCATGGAACGAATGATTAATGAGAGACTCGTTTGGTACCTGGAATCAAACAAGCTGATAACAAAGTATCAAAGTGGATTCCGGCGCCAACGAGACACAACAGACAATCTCATTCGATTTGAATCATTTATTAGGGAAGCTTTCGTAAAAAAAGAACATCTAGTCGCTGTATTTTTTGACTTGGAGAAAGCTTATGATACTGCATGGAAGTACGGTATTATGAATGATCTTCATGACCTTGGTCTTAGAGGCCGATTACTCATTTGTATTGAGAAATTCTTAGATGATAGACAATTTCGTGTCCGAATGGGTTCAACCCTCTCTGATATTCATGAACAGGAGATGGGTGTTCCACAGGGCAGCATACTATCTGTTACACTTTTTAATATAAAGATTAGCAGTATAGTAAAGTGCATCAATCCAGGTGTGGGTTGTTCGCTATATGTTGACGACTTTGTTATATGTTATCGTGCAAAAAACATGAATACTATCGAGAGACAATTACAACAATGTCTAAATAAACTTCAGACCTGGTCTGATGAAAATGGTTTTAAATTTTCTAAATCTAAAACTAATTGTATGCACTTTTGTCAACTTCGTAAACATCATGAAGACCCTCATCTAACACTGGATGGGTCACCAATACCAGTAGTGGATGAGACAAAATTCCTTGGTCTTATTTTCGACCGTAAATTAACGTTTATACCACACCTTAAATACTTGAAGGCCAAATGCCTTAAAGCTCTTAACTTACTTAAAGTTGTTGCAAACACTAATTGGGGAGCAGATCGAAAAGTCCTCTTGCGACTTTACAGATCTCTTATCAGATCCAAGCTGGACTACGGCTCAATAGTATATGGATCGACTCGCAAGTCGTACTTGCAGATGCTCGACCCTATACATAATCAAGGATTACGACTCGCCTTAGGTGCCTTTCGTACATCACCAGCCGAAAGTCTGTATGTTGAAGCCAATGAACCATCACTGTCTCATAGACGAGACAAATTAGCTTTTCAATACGCCATAAAATTAAAGTCTAACCCTTCAAACCCAATTTCCGATAATGTTTTTAATCCTAGTTGTGAACCTCTTTTTGATCGAAAACCTAAGGCCATTCGACCATTTGGTCTTCGTATTAAACCAAAATTAACAGACACTGAAATCGACCTAAATTTGATTGCCAAGTACAAAGTACCACAAATTCCACCGTGGACTTTGGAAACTCCAACAATTAGTTTTGATCTTTGTAATAATAACAAATCCAGTACAGACCCTACTGTCTTTCAAAGCAAATTTAATGAAATTATATCGAAATACAGTGACTTTCAACATATCTACACAGATGGCTCTAAAGATGGAGATAAGGTAGCTGCAGCAGCTGTTCACAAACACAGCATAAAGAGCCGGCTGTCTGACAAGGCCTCTATCTTTTCAGCTGAACTTAAGGCAATTGAACTTGCCTTAAATTATATTCAGGAATCTGATGATGACCATTTTGTAATATTTTCTGATTCCCTTTCATCTCTTCAAGCACTGGGTAATATGAAACATGATAACCCAGTTGTGCTTCAACTTTTAGAAAAGTACAATTCTCTTATAATTGATAATGTTATTATTTTCTGCTGGCTTCCAAGCCATGTAGGAATACGTGGTAATGATAGAGCTGATAGTGCTGCTTTAGATTTACATATATCTAATACCAAATTACCCTATACTGATTTTAAAAGTTGTATTAACACATATATTCGTAACTCTTGGCAAACCGCTTGGGATTTGTCAGTTAACAATAAACTCCATTCAATTAAACCGTTACTAGGAGAATGGCGTTCTTCTAGTAGACCCGTTCGTCGAGAGGAAGTTATCCTAGCCCGGTGCAGGATAGGGCATACAAGTTATACTCATTCATATGTATTACATTTTTAAAATATATTTAAGCCATGGCGGCTATCTTGCATTTCCGACCAACCTGCATTTTGCGAGGATCAACTAGACATCAAGAGCAACATTTCTGTGAAGTTTCATGAACATTCGTCAAGCAGTTTCAGAGGAGTAGTCGCCAAAAGTGTTTCCTATATAACTCAATGTAAACAAAGATGGCCACTGGGGGCCCATTATGACATCCAATAACAAGAGGTCAATGACCTTGAAGCTCTACTGATTGATTTTGATTTCAGGAAGTAGTCGCTACAGACTTGTTTTTTGAAACCACTTGACGGATTTTCATGAAACTTCACAGGAATGTTGCTCTTAATGTCTAATTGATCCTAGCAAAATTTCAGGACGGCCGGAAATTTAAGAGCAACATTCCTGTGAAGTTTCATGAAAATCCGTCAAGTGGTTTCAGAGGAGTAGTCGCTACAAGTTTTCATTATATAACTCTATGTAAACAAAGATGGCCGCTGGCAGCCATGTTTAACGTCGAATCAAAACGATTTTCGACAAGGACCAACATCATGTCATGCTGATCATTTTAGAAAAAGTCCCATATCAATATCACTTATAGTTTTCATGAAGAAGTCGCTACAAACTTGTTTTTTAAAAACCTATTTTTAGATCTGGCGGCCATCTTGGATTTCACATCAACATGAATTTTTGCTAGGATCAACTAGACTTCATGGGCAACATTTCTGTAAAGTTTCATGAAAATCCATTCAGTAGTTTCAGAGGAGAAGTCGCTACATTTAAGTTTAAAGACAGACGGACAGACAGACGGACGCCGCACCACGGCATAAGCTCTGCTGATCTCTGATTTTTCATCTGATCTTTACCAAACTTTACCAGATTTTTTAGTTATGGCCCTTGATTTAGTTAAAAAGCTGTATTTTGCCCAAAACTTAAAAAAAAAACGTAAATGGCAGTCTCTGGCTTCATTGATGTTATAAGAGCCATGTTAGCCAGTAGAGCGTCCACAGGCCCTCTTGGTCCTCTTGTTTCAGTATGTATCAGAAGTTCTTAATGCTGACAGAGACTTTGTCCATAGATAACAGTACAAAGGTTCATCTGCATGCCAGATTTTTCATTTTTTATTCGGTATTACAATAATAATAACAGTGTAACGCATATTAAATCCAGATTTACACAATGTAAAATTGTATCACCAATCTTTTGAACACTCGTGCAAGAATCGACATTTTTTCACTTCATGGCGTGTCTCGTGCCCCTTCCAAACCCCAAGGTCAATGTCACAACTAAGTCAATGTTTGTGCTGTTATAGAATTTCATGTCTCTTAACATGGCAACCTAAAATATTGGTAAAATCTGTACAGATATTTATGCTGGTGGTACAGTATTGTGTTTTACAAACACATTTAGTTTGACCTTTTTTGTAAAGTCAAGGTTGTAAAGTCAAGGTTGCAGTTTGGGTTAGGGTGGTACTTTTTTGGTTGTGATTCCTTAGCGGTAACCTTGTTTCACTATACATATTTAGCTGAAGGATTGGCTTGTTGACATGATTTTATCTCTATAATACTATATTTGATTACTTCAGGTGGACAACTTCAAACCAGAGGGCGTTTGGATTGGTTATAGGCTCGGCTATGAGATCAGCGACATTATCCTCGATAATTCAAAATATTTGTATATCGGAAACAATGGTTTGTATTAGTCTTCAAAATCGTCCACATTATAATCATGTTTGAAGCTTACGTGTACCTAGATATTCGTGTGGCAGAGTGTTAACCCTTAACCCGCTTAGCACGAATATAATAGCCTTTGCGTCCATTGTAAACACAGCTCAGCCTGCGAGTAACTCATGGTTACAATGTCCGGCTGCTGATCAGTCATTCCCCCCAACACCTCTTTCTGAAATAAACGGAATCGTCCTAATCCTAAGAAAGAACAGTCCGTTATATATATTTCGCGGGTTAAGGGTTAATAGGATGCTACTGCATTTACCCTAATAAAAACCCCTCCCCTTAGTGGGTCAGATGTCCACCAGATAAGTGCCCTCTTTCTGACATAGTGCAATTGTAGGACGAAGTTTTACCAGAAATTAATTTTCAGGAAGATTGTTGTAGGGCTTTTCTTCCATTCAGTCAAGCAAGAATTAAACTAGTAGTTAAGTGTTCCAAATTTTTGACAGACATTTTGATATTGCCTTATATTTGATAAAGCCGTGACAAAATTGTATCTTTGTAGATTTTTTAAATGTTTTGTGTGTGTTTCAGATACGGAGAACACGGGTAACGGATTTGAGGGCTGCATATACAGGGTCCAGATTGACACCATCTTCCCATTAAAAAGGGCCTTCCAAGACCCCAGACCAGACTACATTACTCCCGTACCTGGAGATGGTACGTTTCCCTTGTATTTGTCTTTCTACTTTACACATTGTAAATGGTTATGTTAGTTTAATACAAGTCAGCATTTATAGAAATGATATTAAAAGGTATTAAATATTTACACTAATTTCAAGATAACAGTTTAATACTTTGGTGATAATTGGTTCTGTTTTTTTTTCTTCAAATGTTGTGTCGTCTTCATAGCATTTCAGACACTTTTTCTCTCGGCGGCGGCGCACTTTTGTTTCGAATTAATTAATTCTGAAGGATTTCACCTTCACTTTCTTCATACTTTATAACCTGATTGTCTTTGGTGAGAGGATGACCCCTATTAATTTTGGCATCAGTAGGTCAAAGATCAAGGCCACTGTTACCTTTTCATGAAAATTGATACCACTCATTTGAAACAGAACAGTTGCATGGATTTGACTTTATATTTTCTGGGCTTAGAATATGTTACAATAGTGTAGGATACTCCTCTTAAGTTGTATCGATTTCCAATTTCAATCTCCAAATAGTTCCGTAAAAAATCAACATTCAGCATGTTGCTATGTATACTTGTATGCAGTCATTGCCCTATTAATCAATATTAAAACGTCATGTTAACAGGAAAGATCCGAGAAGATACGTGTGGATTTGAGGAGATTACGCGGGAACCAGATCCGGTAGAGGTCAGGCCGTACGGTCCTACATATGTCAACCTGACTCTGCCTCCACCGGCCGCGGACGGATGATATGGTAGTAATATAATCTATGTTTAAATATAAATAAACAAATGCCTGTCAACGGGTGTATAAACAAGTAAATAGATAAGAACATATTATAATGATTTATAAAGTCTGATTATTATAATGATTTATATAGTCTGATTCCTTTCAGGTAATCTAAAACAAGACTGTCGTCCTTGAATGCTGCTTTCCCTGTCCGATATTTTTATTCTTATTAAATCTATAACAGTGCAGTACCTTTGAATGAATTAATAAATGAATGGTGTTTTACGGCACGTCGACACATAAATAGGTCATATATTGCGCAAAACCTGATGAATGATGCAGAAATGAAGGATGGATTAATTAAAAAGTAATGTAAATATATAAAGATAACACTATTTACAAGTAAGGGATGATATGGTAGTAATATAAACTATATATGTAAATCAACAAATGCCCGAAAACGGGTATATAAAGAAGTAAATATATACAAGAACATATTATAATGATTTATATAGTCTGACTTCCTTCAGGAAATCTAAAACTAGACTAAAATCTATAGTATTAAATAACTCGGTCATAGTATACCCTAATGCTGCTTTAGCAGCACTATCAGCTCTACAGTGCTTGAAGAGATGAAAGGGAATTAAGAAAAAATGGTCAGCATCAGATTTCTGAATATAATTCAAGGCAAATTCAATTGCCTTCAGTTCAGCTGAAAAGATAGTGGCATTGTCAGGCGAACACCTGGCCGGATTTCAGAGAAACTTTGAAGGGATGATCAGTATTAGGCCTAGTGGTGCATTTCGTCACTATGTTCCGCTTGAATGATTTTTGACTTAGTTATGGCCCTTTAAAGATTTGACTACACAAACTTTATCTGGACTATTTCTCTTGAACCCTTGGCTGGATTTCAACGAAACTTTGCAGGGATGATCAGTACTAAGTCTAGTTAAATCAATGTTGATGAGTTATGGCCCTTTAAATGTTATAATACACACCTTTTGTCCGGACTACGTTCTCCTGAACCCCTGACCGGATTTCAGAGAAACTGCAGGGATGATCAGTACCAGGCCTAGTTGTGCATGTCATCGCCGGGTTCCGGTTGAATGATTTTTGCTGAGTTATAGCCTTTTGATACACAAACGTTATCCAGACTAGTCTCTTCTGAATTCTGTCTGGGTCAATTTTCGGTAATTTTCGTAGATTTAATTATTTTTTTGGCCAAAATGCATGTTTTTACGAAAAAGAGGGGTAACTCCCTTGTGTACTGAACTTTTCAAAAACATCTTTGTTTGGACTATTGTTGGCGGTCTATGTAATTATTCTTAAAACATTATTATTTTTTTCCTGCTTTGCTGTCGAGACAATCAGCATCAAATCAGCGGACCTTTCCTTTTGTGTTCAGTATAGTAAACAAAAGCGTATGTTCGTGTTATTAATATTTAATTAAAATGTATAAAAGGCCACAGTATACTGGTACACATCGTAATAGTGTACACCTACATAGCAACATATTAAATATACAATACTGACCTGACATGTTTAGTCCTGAAAAGTGTGACTACGATTTTTTCCCCATCAGTATAGAATGAATGAATGAATGGTGTTTTACGGCACGTCGACACATAAATAGGTCATATTGTGCGCAAAAATTGATGAAAAATGAAGAAATGAAGTATTAATTAAAAATTAATGTAAATATATAAAGATAAAACTATTAAAAAATAAGGGATGATAAGGTGAAATATAAACTATGTATGTAAATCAACAAATGCCCGTCAACGGGTATATAAACAAGTAAATTTATATACCAACGCATTATAATGATTTATATAGTCTGATCTATTTTAGGAAATCTAAAACAAGACTAAAATCTATAGTATCAAATAACTCTTTCATAGTATTAACATTGTAGTACCTTTGAGGCATAGGATCAAAGTCTACAGATTCCAATAAGATGTGTTTGACCGTTAACGGTGCAAAGCAGGGTATACATTCTGGTAATTGCTCAGCTTGTAATAAATATGAATGAATATAACAACGTGTATGCCCTACCCTGCACCGGGCTAGGACAACTTCTTCTCGACGAATGGGTCTGCTAGAAGAACGCCACTCTCCGAGTAAAGGTTTAATTGAATGTAGTTTACTGTTAATTGACAAATCCCAAGCGGCTTGCCAAGAGCTACGAACATATGTGTTGATACAACTTTTAAAATCAGTATAAGGTAATTTGGTATTAGATATATGTAAACATAATGCTGCCTTAGCAGCACTAAAAGCTCTATCATTACCACATATTCCTACATGGCTTGGAAGCCAGCAGACAATAATAACATTATCAACTATAAGAGAATTGTACTTTTCTAAAAGTTGAAGCACAACTGGATTATCATGTTTCATATTACCCAGTGCTTGAAGAGATGAAAGGGAATCAGAAAAGATTACGAAATGGTCATCATCAGATTCCTGAATAAAACTTAAAGCAAGTTCAATTGCAGACAGATGGCTCATTATGCTATGTTTGTGAACCACTGCTGCTGCAGCCACCTTGTCTCCATATTTAGAGCCATCTGTGTAGATATGTTGAAAGTCACTGTATTTCGATATAATTTCATTAAATTTGCTCTGAAAGACAGAAGGGTCTGTACTGGATGTGTTATTATTACAAAGATCAAAACTAATTGTTGGAGTTTCCAAAGTTCACGGTGGAATTTGTGGTACTTTGTACTTGGCAATCAAATTTAGGTCGATTTCAGTGACTCTTAATTTTGGTTTAATACGAAGAGCAAATGGCCGAATGGCCTTCGGTTTTCGATCAAAAAGAGGTTCATACTTAGGATTAAAAACAGTATCGAAAGTTGGATTTGAAGAGTTAGAATGTAATTTAATGGTATACTGAAGGGCTAATTTGTCCCGTCTGTGAGACAATGATGGTTCATTAGCTTCAACATATCGACTTTCGGCTGGTGATGTACGAAAGGCTCCTAAGGCGAGTCGTAATCCTTGATTATGTATAGGATCGAGCATCTGCAAGTACGACTTGCGAGTCGATCGATACACTAGTGAGCCGTAGTCCAGCTTGGATCTGATGAGAGATATGTAAAGTCGCAAGAGGACTTTTCGATCTGCTCCCCAATTAGTGTTTGCAACAACCTTAAGTAAGTTAAGAGCTTTAAGGTATTTGGCCTTCAAGTATTTAAGGTGTGGTATAAACGTCAATTTACTGTAAAAAATAAGACCTAGGAATTCTATCTCATCCACTTCTAGTAAAGGTGAACCGCCCAGTGTTAGATGAGGGTCTTCGTGATGTTTGCGTAGTTGACAAAAGTGCATACAGTTGGTTTTAGATTTTGAAAATTTAAAACCATTTTCATCAGACCAGGTCTGAAGTATATTGAGACATTGTTGTAATTGTCTCTCAATAGTATTCATGTTTTTTGCACGATAACAAAGTCGTCAACATATAGAGAACAATCCACTCCTGGATTGATGCATTTTACTATACTGTTAATCTTGATATTAAAAAGCGTGACAGAGAGTATGCTGCCCTGTGGAACACCCATCTCCTGTTCATGAATATCAGAGAGGGTTCAACCCATTCGGACACGAAACTGTCTATCATCTAAGAATTTCTCTATAAATGTGTAATCGGCCTCTAAGACCAAGGTCATGAAGATCATTCATAATACCGTACTTTCATGCAGTATCATAAGCTTTCTCCAAGTCAAAACATACAGCGACTAGATGTTCTTTTTGTATGAAAGCTTCCCTAATAAACGATTCAAATCGTATGAGATTGTCTAGTTTACGTGTGATATGCTTTGTGTCGGTAAATGGTATGATTAAACTTGATACGCTTGCTTCGTCATTCCCAGATCATATCGTATTTTTAAATGTGTTGTTATTTATGGATTGAATATTGTTGTGTTTTTCGTCTTTGTATATTTATTATTATTTTTTCAGGGTATGTTGAATAACTGACTTATCGAGGATGGCGGAATAGTGTCATACCAGAACATCGAAGCCTGATTGTTGTTAAAAGTAAATGTAATTGATTTGGAAATAAATACAAGTAGACAATATCTTAATTTTAATATCTCTAGACAGAACTGCGTTTAAATTAATTGGCGCACGCGGCACTCTTTCGGCACTCTTGTTCATCGAGCATTAAAATAAGCACATATACTTACATATCTAGTATTTGTTTTTCTTTAAACCTACAAACGTATAATTTAAAAAAGAAAGGCAAATAGAAGGTGAACCATAGGTTACATGCACTAACCCGCCAAATAACGGGGACAGGTACACAACAAAATCGTTTATTCAGTGATGATATCCACAATCAATTATGAAAACACTTACCTGAAACCTGTATCTTTACCCTTCTTGATCTATTTAATAAGGTTTGGTTGACAGGAAACTTCCCCGATTCTTTGCGGAAAGCAATCGTTATTCAGTGTGACTATACCACATGATCTATGACGTCATTATTGCTAATTCTTGAAGAAAACAATTGTAAACATTCGCCCACATTGAAAGCTTCAGAGTGAGATAAGATTTCCTAGTTCTTAACCATTTTCTACCAAAGAAAGCGCAGGCGAACGCAAAACATGTATGCTATCCTCGACCGATATTCTTTTTTTTGTGAGAGTTGGTACTTTTGGAGAACACTTTGGAAAACTTCTGAAAATGCACCAGAAATAATTTGCTAATCCTTGAAGCGTACTTTAATTTTTCACATGTTATGCACAAAATCTATTAACAACTCCCATTATTTTATCACATCAGGTAAGGGACAGGGTTTTGGGCTAAAGAACCAGTTCGCAAGAATTAATGAATTTTTAAATTATGCTAATCCGTGAAGTCGATTTATTTGTATATGCTAAATCGTGAAGTCATTTTTGTTGTCCATTATCTACATCTTCATACAAATCCTATGCAAAGCTTACAACATTTTAATGAAAGCATTTCAATGGACTAGACAATGACTTCCGAAATTTACTACATTTAATATCTTCTTTTAGAAGATGCACAATGTTGTTAGATTCATATGCGTCGTTCTGACAGATTAAGTTAAAGGGGATGATGCACTATTTTCAAATAAGATTTATAGAAACAGGCCTTGAAAAACTTGAAAAAAGGCTGAAAGAATTATCAAAATGTCATGGACAATAAAGGGGATATGATCTATCGACAATTTGCAAAGAACATAAATGGAGGCGGCCATCTTGGAACGATGACGTCATCCTGACTTTTTTTTACCATATATGGCATATTGACCAAATGCATTTTAAAGCAAAGAAAATCACTTCAAATTGATTAAAAATAAATAAACAAATGTAAAATGAATAAATTGTATGCTTATTTTGCATTTGCAGTGATTTTCTTTCTTTTAAAAGACATTTTGTCAATCTGTCATCGTTCCAAAATGGCCGCTTCCATTTATGTTTCTTGGCATATATTCAATAGGTCATATCTCCATTTATTTTTCAAGCTATTTCGATAATTCTTTTAGCTTGTTTTAAGGTTTTTCAGAATCCTTTAGAATAAACCGTATTTGAAAATAGTGCACCAAAATAAATATAAAAAGATCGGACAGGGAAAGTAGCATTCAAGGAGGACAGTCAACCACAAAACACAGAAACAGACACGCAAACAGACAAACAAGAAGGCAAAAGCAATAATAAATGCAAACGACATAACAAACACAAACGGGTTGACCTATTTAGCTAAAGTAGAATTGTTCGGCGACTTATTATAGTCAAACTGATACCTTTAACCTTAATTAGTGTTTACCATTGAAAAAAAACGCACAAGTAGCATAAAAATTCGCGTTTCTTAATTTACATTTACATGAGACAATCAACCTACATATATTTGCTTCTGTTTTTCATGATCATTGTGATGCATTATTTGTTTCAAACGATCTTTTCTTTGATTATTGTACAATGTATTGCCTGTTTCTAAATTTGAAATTTGACACGAATAAGGATTACCTTGTTGTCAAACTAATACAATAACGCAAATAATGCATGATACACTCGCCTGATATTCTTATAATTCGAAAATAAATGAAGTCTGAAAACAACATATATTTTGAATCATTTTAATGAAGAAAACAAGTTACTTATTTTTAAGAATAAGTGAATTAAACTTGAGCGAGCCCACAGTACGAAGCGAAAATTAAGTTCACCTGATCCTACTCATTAAAACATTTTTTACTTATATTTTGCCTTTTTACTTTGTAAACCTTTAAAACAAGAGGCCCAAGTGAGCATGTGATCGCAATACGGGATAATAGACACCCAGCTACCATTTATATGAATTTATTTTGAAATAAGACCCGTGATTTTAGATTAGAAGATTTTTTTTAAATAGCCATATTGGAAGCGGTTTGGTTTGGTAGAGGGTCACAAAAATACCAGTTATATGAAATTATTTTAAAATCTGGCTAATGGCTTTACACGAGAAAAAGTATTAATTTGTAAAAATGTTTTTTTCTATATAGCCATAAAGGAAAAATGAGCCGCGTCCATGGTGGTCATCTTTTTTAGTGAATCAACCACAAAACATTGTTATACTTCCAGAGAGAATTATCTTTCAGACACGCCAATGCGACGTATTTCACAAGATATGTTTACAAATCAAAATGATTTCTCTTAGAGTCGGGTCTTCGAGTTTTGAATGGACGAGTTGGTCTGGATGGAAGTATCGGAAAGTATACAAACATAAGCAGTCTAGGTCGTAGTGTTGTTGATTATGTTTTAGAAAGTCAGATTATATTTAAATTGTTCGTTCAGTTTGAAGTCAAAGAACCAAATATTTTACCTGACCATTGTTTAATTGAATTTTCAATGAATCTGAATACTGAACTTCAAAAAGAAAACGTATTTCTTAACGATGTAACCGAAAAGGTCAGTTATTACTATAAATGGCGAAATGATAATAGAGAGTCAATTACAAATTACATTAATACTGAGAGTGTTAATTCAAATTTAAATAATTTAATAAATAAACTACACAGAATGTATACGGACGAAGAAGTAAACGAGAATATAAATCGTTCGTTGATATATTGATGCATAACACTCTTTGTGACTCAAAGGAAAATAATAACTATGAAAATAATAAAACATGGTATGATGATGAGTGTAAGGACGTAAGACATGGTATGATGATGAGTGTAAGGACGTAGGACATAGTATGATGATGAGTGTAAAGACGCAAGGGATATATTTTTGAGCGATTTAAATATGTTTCGTAAATGTTAATCGGATATAAATAGAATTAATATGTGCAGATCACGCTCGGAATATAAACACATTATTCGGGGGAAAAAACGCTTCGCAAACCGAAGACCCCGGCGAACCAAGCAATTATAGGGGGATTATGTTACTAATTACATCGGGTAAACTATGTTCTAGATTACTTAATAATAGATTGATCACATGGGCAGAAAAATAGCATGTGTACTTTGAGGCACAAGCCGGTTTTCGTAAAGGTATTAGCACAGTTGATAATATATTTCTTCTAAACGGTTTGATATCACATACTTTAAACCAATCAGGCAAGCTATTTTGCTATTCAGACATTACGCTTCACTGCGATGACTGGTCTACCTCTTGGGACTCTATGATTGTACCTACTGAAACCCCAACAAAGGGAGGTGGGTGCGTGAGCTTTCGTCCCTCGGGTTTTCTGGTCGTACTCTAGATTGGTTTTCTCTTTAGCTGCAACTACTATGGTTGTTCAGTACGATTCTGGATACATCCTGAGATGTTTTTTATTTTGTATGTGTTTCTTTAGTTAGTTTCTCAGGATGTGGACTTTATTGTTAGAGAATTCCTTTTGATTGGATGTAGTTTTGTTTACACTGTCTTGTTTATTTGGGCGTTGAAGACAGGATAATAGCGAGGATTGTGCGCATATAAAATCGATTCAAGCTAACTAGTGGGCCTTATTGCCTACTGACCGTTCCAAGGCGGTAACCCTGTCTTCACCACCCTTTCTGTTGTTTTTTGTCTCTTTCATTGCATTTTCAAGTCCTTGTTTGCAGTACAGCGTGGACCTACGATGCCATTGCGCTCGGACGCTGTGGTTTCTATAGGACCCTATATCTCATGTTTGCGCTTTTGTGTATTTTAAGAAAGCTTTTGATTTTGTAGTGAGAGATGTGTTATGCTATAAATTAATAACGTATGGGGTGAGGGGGGAAATTTTAGATGTCATCAAATTTATGTTTAAAAGTGTAAAGTCAAAGGTCAAGTATATGAACACGTTAAGCGAGGATTTCACGTGTTTTCTCGGGGTGCGTCAAGGGGAGTGTTTGTCGCCGTTTTTATTTAGAATGTATTTAAATTATTTAGAAGAAGAATTACTATTTAAAAGAGTTGACGGAGTAGACGTGGGTATGATTATTTTTTGTTTATTATTATACGCAGACGATATTATTTTATTTGCAAAGTCAGCGGAAGCTTTGCAGAAGTCATTGTCAGTTTTAGAAGAATATTGTGAAAGATGGAAACTTACTGTTAATACGGCAAAAAAAAAAAACAGCATGATATTTAGAAAAGGATGAAGGTTACCAGATATTCTTAAATTGTATTACCAACGAATTGTGTTCACTTCCGGTGGGGCATTCATTGAAACGGACAAAATGTTGACCGTACAATCATTAAAAGCTATATTCCAGTTAAATAATTACTTAAACAAATTGATCGAATTATCTCCACATCATACATTTGATTTATTTGATAAACTAATCTCACCTATATTAAATTACTCGGCCGAGGTATGGGGATTTAATAAAGGCGAACAAGTAGAAAGGAGACATTTAGGTTTTTGTAAACGTTTATTGGTGGTTAAATTAACAACTCAAAATAGCTTTATATACGGTGAAACTGGAAGACTGAATTACATAAACAAAAGGTATTATATAATTACAAAATATTGCTTAAAATTATGTGCAACTAGCTATACGAAATACACAAAGATAGTTTATAATATGTTAAGAAACGATGATGAAAGGCAAATAAATAAAATAAACTGGGTCCCGCAAATTAGACATTTGTTATCAACACTGGGTTATTATGAAGTATGGGGGCGTCCGTGGCCGAGTGGTTAGAGTCTCTGACTTGCAATCACTTGCCCCTCACCGCTGTAGGTTCGATCCCTCAGGGGCCTAGCAATCTTTATGTGAGGAAGCTATCCGGCTGGCTTGCGGAGCGTCGGTGGTTCTACCCAGGTGCACGAAAATTGCCCGGTGGACCTGGGGTCTTCCTCCACCAGTAGAAGCTGCAGTCGCCATATGACCTTAGCTCTTGGTGCGACTATAAAATCCAATTCAGTTCAATTCCTCCGCAGAATGACATGCAAATCGTGAAGACGCCATTTTAACTTGTGTCGTTTGTTTACCGATAGATCAAGGTAAAGCACGTGGAGTCGATGTAAACACGCGATTTCATTGGCCAGTTTTCTCTTCATTTAGAAGTTAGAAACGCTAAAGGAGAACCCTATAAGAAAACAACACTCATAAATTACAGACACGGAATTCAGCGATACATTAGTGCCAATCGAACATTGGACACCATTGACATTACTAATCTTCTTCTAAGCGGGCATTCTTGTCGATGAAAAAAGAGCAAAAAAAAGTAGGGAAGGGAGCTATAAACCATTACCCCTGCATCTCAGACAGTGATATTGAAAAGGCATACACCTATGTCACTCAGAATTTGGAAGGTGCTGCCCACTTACAATACAAGGTAATTTGTTTTATATATATTAGCCGATTTTATGGAGACACCGGTTCTTTACCGGTAACCGGTGCCGCCCACACCCCCACTATTATTACAGGGATTATTATTAAAATTATTTATTTTACAACGATCACGAATACAACTTTTAGTAATCGCTTTCATTGGCGCCGTTCGAGTGGTCTTGCTATGGGAGGAAACCGGTGTATGTGCCTTGCGGAGAAAGCCTACCTGTCCAATTTGGCGAGCAGCATATACCATATAAATAAGTAACGGGAACTATCTGTTATCGACGTTAAATAACGCACATTATGAGTTATTTGAACTATTCGGAGACCCTATTATTAATTATTTATGGCCTATAAAATCCAGAAATTCTCTATTAAAAAATCCTGAAAACGTTGGTAACAAATAACTATTTATCATTTAATGATTTTTTTGTTAATGCAGGTCTTCATGGATATAATGTTACATTTTGGCCGGTGTGGGAGGGAGAACTTAACAGGCTTGACCCGGCAAGACTTCGCGGTGTCCCAGGATGATTCCGGGAGTTTGTACGTCTACCAAACAAATGACGAAAATACCAAAAACCACCAAGATGATGATGAAAAGGCGTCGGACGGTCATATGTATGAAATCAAATGTAAGCATTATTTCTACTGATACACATGAAAATAAATAAGTTAAATAAAATAATTTTCGGCAATAAATGCAATAATGTTTTTCGGGTCAGTCGGGCAAGGGGTAATACAGATATGTTTAACAATTGTCCTCATGTATTCTACCACTGGATCACGGCATCTACGAAATATTAAAATAAATAATATAATTGGGCCGCGTCGCGGAAAAACCTGTCTTAATGACAATATATTCGATTTTGAGTTTTTTTCATTTTTATCTTGAGTAATTATTACCATTCAAGAAAATGTAAACATTAAGTTATGATATTTTCTATGACGTCATGTATTACTCTTTCATTGTAAATGACGTTGGGATAAAATTACGACGTCATTTTGAAGCGGAAATTTTCGATGTCATAAACGTCGTCACTAAGACAGGTTTTGCCGCAACGCGGCCCAAATAAAATTTCTGTGTGAAAATATTTTCATGCAATATAATAATAATTGTTTTAGACTGGCTCAAGACTAGTTAAGTTGATATTTAATTAAATATCTCCGTTGTTTATTCCAGGAAGTGACAGATGCCCAGTACGCTCATTCTTGAAGTATGTAAGACGATTTAATCCACTATGCCATGCTCTGTTCCAAAAGACACGAAAGGAACCCATTGAAGGGATTTACTTTGACAACATGAAATTAGGACACAATAAGTTGGGCTCATTTATGGCCGATATCAGTTTCAGGATTATCGATGAGATATACAAACCACACTCTGCGCGCTACAATCGTAAACACTCTAGATGTAGCTCAGTTTTCTAATAGACATATAATGTCAGTCACAGGACATAAAGTGGAGTCCTCTCTCAAAACTTACGCGGGCAAAACTAGTAATAGTACAAAAAAGTTGATGTCAAACACAATAAACAAGAATTTTGCGGCAAATTTACACCAGGTAAACAAGAAACTAGCACATGTTCTAAGAAGATTGACTTGGATGATATCAACATTGAAAACATGGAGCCCTTGACAAACTCTCAATCAGATGACCTAGTACATTAGGCGGTACATTACAACTTTGATGAAATGGATGATTTTCTTAATGATGACAACGAACCCTATGGGGATAATATCTTGGCAACAAGGGACACAAACCAGACATATGTGCAGAGAAATAATATTCAAGTAAAAAACAGAAACATGGGCACCAGTGATTATCCATTCCCTATGCCTGTATTCAACAATTGTCAAAATATACATATAAACTTTAACTATCGTCAGTAAAGTGTTGTTTTGTAATCTGAGAAATGAACTTATGTAACATTGTGAGTTACTTTATAGTTATTGTTACTGCTTAGTGTTACAGCCTCCTCACTCCGTATGGTGTTGTTTGAAAGAGAGGATATGACTTGGACAACTTTAGTTATCGAGTGTTGTTTGAAATAGAGATATGAACTGTGATACTTTTAAGATATGTTAATTTTAAAAAAGTTATTTTTTTTCTGTATTAAATACTTTTTGTATTGATTAAATGATGATTATATTATTTGTCGTCCTTGAATGCTGCTTTCCCTGTCCGATATTTGTATCCTTCTTTGATTATTAATATTAAGTTTTCATTGTTAAACTATTAAAACTGATAAAACATTGATTTTTGTTGAATTAATATCTTTGTTTGAAAGTGGAATGAAAAATAAGTATGAAAAATTAAATTTCCATGAATAATTTTGATTTAATAATAAAATAATTGTTGCCTTTTAGGTTCGGTCGATATGTGTATTTATCGACCTGAGAAATGCAATTTACAGTATATATAGTTATTAATACTCTAGTCCAAACAACTAACAGTATATATATTGTCCACTACATCTACAGCAATCCTGCTCAAAGTGAGATTAATAGTGTCCACTACATCTACAGCAATCCTGGTCAATGAATGAATGAATGAATGGTGTATTACGGCACGTCGACACATTAATAGGTCATATTGTGCGCAAAAAAAACAACCTATGTATCATGACGGAATGAAGCAGTAATTAAAAATAATGTAAAAGTATAAAGATAAAACTATCTACAAATAAGGGATGATATGGTAGCAATATAAACTATGTATATATGTAAATCAACAAATGCCTGCCAACGGGCTTGTAAAACAAGTTAATATATAAAGGAAAATATTATATTGAATTTATTTAAATCTAAAACAAGACTGAAATCCATAGTATCAAATAACTCTTTCAAAGTATTAACTGTGTAGTATCTTGTCAAAGTGCGGTTAACATTATCAACTACATCTACAACAATCCTGCTCAACCCGGGGCTAGAGGGCGTGAGCGGTAGCTAGCATATTTCACTTCCGCTCATGAACAGTCTCAATCAAACCGAGACTGCAATATTTCGTATGTGTCGTGCTCGGCCGTTTCCAAAGGTCCATTATCATACTCTTTGTTAATATTGTCCACTACATCTACAGCAATCCAGCTCACAGTGAGGTTAATATTGTCAACTACATATACAGCAATCCTGGTCAAAGTGAGGTTAACATTGTCGACTACATCTACAACAATCCTGCTCATAGTGAGGTTAACATTGTCAACTACATCTACAGCAATCCTGCTCACAGTGAGGTTAATTTTGTCAACTACATCTACAGCAATCCTGCTTACAGTGAGGTTAATATTGTCAACTAGATCTACAACAATCCTGGTCAAAGTGAGGTTAATATTGTCCACTACATCTACAGCAATCCTGGTCAACGTGAGGTTAACATTATATAAATATTGCATCCCAGTGAGGGTGACAGTGGATATTGTCAACCTGAGGAAAATAATGTCGAAGACGAGGTTGACATTATTCTTCCAAACAAATGTTTTGATTAAAATTTAAATATACGAGGGACATAACTGTATTTTAATAAGGGTCCACCGATTTCTAATTGCCAAAGCGTGTCGTTATTGGAAAAACCTAAAACCTATGTTTATACTTCCCGTGACGTCACAATCGTGTAACAGTAAAAATTGTTGACCGGTGAACAGTAAAAAATGCTTCACGCTAAGGGTATGGGCAATTTATACAGGAGTGTAAACATGAGGTATAATAATGTCAACTACATCTACAGTAATCCTGCTCATAGTGAGGTTAACATTGTCGACTGCATCTACAGTAATCCTGCTCGCAGTGAGGTTAATATTGTCTACTACATCTACAGCAATCCTGCCTGCTCACAGTGAGGTTAATATTGTCCACTAGATCTACAACAGTCCTGCTCACAGTGAGTTTAATATTGTCAACTATATCTACAGCAATCCTGCTCACAGTGAGGTTAATATTGTCTACTACATATACAGCAATACTGCTCACAGTGAGATTAATATTTTCCACTAGATATACAGTAATCCTGCTCACAGTGAGGTTAATATTGTCAACTACATCTACAGCAATCCTGCTCACAATGAGGTTAATAATGTCAACTACATCTACAGCAATCCTGCTCACAGTGAGATTATTATTGACCACTACATCTACGGCAATCCTGCGCACAGTCTGTCTAACAGTTCAATCCTTTACAATCGTTCACATTATTTAGACATTTTAGTGAGTCATTTTTTTGCAAGAACTTCATGCTTATTCTGCTCATTCATCCGCTTCGTTCTAAGCTGCTTTGGTGTGACCTTGCAGTCATTCTTTTGTATGTATTGTGCAATCTATGTTGCATTTGAAACAGAAATTAAATGTTTTAGCATACATTACAAGAAAAAGTTGATGCACGCTTGAAACAATTTGTTAAAGTTAGTCAAAGAGATACAATAAAATGAAATGGTTATGTCATTACATTCATATATCTGTATTAAGTATGTGTTTACCAACAATGACTTAAATTTAGCTTATATTCAAATACAAATATGCCTTTAATGAAAGGTCTAACACAATAAGTTATGTAATAACAAAACAGTATTGTGCCTCAAATGCATCATCATCATGATATTGTTGAACATGATATGAATAAAGAATGACTAAAAATCTGGTAAACCTTTTATAATATATACGCTTTATATAATTTAAGTAGGAGCTGTGATGGGTGAGTGGTTAGCATTTAACTGCCTCTGGATCCAGAGGTCCCGCTTCAATTCCCAATGGGGTCACAACCTAGAATTTTCAAAAGCTCTCCCTACCTAACTTATTCGGACAAGATACTAAGAAAGTATGCTACCCTTTGTAAGGAATGTCAAGCAGTCATTTCTGTGGGCAGGAAAAACAAGATCTCAAGATCTCACTGAACATTTATTTTAATCAGTAAGTCATGCCCACAAAAAACCTAATCCTTCGTATACAAGCGGCCTAGTTTCCCAACAGTAGTTAAAAAGCAAAGAAAATATTATGACTGAAATATATTTCACATACTGGGTAAGGCTTTTCCCTGACTTACAGAGATCTATTCAATGAAGTCTTTCTTGATCATCACATTTTCATTTCGCGTTCATGATTTTTCTCTCTGCAAGAAAGGCATGTCAGCATGCAGCTATTTTCAATCAATACAGGTATAAAAATTTGCTTTTTATGTTTACACTTGATGTTAGCAAAACAATGCATAAGCTAAAGGACCCTTATTGATTTTGAGGTCAAGGTTGTCTTTACATGATCATGAAAAAAACGCAGATTGATTGTCATTGGTGAAAAGAGGAACGCTATTGATTTGGGGATCAACAGGTCAAAGTTCAAGGTCACCATGAACCGATATCTCTTAAAGCTTTTGTAGCAGGGGTATTTTAGTCAGCTTCAAAGTGCGACATTTCTAGTTACAGCTAGTAGAAGGATAGATAAGTTATCGTTATATTTTATTACTGATGGTAGTTGTGTTGTATGTCTTCTCATATGATTCAATACTATAATGTAATAACCCAAGGCAAACAGCAAGTGATCTCGCCTGTCGTGCAAATATTGTTGCAATATCTTAGTTTACAGTATAGTATTATTTGACTTGTGTGCATGTACAAGTTGAAGAAGAAAAGAAAACGTGTTTGTAACCTGTTTTGGCCTTTCTATTCTTTTTAGTTTCAGTATTGTTTTTTGCAGTTTTATCAACCTGTATTTTGCTCATTAACCCTTCATGATAAGTCAAGCCAGCTATTAAATAAATAATCTCTTTATAATTACAGTAACCAATACTAAGGTCAAGGTTATGAATATATAAAATGCAAGAATAATAGCTGCAAACAAATGACCATGAAAATAAATAAGGGTGTCGCGTATTTTTTCGTAAGTCTTATATGGTTCATCCTATTCATGGGCTACTCTGGTTCTGTTGTGCATTCAACAAATTAGGGGATAAATGTGTATTTTGATCAAATTCTATCAATGACATACTGGATCAATGCCATACCGGATGAAAGTCATACTGCATCAATAACATACTGGATCAATAATTTACTGGATCAATGACATACTGGATCAATGCCTCAATGGAACAATAACATACTGGAACAATACAAAGAAAGATAAACATATCGGACAGGGAAAGCAGCATTTAAAGACGACAGTCAACCACAAAACACAAAAACAAACGCAAACAGACAAACGAGAAGGCAAAAGTAATATAAAATGCAAACGACATCACAAACACGAAAGGGTTGACAATAGGGCTACCGCCTTGGAAAGGTCAGTGGCAACAAATGCCACTGGGGTTTAAACCGGTTCTAGGGTGCACCAAACCTCACACTTACCCTACTGTCATCCCATAAAAACAGGACAGTGTTAATAAAGAAATCCCCGCCATGATCTAATCTCTAACCAACAAGGCAGCATCAATAGGTCAATATAAGTAAAACACAAATATGCTCGTGTAAATATAATACAAAAAAAACAATAGCCTAGAAAGCCACAATGAAGGTACTCAATGACTTGGCAGAAGCCAGAGCAACAAGAGAATAAACCATTAAGGGCACGACAGGAAAGATCATGACTGCACCAATAACATACTGGATCAATGACATATGTGATCAATTCCTTACTGGATCAATAACATACTGCATGAATAACAAACTGCATCAATAACATGCTGGAACAATAACGTACTGGATCAATGACATACTGGATCAATGCCATACTGGATCAATAACATACTGGATCAATAACACACTTGATCAATAAAATACTGATACTGGGTCAATAACGTACTGGATGAAAGTCATACTGTATCAATAACATTCTGTACATGACATACTGGATCAATAACATTTTGGGCCATGCCATACTGGATAAATAACATACTGGGCCAATGCCATACTAGATTAATAACATGCTGGATCAATAACATACTTATACTGGATCAATAGCATACCGGGTCAATAACATAGTGGATCAATGACATACTGGATCAATAACATACTGGGCCAATGCCTTACTGGATCAATGACATACTGGTCCAATGCCATACTGGGTCAATGCCATATTGGATCAATAACATACTGGGCCAGTGCCATACTGGATCAATGACATACTGGATCAAGCTGCATCCACACCATACAAGCTGCAACATTATAATCTGCATATACACCATTCAATCGACTACATCGTAATATTCATCAACACATTTAATCAAATACATCGTAATCTGCATTCAAGTAACTACATTGTAATCTGTATATAAACCCTTCGAGCAACTACATTGTTATCTGCATACACGTCATTCAGGTCTGTTCGTTGTAATCTGCTTACACACTCTTTACGTCACAACATCATAATATGCATAAACTTCAGTCAAGCAACTACAATGTAATCTGCATACACACGACTCAAGCCAGTACATTATAATCTGCATACACACCAATCAAGCAACTACATTATAATATGCATACACACCATCCAAGTCACTACATTATGAATGAATGAATGGTGTTTTACGGCACGTCGACACATAAAAAAGTCGTATTGTGCGCAAAAACCGACGAAAGATGAAGAAATTAAGTAGCAAATAAATATTAATGTAAATATATAAAGACAAAACTATTAAAAAATAAGGGATGATATGGTAATGATATAAACTATATATGTAAATCAACAAATGAATATATATAAGAACATATTATAATGATTTATATAGTCTGATTGCTTTTAGGAAATCTAAAACAAGACTAAAATCTATAGTATCAAATAACTCGTTCATAGTATTAACATTGTAGTACCTTTGACGCATAGGATCAAAGTCTACACATTCCAACAAGATGTGTTTGACCGTTAACGGTGCAAAGCAGGTTATACATTCTGGTAATTGCTCAGCTTGTAATAAATATGAATGAGTATAACGTGTATGCCGTATCCTGCATTATAATCTGCATACACACCATTCAAGTTGCAACGTTATAGTCTGCATGCACACCATTCAAATCACTACATTGTAATCTGCATACGCACCATACAGGTCACTACATTACAATCTGCATTCACACCATTCAAGCTACAACATTATACTCTGCATACACACCATTCAAGCGACTACATCGCAATCTGCATACACACCATTCAGGCTACAACATTATAATCTGCATAGACACCATGCAAGCG
The DNA here is from genome assembly GCA_037043455.1 of Cyrtodaria siliqua. Taxonomy (NCBI): domain Eukaryota; kingdom Metazoa; phylum Mollusca; class Bivalvia; order Adapedonta; family Hiatellidae; genus Cyrtodaria; species Cyrtodaria siliqua. The sequence continues at coordinate 302,040 of JAWPHD010001352.1, forward strand.
ACTACATCGCAATCTGCATTCACACCATTCAAGCTGCAACATTATACTCTGCATACACACCATTCAAGCGACTACATCGCAATCTGCATACACACCATTCAAGCTGCAACATTATAATCTGCATACACACCATTCAAGCGACTACATCGCATTCTGCATACACACCATTCAAGCTGCAACATTATAATCTGCATACACACCATTCAAGCGACTACATCGCAATCTGCATACACACCCTTCAAGCTGCAAAATTATAATCTGCATAAACACCATTCAAGTCACAAAATTGTAATCTGCATATTCACCATCCAAGTCACTGCATTGTTATCTGCATACACAACAAATCACTACATTGTAATATGTATACACACCTTTTAAGCACCTACACTGTAATCAGCATACACACCATTCAAGCAACAACATTGTAATCTGCATACACATCATTCATGACATTGCATGATAATCTGCATACACACCATTCAAGACACAACATTATATTCTGCATACACACCATTCAAGCCTCTGCAAAAATACCATTCAAGTTACAACTTTGTAATCTTCAAACACAATTCAAGCCACTGCAATGTAATCTACATACACACCATTCAAGCCACTACATCATAAACTGCATGTACACCATTTAAGCAACTACATTGTAATCTGCGTACACACCTTTCGAGCAACTATATTGTAATCTGCCAAAAAACATTCAAGTCTGTACACTGTAATCTGCATACACACCATTCAAGTCGCAACATTATAATCTGCGTACACACCATCCAAGTCACAACATTATAATTTGCGTACACACCATCCAGGTCACAACATTATAATCTGCGTACACACCATCCAAGTCACAACATTATAATCTGCGTACACACCATCCAAATCACAACATTATAATCTGCGTACACACCATTAAAGCCACTACATTACTGCTTAAATTCTTCATCTTTCGTCGGTTTTATGTGTCGACTTGCCGTAAAACACCATTCATTCATTCATTCATTCATTCATTCATTCATTCATTCATTCATTCATTCATTCATTCATTCATTCATTCATTCATTCATTCATTCCATTAAAGCCACTACATTATAATCTGCATACACACCATCCAAGTCACTACATTATAATCTGAGTACACACTATTCAAGTTGCAACATTATAATCCGCATAAATTATACACCATACAGGCAACTACATTGTAATCTGCATGTACACCAATCAAGTAACTACATGATAATATGCATACACACCTTTCAAGGAACTACATTATAATCTGCATACACACCATTCAAATCACAACATTGTAATCTGCATACACACCATATACGTCACTACATTCTAATTTGCTTACACATTCAAATCACTACAATGTAATCTGCATACACACTATGTAAGTCGCTACATTATAATCTGCATACACACCATTCAAATCACAACATTGTAATATGCATACGCACCATATAAGTCACTATATTATAAAATTCATACATACCATTCAAGCTGCAACATTGTAATCTGCAAACTCATCATTCATGCGACTACATCGTAATCTTCACACACACCATGCATGCCACTACATTACAATATGCATACACACCATGCAAGCCACTACATCGTAATATGCACACACACCATTCAAGCAACTACATTGTAATCTGCATACACACCGTTCAAGCCATTACATTGTAATCTGCATACACACCATTCAAGCCGCTACATTGTAATCTGCATACACGTCATTCAAGTCTATACATTGTAATATGCTTACACACTCTTTACGTCACAACATCATCATATGAGTTAATCAACTACACTGTAATCTGCATACACACCATTCAAGCCACCACATTATAATCTGCATACACATCATTCAAGCAACTATTGTAATCCGCATACACATTATTGTAATCTGCCTACACACCTATCACGTCACTACATTGTAACCTCCATACACACCATTCAAGCCAGAAAATTACAATCTGCATACACAACTTTCAAGTCGCTACATTGTAACCTGCGTTACACCATTCAAGCCACTACATCGTAATCTGCATGCACACCATTTAAGCAACTACACTGTAATCTGCCAAAAAACATTAAAGTATGTACACTGTAATCTGCATACACACCATTCAAGCCGCAACTTTATAGTATGGTACACACCATCCAAGTCACAACATTATAATCTGCGCACACACCATCCAAGTCACAACATTATAATCTGCGTACACACCATCCAAGTCACAACATTATAATCTGCGTACACACCATCCAAGTCACTACATTATAACCTGCAAAACACCATACAAGCCTCTGCATACACACCATTTAAGCCACTGCATTTCAATCTGCATATACACCTTTTAAGTCGCTACATTAAAATCTTCATACACATCCCTCAAATCACTCCATTGCATACACACCATTCAAGCCACAAAATTGTAATTGCATACACACCATTCGAGCCGCAACATTATAATCTGCATACACACCATTCAAGTTGCAACGTTATAATCTGCAGATACACCATTCAAGTCTCTGCATTATGATCTGCATACACACCATATAAGTCACTACATTATAATCTGCATACACACCATTCCAGCAGCAACATTATAATCTGCATACGAACCATTCAAGCGACTAAATCGTAATCTGGATACAAACCATTCAAGCCACTACACAGTATCTAAGCCACAACATTGTATTCTGCATACACATCATTCTAGCAACTATATAGTAATCTGCATACACACCATTCACGCAACTACATTGTATTCTGCGTACACATCATTCTAGCAACTATATATTCAAGCTTCTACATTGTAATCTTTATACACATCATTCAAGTCATAGTATTGAAGTTTGCATACTCAGACCACAATATTGTTTTTGCATACACACCATTCAAGCCACAAACTGTAATCCGTATACACACCATTCAAGCCAGAACATTGTAATCTGCATACCCGCCATTCAAGCAACAACATTGTAATCTGCATACACACCTTTCAAGTCACACCATTTATTAAGCCACTAAATTGTAATCTGCATACACACGACTAAAGTCACTACTTTATAATCTGCACACACACCATTCAAGTCACAACATTGTAATCTGCAAACAAACCATTCAATAAAATATATTGTAAGCTGCATACACACCATTCAAGCCACTAAATTATAATATGCATACACACCATTCACGACACTGCATCGTAATATGAATTTCGCACCGTTCTAGTCACACAATTGTAATCTGCATACACACCATTCAATAAAATATATTGTAAGCTGCATACACACCATTCAAGCCACTAAATTATAATATGCATACACACCATTCACGACACTACATCGTAATATGAATACACACCATTCACGACACTACATCGTAATATGAATACACACCATTCAATCGACTACATCGTAATATTCATACACACCTTTCAAGCAATTACATTGTAATCTGCAAGCACGCCATTCAAAAATGTACACTGTAATCTACATACACACCATTCAAGCAACAACATTGTAATCTGCATACACACCATTCAAATATGTACACTGTAATCTGCATACACACCATTCAAGCAATTACATTGTAATCTGCAAGCACACCATTCAAACCTGTACACTGTAATCTACATACACACCATTCAAGCAACAACATTGTAGTATGCATACACACCATTCAAGTAACTGCATTGTAATCTGCATACACACCATTCAAACCTGTACACTGTAATCTACATACACACCATTCAAGCAATAACATTGTAGTATGCATACACACCATTCAAGTAACTGCATTGTAATCTGCATACACACCATTCAAACCTGTACACTGTAATCTACATACACACCATTCAAGCAACAACATTGTAATCTGCATACACACCATTCAAATATGTACACTGTAATATGCATACACACCATTCAAGCAACAACATTGTAGTATGCATACACACCATTCGAGTAACTGCATTGTAATCTGCATACACACCATTCAGGTCACAACATTGTATTCTGCATACTCACCATTTAAGCAATTGCACTGTAATCTGCATACAAACCATTCAAGCAACTACATTGTAATCTGCATACATATTATTGACCGCACTGCATTATAATCGGCGTATTCACTATTTAAGCCACTACATCATTATCTCCATACACACCATTCAAGACACAACATTGTAATCTGCATACACTCCATTCAAGCCACTGAATTGTATTCTGCATACACACTATTCAAGGCACTGCATCGTAATCTGCATACACGATATTCAGGCTACACTATTGTAATCTGCATACACACCATTCATGCCACAACATTGCAATTTGCATACACCCCACTGAATCAACAACATTGTAATTTGCATACACACTATTTAAACCACAACGTTGTAATCTGCATGCACAACATTATAATCTGCATACACACTTATCAAGTCACTACATTGGAATCTGCATATACACTGTTCAAGCAACTGCATTTTAATCTGCATACACACCATTCAAGCCACAATATCTGCATACACGATATTGAGGCTACAATATTGTATTCTGCATACACACCATTCATGCCACAACATTGCAATTTGCATCCACCCCATTGAATCCACAACATTGTAATTTGCATACTCACTATTTAAACCACAACGTTGTAATCTGCATGCACAACATTATAATCTGCATACACACTTATCAAGTCACTACATTGGAATCTACATACACACTGTTCAAGCAAAATCATTTTAATCTGCATACACACCATCCAAGTCACAACATTATAATCAGCATACTCACCATTCAAGCCGCAACATTATAATATTCATACACACCATCGAAGACATAACATTATAATCTGCATACACACACCATTAAAACAACTACATTATAATCTGCATACACACCATTCAATTCACAAAATTGTAATTGCATACACATCATTTAAGTCACTACATTATAATCTTCGTACACACAATTCAAGTCGCTACATTGTAATCTGCATACAAACCATTCAATCCACTACACTGTAATCTGCATACAGACCATTCAAGTCATTACATTGTAATCTGCATACACACCATTCAAGTCGCTACATTGTAATCTGCATACACACCATTCAAGCCACTACATTGTAATCTGCATACACACCATTCAAGTCGCTACATTGTAATCTGCATACAAACCATTCAAGCCACTACACTGTAATCTGCATACACACCATTCAAGTTGCTACATTGTAATCTGCATACACACCATTCAAGTCACAACATTGTAATTGCATACTCATCATTTAGGTCACTACATTTATAATATTCGTACACACCATTCAAGTCGCTATATTGTAATATGCACACACACCATTCAAGCAAAACATTTTAATTGCATACACACCATTCAAGTCACTGGATTATAATCTGCATACACACCATTCAAGTCACTACATTGTAATCTGCCTACACGCCATTCAAGCAACTACATTGTAATCTGCATACACACCATTCAAACACCATTCAAGTTGCTACATTGTAATCTGCATACACACCATTCAAGTCACAACATTGTAATTGCATACTCATCATTTAGGTCACTACATTTATAATATTCGTACACACCATTCAAGTCGCTATATTGTAATATGCACACACACCATTCAAGCAAAACATTTTAATTGCATACACACCATTCAAGTCACTGGATTATAATCTGCATACACACCATTCAAGTCACTACATTGTAATCTGCCTACACGCCATTCAAGCAACTACATTGTAATCTGCATACACACCATTCAAGCCACTACATTGTAATCTGCATACACACCATTCAAGCCACTACATTGTAATCTGCATACACACCTTTCAAGCCACTACATTGTAATCTGCATACACGTCATTCAAGTCTGTTCATTGTTATCTGCTTACACACTCTTTACGTCACAACATCATAATATGCATACACTTCAGTCATGCATACCATTCAAGTCACTACATTTTAATCGGTATACACACTTTTCAAGCTTCTGCATTGTAATCCCCTACACACCATTCTAGCCATAACATTGTAATCACAGACACACCTTTCAAGTCACACCATTGTAATCTGCATACACAATATTCAAGCCACAGCATTGTAATCTTCATACACAATATTCAAGCCACAACATTGTAATCGGCATACATAACATAATAATAAGCATACACACTTATCAAGTCACTACATTGTAATCTGTATGAACTCCATTCAAGTCATAACATTAAAATCTTCATACACAACATACAAGTCGCTAGATTGTATTCTGCATAACACCAGTCAAGCCAATGCATTGTAATCGGCATACACCCCATTCAAGCCACAACATTGTTTATCTGCGTACACACCACCGAAGTAACTACATTACAATCTACACACACCATTCAAGTCACAACATTGTATTCTGCATAAACACCATTCAAGCGACTACATCGTAATATTCATAAACACCATTCAATCATATACATTGTAATCTGCATACACACCTTTCAACCCATTAAATTGAAATCTGCATACACACCAGTCAAGCTACTACATCGTAATATGTATACACACCATTCAAGGAACTACATTATACCGTCCATACACACTATTGAAGCCACTACATTATACAGTGCATACAAACCATTCAAGACACAACATTGTAATCTGCAAACACACCATTGAATTGAATTGAATTGGGGTTTTAAGGCGCACCAACACATGAAAAGGTTATATGGCGCCTAAAAGGCATGAACATGCCAGGCTCATCTTCCATGTACATCGAGATAAAATATGGAAAATGGGCCTAGAACCTTCTCACCCTGAACTGCAGAGTTGCTGCAAATTCTATCGTAGAAACTCCATTTACGCTGGAGCCACGTTATTGTTTTTCTGCCACTGCTCTTTTGATGCGAGCGAGATAGCACCTGCAACAATTCAGGGATCATGATGAAGACCTTGAATGAACATGAACAAAAAATGATAAAATGAACATGAATTTGGGGGGATTCTACCCCTCTGCCTATCCCTCCAAAGGGATCTGCAGTGGCCCTACTCTACATTGTAATCTGCATACACACCATTCAAGACACTACATTATAATATGAATACACACCAATCAAGCAACTTCATTATAATATGCACACACCATTCAATTCACTATATAATCTTCATACACACCTTTCAAGGTACTACATTGTAATCTGCATACACACCATTCAAGCCACTACATTATAATATGAATACACAACAATCAAGTAACTACATTGTAATATGAATACACATCAATCAAGCAACTACATTGTAATATGCACACACACCATTCAAGTCACTACATTGTAATATGAATACACACCAATCAAGTAACTACATTGTAATATGAATACACATCAATCAAGCAACTACATTGTAATATGCATACACACCATTCAAGTCACTACATTATAATCTTCATTCGCACCTTTCAAGCCACTAAATTGTAATCTGCATACACACATTTCGAACCACTACATCGTAATATTCTTACACACCATTCAAACAACTACATTATACTCTCCATACACACAATTTAAGCCACTACATTATAATGTGCATACACACCATTCAAGACACAACCATTAATGTTGTAATTGAAATGGTGTGTATTTAGATTACAATGTACAGACTTGAATGACGTATATGCAGATTACAATGAAGTTGCTTGAATGGTGTGTACGCAGATTACAACGTAGTGGCTTGAATGATGTTTATGCAGATTACAATGTAGTGGCTTGAATGGTGTGTTTGCAGATCATAATTTAGCGATTTAAATAGGGTGTGTATGCAGATAACAATATTGTGACTTGAATGGTGTGTATGCCTATTATAATGTTGTGTAGTAAATGGTGTGCCTGCAGATTACAATATTGTGTCTTAAATGGTGTGTATGCAGATTGCCATATTGTGTCTTAAATGGTGTGTATGCAGATTACAATGCAGTGGCTTGAATGGAGTGTATGCAGATTATAATGTTGTGGCTTGCATGAAGTGTATGCAGATTATTATGTTCAACGGTATGTATGGAGATTATAATGTAGTGGCTTGAATGTAGTGTATGCAGATTACAATGTTGTGACATGAATGGTGTGTATGCAGAGAATTGAATGGTGTTTATGCTGATTATAATGTTGTGGCTTGCATGGAGTGTATGCAGAATGCAATGTGGTGATTTGAATGGTGTGTATGTAGATTACAATGCAGTGGCTTGACTGGTGTGAATGCAGGTTGTAATGTTGTGACTTGAATGGTGTGTATGCAGATTTATAATATAATGTAGTGATTTGAATAGTGTGTATGCAGATTATAATGTAGTGACTTGAATGGTGTGTATGCAGATTATAATGTTGTGACTTGGGTGGTGTGTATGCAGATTATAGTGTTGCGGCTTGAAAGGTGTTTATGTAGATTACTATGTAGTGATTAGAGTAGTGTCAGACCGATGAAAGTAAGTCCATTGAACACAATGCAATATAGGCTATATTTGGAGATCAGTCACAAGTTCCACAACATTCGTTCGCTTAAATACACTTTTATTCTGTGAATTAAACACACTTGGCTAGAAACGGTCCCATATCTGGAATAAAACATCGATTCAGTTTTGAACATTTCGCGTCATTCATTCACACTATGCATATTTTGAAATAAACATCTGTCAAAACCACATCTCTACCAAACCTCTGTGCTCATACTCTCCAACGAAATAATCCTGACAAACACAGTAAAATACTTACTATTCATGAAAACAGACATAATACTTAAATATCAGGTTAGATTTAACAATGAAATAAAAACTAATCTTGGGAAAAACACATGCAAACTAAAAACTTGGAATTTTTTCAAGGAACTATTTCAGCACCCTACGACCCGTAAGTACTTCCTGACTGGTCTGACACCGTATGCAGATTATAATGTAGTAGTTTGAATGGTGTTTATGCAGATTACAATGCAGTGGCTTGAATGGTGTGTATGCAGAGGCTTGAATGTAATGAATGAATGAATGAATGAATGAATGGTGTTTTACGGCACGTCGACACACAAATAGGTCATATTGTGCGCAAAAACCGATGAAGCATGGAGGAATGAAGTAGTAATTAAAAATAATGTAAACGTATAAAGATAAAACTATCTACAAACAAGGGATGATATGGTAGCAAAAAAAACAACAACAAAATAATATGTATATATGTACATCAACAAATGCCCGCCAACGGGCTTGTAAACAAGTTAATAGGAAAAGATTATATTGATTTATAAAGTCTGATTAAAGAAATCTAAAACAAGACTAAAATCTATAGTATCAAATAACTTTTTGAAAGTATTAACTGTGTACTATATTTGTCGCATAGGATCAAAGTCTACACATTCCAAGAAGATATTTGACCGTCGTTAACTGTGCAAATCTGGCAACTGCTCACCTTGTAATAAATATGAATTACGTGTATGCCCTATCCTGACCCTGACATGAATGAATGAATGAATGAAAATGAATGAATGAATGAATGAAAGTATTAACTGTGTAGTATATTTGTCGCATAGGATCAAAGTCTACACATTCCAAGAAGATATTTGACCGTCGTTAACTGTGCAAATCTGGCAACTGCTCACCTTGTAATAAATATGAATTACGTGTATGCCCTATCCTGACCCTGACATGAATGAATGAATGAATGAAAATGAATGAATGAATGAATGAATGAAAGTATTAACTGTGTAGTATATTTGTCGCATAGGATCAAAGTCTACACATTCCAAGAAGATATTTGACCGTCGTTAACTGTGCAAATCTGGCAACTGCTCACCTCGTAATAAATATGAATTACGTGTATGCCCTATCCTGACCCTGACATGAATGAATGAATGAATGAATGAATGAATGAATGAAAATGAATGAATGAATGAATGAATGAATGAATGGTGTTTTACGGCACATCGACACATAAATAGGTCATATTGTGCGCAAAAATTGATGAAAAATGAAGAATTAATTAAAAATTAATGTAAATATATAAAGATAAAATTATTAAAAAATAAGGGATGAATGAATGAATGAATGAATGGTGTTTTACGGCACGTCGACACATCAATAGGTCATATTGTGCGCAAAAATTGATGAAAAATGAAGAAATGGAAGTAATAATTAAAAATTAATGTAAATATATAAAGATAAAACTATTAAAAAATAAGGGATGATAAGGTGTAATATAAACTATGTATGTAAATCAACAAATGCCCGTCAACGGGTATATAAACAAGTAAATATATATAAGAACACATTATAATGATTTATATAGTCTGATCTCTTTTAGGAAATCTAAAACAAGACTAAAATCTACAGTATCAAATAACTCTTTCATTGTATTAACATTGTAGTACCTTTGACGCATAGGATCAAAGTCTACACATTCCAATAAGATGTGTTTGATCGTTAACGGTGATGATAAGGTGTCTATATAAACTATGTATGTAAATCAACAAATGCCCGTCAACGGGTATGTAAACAATGAATGAATGAATGAATGGTGTTTTACGGCACGTCGACACATAAATAGGTCATATTGTGCGCAAAAAAATGATGAAAATGAAGAATTAATTAAAAATTAATGTAAATATATAAAGATAAAATTATTAAAAAATAAGGGATGATAAGGTGTAATATAAAGTATGTATGTAAATCAAAAAATGCCCGTCAACGGGTATATAAACAAGTATAAATATATAAGAACACATTACAATGATTTATATAGTCTGATCTCTTTGAGGAAATCTAAAACAAGACTAAAATCTACAGTATCATATAACTCTTTCATAATATAAAGATAAAATTATTAAAAAATAAGGGATGATAAGGTGTAATATAAAGTATGTATGTAAATCAAAAAATGCCCGTCAACGGGTATATAAACAAGTATAAATATATAAGAACACATTACAATGATTTATATAGTCTGATCTCTTTGAGGAAATCTAAAACAAGACTAAAATCTACAGTATCATATAACTCTTTCATAGTATTAACATTGTAGTACCTTTGACGCATAGGATCAAAGTCTACACATTCCAATAAGATGTGTTTGACCGTTAACGGTGCAAAGCAGGGTATACATTCTGGTAATTGCTCACCTTGTAATAAATATGAATGAGTATAACGTGTATGCCCTATCCTGCACCGGGCTAGTATAACTTCCTCTCGACGAATGGGTCTAGTAGAAGAACGCCATTCTCCGAGTAACGGTTTAATTGAATGGAGTTTATTGTTAAAGGACAAATCCCAAGCGGTTTGCCAAGAGTTACGAATATATGTGTTAATACAACTTTTAAAATCAGTATAAGGTAGTTTGGTATTAGATATAGGTAAATCTAATGCTGCCTTAGCAGCACTATCAGCTCTATCATTACCACGTATTCCTACATGGCTTGGAAGCCAGCAGAAAATAATAACATTATCAATTATAAGAGAATTGTATTTTTCTAAAAGTTGAAGCACAACTGGTTTATCATGTTTCATATTACCCAGTGCTTGAAGAGATGAAAGGGAATCAGAAAAGATTACGAAATGGTCATCATCAGATTCCTGAATATAATTTAAGGCAAGTTCAATTGCCTTAAGTTCAGCTGAAAAGATAGAGGCCTTGTCAGGCAGGCGGCTCTTTATGCTGTGTTTGTGAACAGCTGCTGCAGCTACCTTATCTCCATCTTTAGAGCCATCTGTGTAGATATGTTGAAAGTCACTGTATTTCGATATAATTTCATTAAATTTGCTTTGAAAGACAGTAGGGTCTGTACTGGATTTGTTATTATTACAAAGATCAAAAATAATTGTTGGAGTTTCCAAAGTCCACGGTGGAATTTGTGGTACTTTGTACTTGGCAATCAAATTTAGGTCGATTTCAGAGTCTCTTAATTTTGGTTTAATACGAAGACCAAATGGTCGAATGGCCTTCGGTTTTCGATCAAAAAGAGGTTCACAACTAGGATGAAAAACGTTATCGAAAGTTGGGTTTGAAGGGTTAGACTTTAATTTAATGGCGTATTGAAGAGCTAATTTGTCTCGTCTATGAGACAGTGATGGTTCATTGGCTTCAACATATAGACTTTCGGCTGGTGATGTACGAAAGGCACCTAAGGCGAGTCGTAATCCTTGATTATGTATAGGGTCGAGCATCTGCAAGTACGACTTGCGAGTCGATCCATATACTACTGAGCCGTAGTCCAGCTTGGATCTGATAAGAGATCTGTAAAGTCGCAAGAGGACTTTTCGATCTGCTCCCCAATTAGTGTTTGCAACAACTTTAAGTAAGTTAAGAGCTTTAAGGCATTTGGCCTTCAAGTATTTAAGTTGTGGTATAAACGTTAATTTACGGTCGAAAATAAGACCAAGGAATTTTGTCTCATCCACTACTGGTATTGGTGACCCGTCCAGTGTTAGATGAGGGTCTTCATGATGTTTACGAAGTTGACAAAAGTGCATACAATTAGTTTTAGATTTAGAAAATTTAAAACCATTTTCATCAGACCAGGTCTGAAGTTTATTGAGACATTGTTGTAATTGTCTCTCGATAGTATTCATGTTTTTTGCACGATAACATATAACAAAGTCGTCAACATATAGCGAACAATCCACACCTGGATTGATGCATTTTACTATACTGTTAATCTTTATATTAAAAAGTGTGACAGAGAGTATGCTGCCCTGTGGAACACCCATCTCCTGTTCATGAATATCAGAGAGGGTTGAACCCATTCGGACTCGAAATTGTCTATCATCTAAGAATTTCTCTATAAAAATGGGTAATCGGCCTCTAAGACCAAGGTCATGAAGATCATTCAAGGAAATCAGAAAAGATTACAAAATGGTCATCATCAGATTCCTGAATATAATTTAAGGCAAGTTCAATTGCCTAAATTCAGCTGAAAAGATAGAGGCCTTGTCAGGCAGGCGGCTCTTTATGCTGTGTTTGTGAACAACAGCTGCTGCAGCTACCCTATCTCCATCTTTAGAGCCATCTGTGTATATATGTTGAAAGTTACTGTATTTCGATTTAAATTTCATTAAATTTGCTTTGAAAGACAGTAGGGTCTGTACTGGATTTGTTATTATTACAAAGATCAAAAATAATTGTTGGTGTTTCCAAAGTCCACGGTGGAATTTGTGGTACTTTGTACTTGGCAATCAAATTTAGGTCGATTTCAGTGTCTCTTAATTTTGGTTTAATACGAAGACCAAATGGTCGAATGGCCTTCGGTTTTCCATCAAAAAGAGGTTCACAACTAGTATTAAAAACATTATCAAAAGTTGGGTTTGAAGGGTTAGACTTTAATTTAATGGCGTATTGAAGAGCTAATTTGTCCCGTCTATGAGACAGTGATGGTTCATTAGCTTCAACATATAAACTTTCGGCTGGTGATGTACGAAAGGCACCTAAGGCGAGTCGTAATCCTTGATTATGTATAGGGTCGAGCATCTGCAAGTACGACTTGCGAGTCGATCCATATACTATCGAGCCGTAGTCCAACTTGGATCTGATAAGAGATCTGTAAAGTCGCAAGAGGACTTTTCGATCTGCTCCCCAATCAGTGTTTGCAAGAACTTGAAGTAAGTTAAGAGCTTTAAGGCATTTGGCCTTCAAGTATTTAAGGTATGGTATAAACGTTAATTTACGGTCGAAAATAAGACCAAGGAATTTTGTCTCATCCACTACTGGTATTGGTGACCCATCCAGTGTTAGATGAGGGTCTTCGTGATGTTTACGAAGTTGACAAAAGTGCATACAATTAGTTTTAGATTTATAAGGTTTAAAACCATTTTCATCAGACCAGGTCTGAAGTTTATTGAGACATTGTTGTAATTGTCTCTCGATAGTATTCATGAATGAATGAATGAATGAATGGTGTTTTACGGCACGTCGACACATAAATAAGTCATATTGTGCGCAAAAATTGATGAAAAATGAACAAATGAAGTATTAATTAAAATTTAATGTAAATATATAAAGATAAAACTATTAAAAAATAACGGATGATAAGGTATAATATAAACTATGTATGTAAATCAACGAATGCCCGTCAACGGGTATATAAACAAGTAAATATATATAAAAACACATTACAATGATTTATATAGTCTGATCTCTTTTAGGAAATCTAAAACAAGACTAAAGAATGAATTAATGGTGTTTTACGGCACGTCGACACATAAATAGGTCATATTGTGCGCAAAAATTGATGAAAAATGAAGAATTAATTAAAAATTAATGTAAATATATAAAGATAAAATTATTAAAAAATAAGTGATGATAAGGTTAATATCAACTATGTATGTAAATCAACAAATGCCCGTCAACGGGTATATAAACAAGTAAATATATATAAGAACACATTATAATGATTTATAGTCTGATCTCTTTTAGGAAATCTAAAACAAGACTAAAAACTACAGTATCAAATAACTCTTTCATAGTATTAACATTGTAGTACCTTTGACGCATAGGATCAAAGTCTACACATTCCAGCAATATGTGTTTGACCGTTAACGGTGCAAAGCAGGGTATACATTCTGGTAATTGCTCACCTTGTAATAAATATGAATGAGTATAACGTGTATGCCCTATTCTGCACCGGGCTAGGACAATTTCCTCTCGACGAATGGGTCTACTAGAAGAACGCCATTCTCCGAGTAACGGTTTAATTGAATGGAGTTTATTGTTAACTGACAAATCCCAAGCGGTTTGCCAAGAGTTACGAATATATGTGTTAATACAACTTTTAAAATCAGTATAAGGTAATTTGGTATTAGATATATGTAAATCTAATGCTGCCTTAGCAGCACTATCAGCTCTATCATTACCACGTATTCCTACATGGCTTGGAAGCCAGCAGAAAACAATAATATTATCAATTATAAGAGCATTGTACTTTTCTAAAAGTTGAAGCACAACTGGGTTATCATGTTTCATATTACCCAGTGCTTGAAGAGATGAAAGGGAATCAGAAAATATTACAAAATGGTCATCATCAGATTCCTGAATATAATTTAAGGCAAGTTCAATTGCCTTATGTTCAGCTGAAAAGATAGAGGCCTTGTCAGGCAGGCGGCTCTTTATGCTGTGTTTGTGAATAACAGCTGCTGCAGCTACCTTATCTCCATCCTTAGAGCCATCTGTGTAGATATGTTGAAAGTCACAGTATTTCGATTTAATTTCATTAAATTTGCTTTGAAAGACAGTAGGGTCTGTACTGGATTTGTTATTATTACAAAGATCAAAAATAATTGTTGGAGTTTCCAAAGTCCACGGTGGTATTTGTGGTACTTTGTACTTGGCAATCAAATTTAGGTCGATTTCAGTGTCTCTTAATTTGGGTTTAATACGAAGACCAAATGGTCGAATGGCCTTCGGTTTTCGATCAAAAAGAGGTTCACAACTAGGATTAAAAACATTATCGAAAGTTGGGTTTGAAGGGTTAGACTTTAATTTAATGGCGTATTGAAGAGCTAATTTGTCTCGTCTATGAGACAGCGATGGTTCATTGGCTTCAACATATAAACTTTCGGCTGGTGATGTACGAAAGGCACCTAAGGCGAGTCGTAATCCTTGATTATGTATAGGGTCGAGCATCTGCAAGTACGACTTGCGAGTCGATCCATATACTA
Source organism: Cyrtodaria siliqua (assembly GCA_037043455.1). Classification (NCBI taxonomy): domain Eukaryota; kingdom Metazoa; phylum Mollusca; class Bivalvia; order Adapedonta; family Hiatellidae; genus Cyrtodaria; species Cyrtodaria siliqua. Next base: position 317,761 of record JAWPHD010001352.1, read on the forward strand.
TTGAGCCGTTGTCCAGCTTGGATCTGATAAGAGATCTGTAAAGTCGCAAGAGGACTTTTCGATCTGCTCGCCAATTAGTGTCTAAAACAAGACTAAAATCTACAGTATCAAATAACTCTTTCATAGTATTAACATTGTAGTACCTTTGACGCATAGGATCAAAGTCTACACATTCCAATAAGATGTGTTTGACCGTTAACGGTGCAAAGCAGGGTATACATTCTGGTAAGTGCTCACCTTGTAATAAATAAGAATGAGTATAACGTGTATGCCCTATCCTGCACCGGGCTAGAACAACTTCCTCTCGACGAATGGGTCTACTAGAAAAACGCCATTCTCCGAGTAACGGTTTAATTGGATGGAGTTTATTGTTAACTGACAAATCCCAAGCGGTTTGCCAAGAGTTACGAATATATGTGTTAATAGAACTTTTAAAATCAGTATAAGGTAATTTGGTATTAGATATATGTAAATCTAATGCTGCCTTAGCAGCACTATCAGCTCTATCATTACCACGTATTCCTACATGGCTTGGAAGCCAGCAGAAAATAATAACATTATCAATTATAAGAGAATTGTACTTTTCTAAAAGTTGAAGCACAACTGGGTTATCATGTTTCATATTACCCAGTGCTTGAAGAGATGAAAGGGATTCAGAAAAGATTACAAAATGGTCATCATCAGATTCCTGAATATAATTTAAGGCAAGTTCAATTGCCTTAAGTTCAGCTGAAAAGATAGAGGCCTCGTCAGGCAGGCGGCTCTTTATGCTGTGTTTGTGAACAGCTGCTGCAGCTACCTTATCTCCATATTTAGAGCCATCTTTGTAGATATGTTGAAAGTCACTGTATTTCGATTTAATTTCATTAAATTTGCTTTGAAAGACAGTAGGGTCTGTACTGGATTTGTTATTATTACAAAGATCAAAAATAATTGTTGGAGTTTCCAAAGTCCACGGTGGAATTTGTGGTACTTTGTACTTTGCAATCAAATTTAGGTCGATTTCAGTGTCTCTTAATTTTGTTTAATACGAAGAATGAATGAATGGTGTTTTACGGCACGTCGACACATAAATAGGTCATATTGTGCGCAAAAATTGATGAAAAATGAAGAATTGAAGTATTAATTAAAAATTAATGTAAATATATAAATATAAAACTATTAAAAATAAGGGATGATAAGTTGTAATATAAACTATGTATGTAAATCAACGAATGCCCGTCAACGGGTATATAAACAAGTAAATATATATAAAAACACATTACAATGATTTATATAGTCTGATCTCTTTTAGGAAATCTAAAACAAGACTCAAATCTACAGTATCAAATAACTCTTTCATAGTATTAACATTGTAGTACCTTTGACGCATAGGATCAAAGTCTACACTTTCCAATAAGATGTGTTTGACCGTTAAGGGTGCAAAGCAGGGTATACATTCTGGTAATTGCTCACCTTGTAATAAATATGAATGAATGAATGAATGGTGTTTTACGGCACGCCGACACATAAATAGGTCATATTGTGCGCAAAAATTGATGAAAAATGAAGAAATGAAGTATTAATTAAAAATTAATGTAAATATATAAAGACAAAACTATTAAAAAATAAGGGATGATAAGGTGTAATATAAACTAAGAATGATCTTATTAGTTTTACCCATTATTGAGCGCTAAGGCGATTTTTAATTTTATTTTTGGCCTTAGATTTAGGAGACGTCTTAGGAGACTCAAGCAGCGACATCTCCACTGATGAATCCTCCTCCCTGGAAGAAGTCAGCTGAAGTGGCACCTCAACTAACTTTTCATGCGAGGCTGGAAGTGGCAGTGCAGCTGCTGGCTCTGAAATGTCCATGAGCTGTTCGAATTTGTTATGCAGCTCAATAGAGCCGTTAGACACCTTTGGCTGCTCCTTGTGCTCCCTAGTTGGAGAAGCACTAGGCTTTCCAACTTCCTTAGTTGGAGCAGCACTAGGCCTTCCAACCGAGGAAGTATTAGGCTTTACGACTGGGGAACTACTAGACTTCACAGTCTTAGAAGAACCCGCTTTCCAATTCTGAGAAACTGACATGCTCTTGGCATTGCCAGATCTTGCCGATTTTGTGTTTGCTTTAAATGAAAAAGGTTGATTAGGTGAAAAGTTTAATTTTGGTTTGTTAAGTTGTGTTTGTTGACTTTTGTTTGGATTTGATACTGAGGAAGTATTCTTAGTATTTTGAATTTCTGGCTGTGGTTCGTATTGCGTACTTGCATCCCTGCATTCTGTGTGTGTTGCTGTTGTTTTGAGAATAGATGCGTAAGAGGTCGGACTTGAAATTTTATATTTTTCTTCAATCAATTTTCTTGCTTCTGGAAATGGAATGTTTTGTGTATATTTAACTGTTATGATTTCTTTTTCTTTTTTAAATGTTTCACATAATTTTGAATTTGCGTGATGTCGTAGACCGCAGTTGGTACATTTGAGGTCGTTAGGACAATCTGATTCGTTATGTTTGAATGCAGGCTCGCCACATTTACCACAACGTTCTTCTTTAGTACACCTGGAGTTGTGGTGCCCAAACGCTTGGCAGTTGTAGCAACGTAACGGGTTTGGAATGTAGGCGTCAACATGCAATTGCAGATATGCCACCTTTTTTGTTTTTGGTAAGACGGGTGTTGCAAATGTGAGTATGATAGTATTTGTACTAATAATTTTGTCATTCCTCTTGATGGTTATTCGGCGAGCTGCAGTTACCAACTGTGGCGCAAACTCGCGAATAATTTCGTCTTCAGGTACTCCGGAGAGATCCGGGCACCTGATGACGCCTTTGGAGATATTCATAGAGGTGTGAGCGAAACATTTGACTTTGGTGTTTAAAATTTGTTTAAGTGCTAATAAATTGTCAGAGTGAGATTTCTTTTCAGTTTCAATAAGTAGAGTTTTGTTTTTTAATTTTTTGATTTTTTTGACATGTCCAGCGATGGATTGAATTGTTTTCTGGATGACAAAAGGTGACATATCTGTAACGGGCCTTTCCCCATCTTCCGATTCGATGATCAGAAAACGAGGAAAGGACTGGTTGATCACTGGTTCCTCAGTATCAGATTCGTGTTCTGTTTTTTTACGTTTATTAGTAGTTTGTGCGTTTTGTGATGCCATGATGGGCGTTAAGAATTCATCTTCCACGCTTCTCACCCACCTCGGAGTCCAACAAGGGGACATTTGCTGTGGATATCCAACAGCAAAATGCCAAGAATACGTAGAAGGTATACTCATATAAAGCTAACGCATCAGACCCCCCATACCACCCAGCGGACATAACCCCTTAACTAAAAAGTCAAAGAGCCGCACTTATGTTCCGCTTAAAAAGTGGCACGAGTATAGCCATATAGCGTTTTGAAATACATGAGTAGCCCGTGCGCCACCGCCATAAAAGACCCTATCTATATAATGTTTAAAGTAGAACAATATAAAAGGTAAGTAGGATACAGTGTACTGGTACTGTCTGAATAATAAGGTCGGATCTCTTATAGCTGGCGTGACAAACCGATTGATCAGATCGGGCCAAATCTCACCGCCCGTCTAGTTGAAGTCCGGACCAAAGTGGTGTGTTGCAACGTGGAGATAACTACCAGATCTCCACGCCACTCAACCACCAGGACTCCCTTCTGCAACGACACGGGTCGCCAGCCACGGTCAACAGGTGGGTTACATTTCGGGGGTGTCCTACCCCTCTGCTAAGTAACGAGCAGTTAATTCTTATCACCCCACCACCGACTTGGGGGGGTAATAAATATGAATGAGTATAACGTGTATGCCCTATCCTGCACCGGGCTAGAACAACTTCCTCTCGACGAATGGGTCTACTAGAAGAACGCCATTCTCCGAGTAACGGTTTAATTGGATGGAGTTTATTGTTAACTGACAAATCCCAAGCGGTTTGCCAAGAGTTACGAATATATGTGTTAATAGAACTTTTAAAATCAGTATAAGGTAATTTGGTATTAGATATATGTCAATCTAATGCTGCCATTGCAGCACTATCAGCTCTATCATTACCACGTATTCCTACATGGCTTGGAAGCCAGCAGAAAATAATAACATTATCAATTATAAGAGAATTGTACGTTTCTAAAAGTTGAAGCACAACTGGGTTATCATGTTTCATATTACCCAGTGCTTGAAGAGATGAAAGGGAATCAGAAAAGATTACAAAATGGTCATCATCAGATTCCTGAATATAATTTAAGGCAAGTTCAATTGCCTTAAGTTCAGCTGAAAAGAAAGAGGCCTTGTCAGGCAGGCGGCTCTTTATGCTGTGTTTGTGAACAGCTGCTGCAGCTACCTTATCTCCATCTTTAGAGCCATCTGTGTAGATATGTTGAAAGTGACTGTATTTCGATTTAATTTCATTAAATTGGCTTTGAAAGACAGTAGGGTCTGTACTGGATTTGTTATTATTACAAAGATCAAAAATAATTGTTGGAGTTTCCAAAGTTCACGGTGGAATTTGTGGTACTTTGTACTTGGCAATCAAATTTAGGTCGATTTCAGTGTCTCTTAATTTTGGTTTAATACCAAGACCAAATGGTCGAATGGCCTTCGGTTTTCGATCAAAAAGAGGTTTTTAACTAGGATTAAAAACATTATCGAAAGTTGGGTTTGAAGGGTTAGACTTTAAGCCATTAAATTAAAGTCTAATTTGTCTCGTCTATGAGACAGTGATGGTTCATTGGCTTCAACATATAGACTTTCGGCTGGTGATGTACGAAAGGCACCTAAGGCGAGTCGTAATCCTTGATTATGTATAGGGTCGAGCATCTGCAAGTACGACTTGCGAGTCGATCCATATACTATCGAGCCGTAGTCCAGCTTGGATCTGATAAGAGATATGTAAAGTCGCAAGAGGACTTTTCGATCTGCTCCCCAATTAGTGTTTGCAACAACTTTAAGTAAGTTAAGAGCTTTAAGGCATTTGACCTTCAAGTATTTAAGGTGTGGTATAAACGTTAATTTACGGTCGAAAATAAGACCAAGGAATTTGGTCTGATCCACTGCTGGTATTGGTGACCCATCCAGTGTTAGATGAGGGTCTTCATGATGTTTACGAAGTTGACAAAATTGCATACAATTAGTTTTAGATTTAGAAAATTTAAAACCATTTTCATCAGACCAGGTCTGAAGTTTATTGAGACATTGTTGTAATTGTCTCTCGATAGTATTCATGTTTTTTGCACGATAACATATAACAAAGTCGTCAACATATAGCGAACAATCCACACCTGGATTGATGCATTTTACTATACTGTTAATCTTATATTAAAAAGTGTGACAGAGAGTATGCTGCCCTGTGGAACACCCATCTCCTGTTCATGAATATCAGAGAGGGTTGAACCCATTCGGACACGAAACTGTCTATCATCTAAGAATTTCTCTATAAAAATTGGTAATCGGCCTGATCATTCATAATACCGTACTTCCATGCAGTATCATAAGCTTTCTCCAAGTCAAAAAATACAGCGACTAAATGTTCTTTTTTTATGAAAGCTTCCCTAATAAACGATTCAAATCGTATGAGATTGTCTGTTGTGCCTCGTTGGCGCCGGAATCCACTTTGATACTTTGTTATTAGTTTGTTGGACTCCAGGTACCAAACGAGTCTCTCATTAATCATTTCAAGAATCGGGGAAGTTTCCCGTCACCCAAACCTTATTAAATATATCAAGAAGGGTGGAGAGACAGGATTCAGGTAAATGTTTTAGTAATTGATAATGGATATCATCAGGACCAGCTGATGTATCATGAGCCTTTTTAAGGGACTCTCGAAGTTCTTTGAGAGAGAATAGTTTATTGTATTTTTTCCAAGTTTTTCGACTTGAAGTTCAGCTTCTTCTGTTCTTTTTGTTTCTTATTTTTCAGAAAATTTGGTTGACAATTTTCAGAAGAAGAATTTTTGGAAAAAGTTTCTGCCAAAGTGTTTGTAATATCTTTGACAGATGTTATATCTCCATTATCTGTTTTAAGATGATTTACAGTACTAAAGGCAATAGGGTTGTGTTCATTTAAAAATAAGCTGATTTCATCATAATTTGGTTTCAAACCTCGCCAATTCCATTGAATGATCTTATTAGTTTTACCCATTATTTAGCGCTAATGCGATTTTTAATTTTGTTTTTATTTTTGGCCTTAGATTTAGGAGAGGTCTTAGGAGACTCAAGCAGCGTCATCTCCACTGATGGATCCTCCTCCCCGGAAGAAGTCAGCTGAAGTGGCACCTCAACTAACCTTTCATGAGAGGATGGAAGTGGCAGTGCAGCTGCCGGCTCTGAAATGTCCATAAGCTGTTCGAATTTGTTATGCAGCTCAATAGGGCCATTAGACACCTTTGGCTGCTCCTTGTGCTCCCCAGTTGGAGAAGCACTAGGCTTTCCAACTTCCTTAAGTGGAGCAGCACTAGGCTTTCCAACTTCCTTAGCCGGAGCAGCACTAGGCCTTCCAACCGAGGATGTATTTATTAGGCTTCACGACTGGGGAACTTCTAGACTTCACAGTCTTAGAAGAACCCTCTTTCCAATTCTGAGAAATTGACATGCTCTTGACATTGCCAGAGCCTGCCGGTTTTGTGTTTGATTTAAATGTAAAAGTTTGATTAGGTGAAAAGTTTAATTTTGGTTTGTTAAGTTGTGTTTGTTGACTTTTGTTTGGATTTGATACTGAGGAAGTATTCTTTGTATTTTGAATTTCTGGCTGTGGTTCGTATTGCTTACTTGCATCCCTGCAGTCTGTGTGTGTTGCTGTTGTTTTGAGAATAGGTCGGACTTGAAATTTTATATTTTTCTTCAATTAATTTTCTTGCTTCTGGAAAGGGAATGTTTTGTGAGTAGAAGGATATGGCTACTTCGCGGACAATAGATACCCTCAAATTCCATTCCACACTATTGCACAATGATAAAGGATTTCCCATTACGAACTGCTGCTCCGTGATAAAGGATTCAGAAATTTCTTAATACGTCATAAATATCATCTGATTAGATAGCGACATCTAAAAGATTAACCTTTATAACCTGTATATATATATCCGTAAATGGATTATGGCATGAAACATTGTTTTGTGAAATTAAACAAAAAATACTGCACACGATTGATAACGGATATTTTTATATATTATTGTACTATAAGTATCTTGGATATATCTAGAGAAAAAGTTATTAAAAACTGCCCGGGTCACAGGTTATCTCGCCGACAATAGTGCAATGATATTGATGATTAATTTAATAGGAGACGTTAAATAGAAGCGGTTCCAATTTATAGAGACTATATAACATATAACAATACGTTTTTTAAATCCTTACATCTTAACATATAAATTGTGCAACAAAGATGCTCTTTAACGATTAAATAGAGTTTTATCTTCTTCTTGATTTGCCGATTTGTAATGCACACCATTATTATGGAATTAGTTTAGAGGATTAATTTAAATGGAGAGTTAAGTAGGCTTGAACGGAAGTATCAAGCGGCACCACATCACAGACATAATATATATATCCATACACCTTAGCGATATAAAATTATAAAATTGCACAACAAAGATGATCTGTAATGATTAATTAGTTAGATTACCTCTTTCAGCGGACTTTAAAATAAGTATCAAGCGGCTTCACCCCCTTACACATTATCTGCACCATTATTCAACATATTATTATGCAAGACAAAAGCTACCTTATTAGGTGGCTACACTATATATATATATATATATATATATATATATAGTCAACCGGTATATTCCAACTACCTCTGTACTGTAGATCGTAGTGCGTATATAACGGGCATCTTTTATTACACATAATTTACCTTTTAAAAAAGTTGGAATATGAGTCAAGTTAAAGCGGGAATTTATTTTTGGCTCAAGTCTTTTGTGGAGACTCTACTAGAATCTCAAGCACTTGCTAACTGTGTACGGTGTTTAGATGGGGAGTGTCCCGACCGGTATCACTCCTGCTGAAACAGACGGGCAGACTTTGGTATACGAGAGAACATTTAATTCTATACAATGGCATCTACATGTCAAATGCACGACTCCTTGCATACACTCCGTTTATTTTTGATAACTTGAAGAATAGCGTTAGGATATACCTTAGGCAGATGGGATATACTGAGACCTACATTGCTACTGCTACCACCCAGAGGCGCATTCTAGGAGTAATAGAGGACCCAGAAACATTGCTGATAATTTTCAGCAATTTGTGGGCCACACATACAGACCGTCTCCCAATAGGAATGACCATGAACCCCTTCCACCCTAGCCAACGGACGCCTCGTGCTCCAACGCCAGAATCTGATGAAGACTTGAACCAGAGCCTCCCAAGTCTACATTTACCATCACCAGACAATGTAAGGCGGAATCAAGATGACGATAATGATGGAGGAGGTAAATGCAGTTATATAATGTTTAACTTTTTTTTTAATGAATTATATATAACAACAATAAGTTGGTTTCATTATCTCTATTTATTTAACATATTTATCACCACCTTAAAGTCTACAGGTAAAACTTCACTAATTAATATATTATTAGACGATAATAATCTTCGGTAAACTTTTAGTGAACATATACCTTTTAACTGCCCTATTCATATTGCTTTAAAACAAAAAAAAACTTAGACATATTCGATATACCGTTGAACGTTTCGGTTAACATTTATTCTGAACGGGAGCTAAGCTCCGTGTTCGCAAAGTATAATAGAGCAAATGAAAACCTTTTTTTCTTCTCCTCCAAACATATCAACCAATAACAAAAAAACAACAAAAAAACAAATTATCACAATTTACATAATCACATTTGGTAATAACAAGTAAATTAAAAAAAATCTGACTTTAATTTCTTTCTTTTTTCGTTTGAACATCTGGCTAAGATATAAGGAATGCTAAAATCTCACAAATAATTATCACAATTTGCTTAAACACATTTTGATAATGGCGACAATTATATGTTACAGTTTGTAAGATTACTGAAACAGTTTAAACAATGAATGTTATGATCTCACAAAACAAACTTGCCACCTTTTATTTTACATTTATTAAGATCAAAATACAGGAAGCGTTGACTAGTAGATGTATACAGCAAAATACATTTAAAAAAAAAAATATATATATATATGTTACATTTTTTTTTTCTTCAAAATAATGGAAATAGAGGGATGATAAGATCACACAAATAAGTTGAGCAAATCCATGTAGCAATTTTTTTCTTATAGGAAATATATATATCTATATTATTTACACAACATTATGAACAATTATTACAATTTACATAATCACATTTGGTGATAATGATTAAATGTTCTTATGCATATCTTATATATTCATGCAAATATGGATTCAGCGATAAATAAGGAATGCTATATGTCGCAAAAACAAACAAAAAATTATATAAAATTTACATTATTAATAATTGCACAGTGCGCCACCGAAACAAAAGTCAAAAGATACAAATCCAATGATTTTACTTTTTTGAATTGAAGGCCAATATATACATATATACCCGTAAATGGATTATGGCATGAAACATTGTTACAAAAAATACTGCACACGATTGATAACGGATATTTTTATATATTATTGTGCTAAAAGTATCTTGGATATATCTAGAGAAAAAGTTATTAAAAACTGCGCCAAGTGCCAAAAGGAGGATTCTGATAATAAAAATCTTGTTTGTAAAGCCATATGCATGTTGCAGGCTTTAGAGATATATTTTCACGAGGCTATACATGAGCTTGATTTATATAATATTTTTTTTAATTATTGTATTTGCCTTATCTGTGATAATATAAACATTCATATCCCGCAGGAGCAACGAACAATTATTCGCAGTTACTTATTAAGAAAAAGAGAATTGATAAAAAGACGCATATACAAGGAGGCTCAACGACTTGTAAATCAGTTTATGTTTTAAAAGAAAATGACAGACGAGGTTGAAACTGAAGTGTTCAACAGAAGATTGCAAGGTGTTTTTGATTTTATATATGCCAATAAAGTATTGGAAAGATTAATGGAAATAAGAATTACATTCGTTAGTAATGATGTAATACGATTTTATTGCCATAGCATATTGCAACTTATCGACGATGCTGTTATAATAGACTTATTTAAAAGTGAACCAATTTCATCAACAATACCAGAAAACATATAATCACATTTTCTTCTTAGGTTGTCATGTCCATATTATCGAACAGAATCCATAAAAACTGAGGCTTGGGAAAACAGAATTACTAACTTGGTAGTGGGCATTATGAAAGTAAAGTGGCGTGTATAAAAGGAAAATGCAAAAGCAATATACAATTGATAATATATTTATTTATATCATTTGTTTATATCATGAAATATTATGAATATCACATACATGAGTACATATTAAACGGCTTTAAACATGAAACAGTTTCTTTTTATTTATATACCTATTTATAAATATTTATATTATCCGCTTCACGATAAAAATAAAAATAAAAAACATATATATATATAATGCATAAACATGTTATTGTTAACATATGGATATAGCACCCATGCGTGGAGGGAAAACTTTCATCGGGCTACCCCCACGAGCGCCACAGCGACTGTGAGATAATACGTAAATGAGGCGAGTAATACAAATATGTATTCACTTTAAATTGGTATGCCCATATGCTAATGTATTAATACCACAATTTAAAATATGTCGTTTATCATCATAAGCACTTAATCCTGTTTTAACCATATTCATAACATAAAGTGTATGATTTTTCGAACGAATAGAATCCATATGGCATTTTGTTTTAGTACTGTTTAAAAGACATTCCTTATAATGCTTATGTCGGATATCCTTTTTAATAGTAGCACGACATATACCTTTTGCTCTACTCGCCTCATTATCACCGTATGTAAAACTATACATTTTGGATCTTAATCCTACAAACTCCCGAATAGGTATTCCCGCAGTCTCATCTTTAAATGTTCCCGGTATTTTGCAAAAAATGTTATCATGAAGCGGATGATCTCCGGGATAATTAGATGTCAAATAAAATATTATGATCGCTAATATCTTTATATATGTCTTCAGTTTCGATACAATAACATAATGAATCAGTATCGGTAAACAATAACTTTGCACTATCTCCATATTTTACTTTGATAAAATCATAATGGAAATTATACATTATAACTTTCGACATGTCTAGAATAGCCTGTCCCATAAATATTGGCTTGTCTAAGCGTAATTTAGTTTTAATATTTTCAACGCCAACTAGGTCGCTGTTAAATATTTCAAATCTTTTGAAAGAAGATTTTGCGGCTAATTTGCATACCTTCTGTTGAGTATGCGCTAATTTTATATCAGCTCTCAAGCGTACATTTTCCATTGTCTTGCCAAAAACGGCATTATTCATTATTTTAAAGAATGAAGTTTCAAATTCATTTGAAGCGTTTTTACGTTTTTCAGTATTAAAATCAATATATGTTTTCAAGATAGGAGACTGGTCAAATTCTATTATTTTATTAATGCCTACTAATTTCATTCCTAACCGCAAACATGTTTGAAGCACACCATAATTAATAATATAATTTCGTTTATTTTCGAGAGATCCTACTAGTTTAGCACTTTTTGGTCTTTTTCTATCTGAATTTAAAGATGCCCACAGTTCAGAGGAATACGGTGAAAGCATGTCATTGGATATTTCTTGATTCATTGGACATAAAGGATAGTCATTATGTAGTGCATGAAGATCTGACTCATAATCCAAATCAACTTCCAAAATGTAAACTTTTTCTGAATTTGCGAGAATAGATGTCACATCAAAGTTTGCTATTTCTTTAGCATCTAACCAGCGAAATCCTCCAACAGGCAGAAAATTACACATAGCTTTCCCGTAAAGGTTTGAACAATCAAAATACATTATGTATTTATTCGGAAAGGATTGATCATAAGTTTCTGGTATATAAGGATTATTAGCCTCACAAAATCTTTGCGAAATAACAGACATACCCCCACGAATCCCGTTTTCAAAAATAAGTACATAGTGGGATCTGTCAACAAAGATATCTTACAGTTTGACATTAGTAAAGCAGATGACCACGCTAGCCCAGGACATGTATAAAAATGCACTGGATCTAGTTTATAATAATCTAAAATTTTCAAAACAATCAGCCAATAATATTACATCAAGTTTCAAATACAAGTCATGATACTCGCCTAGATTTTGCATTGAAAATGTACTCCAAACTCTTTGCGCAAATTCATAATCATTATCACTTATATGTTCCTTCGTTAAAGTGCTATAAAATGTTTCCTTATCTGGCAAATTGGTATCCTCAAACTTTGAAAAAGAATCTACATATTCGTAGCAGTACACACCTTTTCGTAACAATAAATCGGCTATGTCTACATTTGGAAATTCACATAATAATCGTTTGAAATGTGTAAAACCTTTCTGGCTTAAGTCCTGCACCATATTAGCTAAAGATGAACTCATAAATTGATATGAATCTAAAAATCTTAAATTGCCTAATGAAAAGGATACATATTTTTCCATATTACTGGGAATACATTTTATTTCATCAACCTTGAAAAGACCAATAGCATCGCACAAAATATGTGCATCAAAGTTTTTCAGGTTGTGGAATACAACTGGAATGTAGTTTTGATACTTTAAATTTAAATTACACCGCGCACAACATGCTCCTCTATATTTCCCAGTTATATGGCAATGGTCCCTAACTTTAATACAGACCAATTTTTTCCCACAATTGTAACATATAGTGCTTTTCTTGAAACAGT